>OZ010581.1:8672513-8862513 GCA_963932145.1 Acanthosepion lycidas
CTCATGATAGACAGACATAAACATATATCAATCTGTCTGGAGTGATAATTGGCAGATGAGGTCCGTAAATCACTTATTGGTAAAGGGAAGTCAATTCTTATGGATTTCACATCTAAACTGAATATTGCATGAAACATTATGTGTAGAGCATCCAGTCTTAACAGTAGTGATAATATTTAAGACAAGTTTCTTTTCATGGCTTCACGATGAGTCATAAGGCATAAAGGTAGGAACATCTGGTGGTCTGCGGTTCTATCATGCCAGTGATTACGCTAAAGTCTCTATGTTTTGACAATAAGACAAGATCAGAGTTTTCTCATGAATTAAAATGGTGATATTTTGAATAATTCTGTCAAGTAATCATATCAATGTCATTAACGAAATCAGCATAATTTCATTATTCACATGTCTAAGAGGAGGATTGAAAGCTAAAAGGATTTTTTTCTTTTATCCTATTTTTCAATTACTACAAGGTCCAAAAACCACGCAAGTAGTGTGTTAATGAATGAGGTTGTTGCAAATATGTAAAGGTCAGAAGAAAGAAGATAATGGTTGACCCTAGACTTGAACAGGGTGAAGATCATCATGATTTGGGCAGCATCCTCTCAGCAGTCTGTTTCACAAAGTTCTGTGGAAGAAGTTGTGGAAATGGAACTTCCTCCTTACCAGTGGAATACAAAGAGAAGGAGGATGAGTCAAGCCTGTGTAGATGGCATTGTGGATCTTAGATGTAAAGGTCTGAACTAGTGAAACCAAGGAATATAGTTTGTGTTAACATTTACCATGAAAACAGTGATAGAGTAATGAGAACCTAGCAGTGTTTCATCTGTGGGAAATGGGTTGTACGGTGGAAAGTAATTCCTCATTCACATGGCTGTGTAAATGCTTTCTGTCAAGTCTCTTTCTATTTGCATTTAATTGCTTATCATACACCCAGATTATAATGTTGCAAGCTAAACCAAGCTTTGTGTGTGTAATTTGTAATAAAATGCATCAGTGAACAGCAATGATAATTTCAATTTGACAATTTATAACTGTATGTAAACAAATTTATATCAGGTCACCCAATGAATGCTACTGGTACCATGTAACCTAATACCACCTGCCACATGGTCAGGTTATCAGTGACTAAATGGGTTCCACTACTATGCTTTTTCTGCTGAGAAGAGTGGATATACATAAAAAAAAACACAAACCTGTCAACAACCATCAAGCTCCATTGGGATCCATAGCTATATACACAGCCAGTGTGTTGATGACACAGCATTGCTGGGTAGAAGGCTTCTGAGATAGAAGTCAACAATCAGGGTGGAAGGTTCCCCAAAAGGAATCAATGGCCATCTGTTTGGGTTGTAATGTACAGCAAGAGTGTGTTGATGTTGGGGGACACACCTAACAAATTGCTCTCCCAGAAACTGCAGGGGTATTAGGCAGAGGGAGGAAAGAAATGGGCAGTAACAAAAATAACACTGCCTCATGAACCACAGTAACTTTAGGAACAAAAATGCCTATGGAACTGACTTCACAAGACACTGTCTTGCCAACTGCTGGTTTTATTGGCATTAGGCATCTTACAAAGACCCTGATCTTGACCAGTTGCGGAGAGGCCTGTATCTAGACATGCCAAGCTGTCCTGCTGCTAATAGGAAAAACCCGGCTGTAATTGGTGTTAGCAAACATGTCCACACACAGTTCGAGGCCTCTTTTTCATCTTCACTGACATGCGTTCACCATCACCTGTGGTTTGACCTGGAGGGAGATGAGCTCTGCCAAGTGTACGTGCCCAAAATACATTACACATGAATGAATACTTCTCCAGCTTTCAGTCCAGATATGTGGAGTGAACTGGTCAGGTTTTCGGTTGTGCAGTAACCCTATGACCACACCCGGTCATTGGACTGATGATGAAGAATTTTAAACTTTCCTGATGTACATTATTGCTTTGTTCTCTACATCGCAAATCCAATCAATCAGGAATTGTTTTTATTCAAAACCAAAATGAAAGAATGTCTTGAAGAATTCTAAAACAATTAGCACTAAAATTAAGCTCTTACATAATTCTTAGAAATTTCTTGATGAGAGACTTCAAAGAGAGATATAAGGAATATTAGATTACATCAAAAATAGAAAATTAATTCTGTAATTGTCTCCATTGGGAAATTATTTGCTAATACTGAATCTCCTTTATGACAAAAAAAATAAAAATTTATACAGCAAAGCTTTAAGTAATTCTAAATAGAAGCAAGTTTTATACCTATATGCAACACATCACCTTTGATAACACTTGTTTCTCTGTCACAGATAATTCTTAATTTCAATCATTGCAGTAATTAATCTGGGCTTAATTCAATATGTTGATGAAGACCAGCACTGCAGATCTTTCAATATATCGTGTACTAACATCAGTCAGTTATGTGCTATGCATGATAAACACTTAGGCAATCATTTATCAATACATGGCAGATTTTTTCCCGCAGTAGGTTGCCATTTCTTTCTGCATTAGACCAGTTGCCATCCAAGGCTATAGAACCTGTTCTGTCCTGCTATTTACTAATAGCGTTAAGAAGAGGATTGATACCTTTCCCAAGGGTATTAGCATATAAGTGAATGCAATGGATTTGACTGGAATGTCAGTCAGTTATGTGCCATGCATGATACATGCTTAGGCGATCATGTATCTTTCAATACA
This sequence comes from Acanthosepion lycidas, assembly GCA_963932145.1. Lineage (NCBI taxonomy): Eukaryota > Metazoa > Mollusca > Cephalopoda > Sepiida > Sepiidae > Acanthosepion > Acanthosepion lycidas. The sequence goes on from OZ010581.1 coordinate 8,675,203, forward strand.
TGAGTGACAAGGCAGATTTTTTCCCACAGTAGGTTGCCATTTCTTTCTGCAGTAGACCAGTTGCCATCCAAGGCTACAGAACCTGGTCTGTCCTGTTATTTACCTATAGTTGAGGGAAGAAGAAGGATTCATATCTTTCCCAAGGTTATTAGCATATAAGTGAATCTAATGGATTTGACTGGAACTCAGCTCTCTGATTCCTCAATCCGCGCCTCTATCCATTACTCCACCATGCCTCCTATAAGGCACAGAGGAGTAATGGATGTACTGTACATACTGTACAGTATGTACTAACATACTGACTTTTAAAAAAGAAATGATTTATTTTACAGATGTGCTAATCTGTGTCCGGATCAAACTTTGGTATCTGCCTTCAGGTGGATAAACTTCAATTTATCTCTCGATTACATCTCTGTTTCTGGAGAGAATGCAATGAAAATATTATTGAAGAGAACAACAAAACCTCCCTTATTGCACTAAAGACAGGGATCAGTAGTAATACTGATGCCAGCACAACCGATGTTTGCCAGGATGACTATTTTGGGACCTGGTCTGGGTACACTCAAGCTCTCCACATTAAACTGACTTCATGTCACATCCTGCCAGCATGGGGGTGGCAAGAAAATACTAAGTATAGTATCTGCTCTCGAGTGGACAAATTACATTTTATCTTTCAGTTTCTGTCTTCAGACAGAGCATAACAAATAAATGAGGGATGATTGGTTCTGGGGATTCCAACCATACAGCAGTACCTCCCTCATTGCACCAAAGAGGAAGGTTCAGTGAAATATCACCACCAGCATGACATTGGTTGAAGTGACTGGGCAAGTTTTGGACTAGACACATGTGTGCGTACTTGGGTTCCCCATTTTAAACTGACCTCATATCCTGTCACCATGGGAGAGCAGGGACAAGTAAATTCAAAATGTAGTAATTGCTTTTGGGCAGACAAACTAGATTTTATCTTTCTATTGTGTTTCTGTCTTCAGACGGCAAACAACAAATAAATGATGGATGGCTTGTCCCAGGAATTCCAACCCTGCAGCAGTACCTCCCTCACTTCATCAAAGAGAAAAAGGGTCAGTGGAACATCGACATCAGCACAACATTGATTGTGGGGACCAGACAATTTGGGGCCTTAGTTCATTTGAGCTCCCCACTTTAAACCGACCTTGGTGCCCTACCCAGTCACTATGGTGGGGTGGATGAGTAAATACCAAGTATAATATCTGTACCCTATGATATACAATGTTATACATCAGACTAATAGACTGAAAAGTACTTCTTCCAACCAATAATGGTCTTATTAATCAAATCTTCACATATGTAAATATATGAGTAAATAGAAGGACAGGCTGGTTTGTATAGAATAATGGTTGGTAAACTGGTTTAGGAGAAACAAAAACTAAATTAAAATCCAGCCTGTTGAGGTCTGGGCTCTGTCAAGCTATCTTGCCCAAGAACTGCAACTGCTGTATGTGTGGTACCCTTACAATTCTAACGAGTTATAGGACTCATGATTTTGAGATTTATATACATGTATATATATATAGCAACAAAATGTATGTATAAATTACCATTTCTATCATGGAAAATTCTGTGTACAAAAAAAAGTAAACTTCATTTTATGTACGTGGGAAAGGGAGATATATAAATGCAAGCATTAATTATAATTACTAAAATCTTGAACATTTCCACTCAATACATAAAGGACACTCATGTTTATATCTTCCCTTTCTGTATATACATAAGTATACAGAATTTTCCCACTTTGTCATTCCATTACTTTATATATATATATATATATATAATATAATATAATATAATATAAAAGGCTCAAACACTAATATTCCATGGTTATAATTCATTACATTGGAATCGTAATCACGATCCAAATCATCAGACCTACAAATTCAAAAAGAAATCGGAAAATATAACTCCGGGTAAAAAAAAAAAAATTTTTTTAGTGAGAGTGTATGTGTGGGAGTGGGAAACAATTGTGAGAAGGAAATGTATGAAAGCTCTAGAGAGAGGGTGTAATAGAAGAAAGAAAAACAGGAAGGCCTAAAGGTGAAGGTGGGGATTAAAATTTAACAGAGAAAAGTTTTAAAGAGTGGTGTTAAAGATATATATATATATATATATATATATATATATATATATATATTGACCACTAATATTATCTATATATATATATGTTTAACCCTATGTTTTCTGATTTTAACATGACAGATAAAGAAAACTAACCTGAAGATTGTATTAGCTAGTATAAAATGGATAGAAAATATATGTAAGTGGCATAGTGGATTAATGGATTTTGGCTTGGATTGTGGAATCCAAGAGCTGAGTGTGAATTCCAGTTGAATTCATTATATTTACTTACATTTTCATACCCTTGGGAAAGGTATGAATCCGTCTCTTCTCTCCCTACCCACAACTATGAGTAAATAGCAGGACAGGCTGGGTTATATAGACTCAGGTGGCCACCAATCTAGGAGAAAGAAAACTCTGAATTCAAAAATGCCTGGAGAGGGTTGGCCTCCATCAGTCTACCTTGCCCAAGACACACACCACTTCTACTGTAACTGTAGTACATGTGGTGCCCCTTGCAACTCTAATGAGATAATGGGTCTCATAATCATGATATACATGGGGAGGAAACACTGAGGTCAGCTAGGCTATGAATCTAGATATATCAAATGCCAAAAAATTTAAATTTAAAGCAAACCATCTCCATATATTCATCGTTTCTTGATGTAATCAGGTATTTGTTATATTTTGTCCCCTATCTCATCACAGATGAAGACTTAAAGCAACAGAAATATGATTCTACAAAAGGATGCTGAGAATACCATGGACTGAACATGAGCAACAATAAAGTTATAGAAACAAAAAAACACTTATACTTAACATCAGAAAGAGTACATTAATGTGGAAAGAAGGATTGGAAAATCTGATACTCACAATACATATTGAAAGCAACAGCGACAGAGGAAAACAGCATATAACCAATTTAATGAGCTTGAGTAAAATCGTTGGCAGAACAGGGATTAGGAGAGATAGCAAAAAGACAAAATTTAATAAAAGCTACAAAGGACAGGAAATTGTGGAGAGTCATGATCACCCATGTCCTGAGGGACACAACACATAGTAGAACAAAACTTAAGTAACATGTAAAATTTCATAATTATTGTATTTTATAACATATTACTTGATTTTTTTTTCATCCAAAATTGTGTCAAAAAGTCTGCTGTGCCTTGTATTTTAATAGTTTAGGACTCACTACAATATTTTCCAGAACTCAGAGCAGACAAAATTGGGTCAAATTGGATTTGTTTACCCGAAAGGTATGGCATATTGCAATATAGAGAAATAAATTATTCAATATGTTTCTCTAAGTCCGTACAGTTCTAGACTTTTTCCTGATTTTATTTAGTCCAGACAATTCCACAATTTTGGAAATCATTCAAAGGTAAAAAAAATTACAAAATGATGCATAATTTCAGAATAAAACTCAACAAAAAGCAATTTTTTATTGAAAGGCAATTAATGACAGTTTCACAATAAACACCTTTAGCAAATTTTGCAAATAACCTATTACCATTTTGTAATGCTTACAAGTTACAAAAGTAAACAAAATGTACTGTTTTTTTTTTTTTTCATTTTTTTTTTCTCATCCTTTTTCACTTTTTGTCTTGGTCAATTATCTTCAGGTGCATTTCTCCGCTGGATTTTCTCTGCTTTTTAACAGTGTCCCTAGCAATCTATGCACAAAGGATTCCAATAAAACATTTTGTTTTTAAATGTCATAATTGCAAAAAGTTTTGAATGCACGCTTAGATTATTAATTATGTTTAATCCAGAGAGTAACTTTTAAAAAAAATTTCACACCTTGCACAAGTCACAGAAGAAAACATTCACAACAGGAGAATAATTCATTTTAATCAATAGTAAATTAACAGATATCAGTTCATGAAGGGGTTGAACCATTTAAAAACACTATTGACCATGAGCAGCTAAGATAGAAAAAAAAAACTATGATTAGAAGCTAATGCATGCATCTTCGTCTGTTTTTATCACATTTCAACAGCAAACATGTCCAGTTGTATGTTGAACATGTAGTCCTGAATATTTTTCTTTTACTCTGGTCAATTCTTCATTTTAGAATCTAAAAGCAATAATAATATTCTCTAAAAGAGAATAACTACTGATACTTCTACTAAATCATAAATTGAGGGAAAAAAGAGACAGTGACAGGAAGACGAGAAATGAGAAGAATGTCTAAACATGGCTGCTTTGATACAAATTGTCAGACACACACAAATCTGCTGTTTGAAGTTGTGTGGAAATTTGTAAAGGAACTTGTAGAAATTAGGTGTTTTTAGTCATTTTCAAGGAAAGATGATTAAAAGTCAAAAGATTTCCACTGTATCGTTGATATTGTTAATGGTCCAAAGATTTAAATGAATATCAGTACATATGCTATGACTGGAATAGATTTAAATTTTCGTATTACATGGTTAAAATGACCTTATGATTCAAAGGCACACACGTACAAACAAACATACATATCCAATGCTGTAGGTAAGAGACCAGTATACTTGTATACAGTATGACACCAGTTTGATTTCACATTTCTCCATCCTTAGTTAAAGAGTGAAAAACACTAATGTAAATGATAACCATAAAAGCCCTCATATACAGGGTGTCCCAGAAGTCACGCACCAACCTTGTCACAGTGGAAGCGTAAACAAAAGTGTGAAACCCTCAGAAGAGTGAAAGACAGTTTGATGAAGAGAATTGATGCTTGTTTTATTGCAATGGGTACACAATTTGAGCATCTGTTATGATTATAATCAATAAAGGCATTTTTACGTGATTTTATGAAAACCTGGATGGTGCACGACTTCTGGGACACCCTGTATAAAATGTAATATGTATCTGCATATGCGAAAGTGTTGAAAGGTTTTCAGCTTCACTAAGAAAGGATACAGAAATCTTTTTTTTTAAAATGATGTTTCATCATTTCGTGAGTGGTTTGATCCAAACATTTTTCAACCCCGCCTTGTATATATTTTTAGTTTAAAACTTTTCAGAGAAGCAGATTCCTGATGTATATACTAGTAAAGAAAACAAAATTTAAGAAAATCATTGAAAATATCTAAATTAGTATCAGGACTAAAACTGTAACAGAAATTTAATTTAAAAAAAAAAAAAAAAGAAAAATACAAAAAAATTAGAATTCAATTTGTCAGCTTTTAAAAAGAACGTGTTTAATAACTGAAACAAATATAGGTAGAAAACCGATTTCTCCAACACTTGCAGTTCAAAAGTCTTCTTGGATGACAAATTTCACTAAAGCAATAGAATTCAAGAAAATACAAAATCTTCATCAAACTCTTTGCCCACCATTCTATCATCACTAATCATATTTGCAATTTTTTGTCAAATCAATATAGACAGCAAGTTTTGAGTGAAAAGACAATAGGAAAACTATACTTAGTTTAGCATAAGTGTTTCATCATTCAACAGACTTTAACATTTGCCTTGATAAAGTCCCTCGAATGACAAAACACATTTCCTATTGTGTTTTTATTCATTTTGTCTCTTCTACAGATATACTCCATCAGAGAATATTTAAAGAGCAACTTTTACATTACGACAAACATTTTATATTTCTTAGACTTAATTGTTACTTTTTTCTTTTTTTAAATAAATAATTTTTTTATTCCTATTTAGCAAATAAGATTAGAAAATATTTTCTTTTTGCAGCACATTCTTTTCTACATTAGCTCCTATATATGTTTTATTTTGACTTAACTGGTTTTCACTGAAATGAATGAAATAAGAGGTTATAGTGGTTCCATCTCTCAGAAGAGACAGATATTCTGTGCATGTCCATGGTTAACGAGTTATCAATGCAGGGTTAGAATTAAAGGTAAGAAAAATAGGCTGGAAATTTTCACAGTGAAAATGCAATCCAAACTAAACTTTAAGTGTTTTCTTCAAATTTTGTTTGATCTAAAATTTTCAAGCACATCAATTTCAGGAAGATCAATTAGTGCCTGCATCTTTGATCAGGCAGGATGGCCTCAGGTGAAGCTGATTGATTTTGTGAATAGAAATCTTTTTTTATTTATTAATTAACTCATGACAATATTAAAAGAAATTAGTGAAACTCAAAGGAATTTCTTTTTGATCTAATTTCAGGAAAAAGAAATGTAAAAGACTTAACCCTTTCCAGACTGAATGAATATGACCAATTTTGAGATAAGTCAAATTCAATTCAATTTGTGAGCAGAAATTTGTATAAATTAACTCCTGTTTAGATTAGATTAGATATGCATCAATCTTGGGAGATTATTACATTATAGTCTGGTGGATATCCCAAGCACAACATCTACTGCTGCTTCTTAAATCTCTACTGCTAGGAGAATTGGTTTGATTTAGTTTATTTTGTTTTACGGCATATCAATCTCAATGTGTTATTTAATGCCAACAAGATTTTTATCGCTGGTAATATTTCATTTTTTCCAAAAATAAATTGCTGCTATTAAAACCTATTTTTACACTTTCATAGTGTGTTAATCCCAGTTTGGGTCTCCATAGTTGGGACCCTAACAGGTGCTACCACCCTGGATCAGGGTGGACCTGGGAAAAATAGCAATTAAGTGATGGTTCCACACTCCTCAAAAAGTCCAGATCAGAGGCCTTGGTGGTGGATGTCGCATATCATCATACTCTGGACACCTCATTGGGAGGGGTTCTTACCACTCTGCAAAGGTGCAGTCAGCTTATTCTGAAGCTTCAGCTAACAGGGCAATCTACTGCTAGGAGAATTGGTTTGCTGTGTTGTGCCAGAAATTTTTTATGGTCAGAATCCATCTTGCACATTTATAAATCTACCATTTATCCATGCATTGAATACTGTTGCCATATCTCCACCTGCTGTATGTCTTGAGATTTATGACAAAAATCAGAGATATCAATCCTGACCTGGCATCTCAACTTCAGTCACTTTCTTACCAACATGACATGGCTTCCCTCTGTCTTTTCTACACATATTTTCATGGCAATTGTTATGATGAGCTTCTTTCCCTAGAGCTTGAACTACATGAATTTAAATGTGCTACTAGATTGCCAATGAGGTCTCACTATTTTACTGCTGAACTATCTAGAGACAACCACCACTTCTACTCTCACTTTTCTTGCACTTCTCGCCCGTGGAACTCCCTTCTGATTCCTTGCTCTCCTGCCATCTACAATCTTTAAAAATTTAAATGAGATGTCAATCTTTCTTCCTGAACCCTGTTATTTTATTGTCCTTTCTGTACTTCTCATTAAAGTCTTTTCATTCTCTACCAATCACTTTACCCCTTGCATCTTAGTGGCATTATCTCCTTGCTTGGTGTGAAATGATTAGAAAACAAAAAAAAAAAACATGGCCCATGATGGTGCCCAACTGAACCTACTATACTGTGTAGTTGACAAAATCAAAAACAAACAACGCACATGCACAAAATTAAAAATATAAAATGGTGACAATATACCCATCACCCCTTGTATAACCAAAAACAGGTATACATCAAATCCAGTGTGAATTTGTACACACAAGATGCATATTTATTTCCAATCTAAACAAGCTTATTCATATTAAATATTTCCTCAAATAATCCAATGAAAAATATGCCAACCATTGAAAAGGGACAGATTTTACAAAATGGTGTCAATTTACTCATCGCATCCTCTGTAGATATGAAACAAGTATTTGTTGTCTGAGGTTCCAGCATTTCGTTTCAATACAGACATGTTAAATTCATTAACTGCTAACTTTAAAACAACAGACTGTATGGTTGTCTGCAAGTTGAAGAGACCAAAAAGTGAGCTACAGATTAGAAACACCAGGGTCAAGCAGGTGCAGAGCTTTACTCTCTAGGTCGTGCTGCAACAAACAACAGAAAATGTGAGATCCAAAGGCTCATTGGAATAAGATGCCTTCCAGAAGCTAAACAAAGATAGGAAAATTTCATTAGAAACAAAGCTAAACTGCTATTTAATATCTCTCCTCCAATATGGCAGTGAATGCTGGACAATTTCCTCACAAATAAAGATGCGAAGTGAATCCAATGTGGTTCCATAATAAACACTGAGAATACTATGGATAGAGCATGCAGGCAACATGGACAATTTAAAGAAAATGAAAAGAAAAATGACACTCGTACCTAAAATGAGGAAAGAAATTTCTGGGATGCATAATGAGGAAAGAAAGCTTGGAGAATTTAACACTCAGAGGACATGAGGAGCAGAAAGAGACAACAAATAATCTACCTAATGTTTATAAAAGATAGCAAAAGGACACATTCTACAAAGGATAGGAAGCTATGCAGAGCCATGATCACTCACATCTTGAGGGGAAGTGACAGATAAAAGAAGACCTACTCGGAGAGTGAAACCAAACTGAAGTGAGGTATAAACATTCACTAACTCCTCTTTATTGACAAAGAAAAAAAGATACGTGAGACTTAAAATGCATTTTTAAAAATGAAAAATCTTTCTCAAAGCCTTTGTTTTAGTTTTAATTTCATGCTAATAGATTAAATTGAATATTTCTAATAAGCAAAATACTTTGTTATATTTTAAACCAAATTTAAATTGATTGGATTTATTTCTTTCAAGAGGAAATCATTCACATTGCTAACAATCAGCCATCTTAGCGAATCTGTCACCATAATATAATTCTCTTTGTTAAAAAATCTTTCAAAAATATAATTTTCTAAAACTTTATTTGAAGAAGATTATCTAATTTAAAGTTTAATTAATTAATTTAAAATATTGCAGAAAAGTATTTTTAACACAAAGGTGTTGACAACTATCTCACTAGACTTATGTCTGAGAAACTTTTCTACAGAGGATATATCTGTAAAATTACTTGACAAATATAATGTGAAGGCCTTCTTTATATGATTCTTTTTAACTATCCAGTAATCTTAAAAATCAGGAGGCATGGTTTAGTAATTGATAGCGGCTCAAATTAAGGAATCGGAGAGCCAAGTTTGAATTCCAATCAAATCCATTACATTCACTTACATGCTAATACCCTTAGAAAAAGTATGAATCTTCTTCTCCCCGCAGCTATGGGTAAATAGCAGGACAGGCTGGGTTCTATAGTCTTGGATGGCAACTGGTCTACTGCAGAAAGAAATGGCAACCTACTGCAGGAAAAAAAATCTACCTCGTCAGTCATGTATCAAAAGATTGCCTATGCATGTATCACGCATAGCACATAACTGACTGACTAAATCTTGAAAATTTAGGAAAATATTCTATGTAATCTAATATTTTATTAAATTTTAGGAAATGTTACTTCATAGTTTTACGCTTGTTGAGAAAATGTTAGAAAATTATCAATAGATTATTTTCTGATAATATTTTATATGGATGTTCATATTTACAAAAATCAACATGTTTAAATAGACACTAACTAAAAAAATTCAAAATCCTTTTTAAAATATTAATAATATCACCTAACCGCTACAAGAAGACAAGTTTTCTTTATTGCCTCATAATTAATCAAGTTTTGGTGAAATTCTGATAACTCCAAAGTGTTATAACAAAATGCTCCAAAAGAATCCATGTAAGTGTACTGGTAAATCAGAAAAGAAGTTTCAAACTGCTTCTACTTTGTAAAAGAGGAGGGTTGTTGAGTGAGGGTGACCAAGGCACATCTGCATCAATGAATGAAGATAACGTCTTTCTTGAAATAGATATCTAATTATATATTTAAGCTAAGATTGTTTCTTTAAGTGAATTGCTTTGGTGGGATTAAAATACAATTAAATAAAGAAAAAAATGTATGAATGAATAGAGACATGCTACGAGGGGGGGGAAGAATCTCTAAAGAAATAAGGAATAAAACAAATTCAATTGTTTGGTTTGGACTTGTATTCATTGAAAGCTAATTGGGTCACAAGAAAAGAATAGAAGAGGAGAAAAAGAAAATAGAAAAAGAGAGGAAGAAAAATCAAGGAAGGAAGTAGAAATAAAGGTGAGCAGCAAATGAGACATGGGAAGAAGGCAGAGGCAGAAACATGTAGTAGGAAGGAGGAGAAAAAGAAGTCGTACAAAAAGGGAGAAAGAAAAAGTCACACAAGAGAATATAAGACAGGAAGGAAGGAAGGTAAGGTAATAAATACAAAGAAGGATGAAGGGGTAAATAAAAGAGGGGAAGAAAAAGGATGAAGAGGTAAATAGAAGAGGGAGTAAGGAGGGTGAGGAGGCATATAATAAAGAGAGGAAGGAAAATAAAGCAAATAAGAGAGGAAGGGAGGAATATAAGGAGGCATATAAGAGAGGAAGGAAAAAGGCAGAGGGTCAAATAAGAGAAAGAACAAGAAAGAGGAGGAGGCAAATAAGAGAAGGAACAAGGAGGAGGAGGCAAATAAGAAAGGAAGACAGGAAGAAGTAAATAGGGGTGGAAGGAGAAGGAGGTAAATAAAAAAAAGAGTAGAAGAAAGAGCAAGAGGCAAATAAGGAAGTGAGGATTAATCATTTTGTCTTTTATGGCTCATCAACCCTTTACTTAGGTTATTTAAAAGCAAAACATATTTTAGACTGTAAGAGGGTGTTTACAGTACACAGTATTCAAAGCGGTTCTCCTCTAAGTATTGACCAGGCTCAATGTTGCTTAACATTGGTGATCAGGAGGATGAGAAGGCAAATAAGAAAGAATGAGGAGGGAGCAAATAAGAGAAGAAGGTAGAGGAAGAAGCAAATGAGAGGAAGGAAGGAAGAGGAGAAAGCAAATAAAAGAAGTAAGAAGAAAAAGAAGCAATTAAGAGAGGAACGAAGAGGAAGAAACAAATAAGTGAGGAAGGAAGACATGGAAGCAAATGAGAGAGGAAGGAAGAGAAAGAAGCAAATGAGAGAGGAAGGAAGGGGAAGAAGCAAATGAGAGGGAGGAAGAAGCAAATAAGAGAGGAAGGAAGAGGAAGAAGCAAATAAGAGAGTAAGGAAGAGGAAGAAGTAAATAAGAGAGGAAGGAAGAGGAAGAAGCAAATGAGAGAGGAAGGAAGAGGAAGAAGCAAATAAGAGAGAGAGGAAGAAAGAAAAAGCAAATAAGAGGACGACGAAGAAGAGGAAGCAAATAAAAGAGGAAGAAGAAGCAAATAAGAGGGGAAGGAAGGAAAACGAGGCAGCGAATAAGAGAGAAAGGAAGAAGAAAACACAAATAGAAGAGGAAGAATCAAGTAAGAGAAAGAAGCAAATAAGAGAGGAATTAAGAGAAAGAAGCAAATAAGAGAGGAATTAAGAGGAAGAAGCAAATAAGAGAGGAATTAAGAGGAAGAAGCAAATAAGAGAGGAATTAAGAGGAAGAAGCAAATAAGAGAGGGAGAAAGGAAGAGGAGGAAGCAAGTAACTGAAGAGGAGATATTAGGTTGGTGCAAAAATAATGACGTAATTATGTCGTTTTTTGACATTAAAAAATACGTCAAAAAAACGACATTATTACGTCATTATTTTTGCACCAACCTAATAAGAACACCAACATGGAAGAAGTTAGTAACAAAGGAGAAAATGAAAACCAAAAAAAAAAAAAGAAGAAAATCAATGTAAGGGGAAGGAAGGAAGGAAGGAAGGAAGGAAGGAAGGAAGGAAGGAAGGAAGGAAGGAAGGAAGGAAGGAAGGAAGGAAGGAAGGAAGGAAGGAAGGAAGGAAGGAAAAAAAAAAAAAAAAATGGTTCCCAAAACTGGAAGAAACAAAGACAGAAAAAAATAACCACAAAAGAGTAAAATACTGCAGGTGGGTTGGAAGCAAATTTGGCAAAGAAAACACTGGTGAAATGCATCCTGCAAATAATGTTTTTGAAAAAGCTACGTACAAAAGAGATAAAATAATTAATTCTTTAAAGTTTATAAGTGAAATGCATCAAGGAGAGAGAAAGATAACACACACTTTACCTTCATCAGAGTAAAATGCACACAAAAAGAAAACTTCATTATGAAAACTAATAACCTTATTTAAAAATTAAACACTTTAAGTTCCTCATGAAATAATCTGGTTGACAAAAGTACATGACATACATTCTAATGATCAGTTATCTCCCTTGAATTGTAAACAGATGACACTAAAAAGATACATGAAAATCTCCATTTAGTCACGAATGAAATTCAAGTCAGCAGAAATTTTGTCTGGAGCCATGACACAACAATAAAAGCAATAATCATAGCCTAAATGAAATAATCATAGCATTAAAAGAATGTGAATTGATACTGAAGTGACCGTGCGTTAACATTAAAGACACAACTTTGCTTCTTTGCAGTTTTGAGACTGAATAAAATTTTCATAGACAAAGATTAAAATCTCATTAATGGGAAAAACAGACGTTTGAAAGAACAAATTAAAAGAAATGTTAGCTTACACTAAAAAATGACGGCAAAATGTTTATAAGGCCAAGTGGATTAAAGCATTGGTTTGTGAATTTGGCAGTATACAAGGAAAAGAGCACTAAACTATTATGGGATATCTGTTCTCCTGTATGGCAGCGAGTACTGGACAACCTCCTCAAAGATAAAGGAGACACTTGAAGTAAAAGAAATGTAATTCTACAGAAGCATACTGAGGATACTACAAACCAAAATGTGAGAAAAAAATAAAAGGAAACTTATCTTAACACCATGAAGAGACAGTTGAGGTTTCTGATACTCAAAAGACAGACTTACAGCAAGAGAGACAAAGGAAAACAGCGCATAGGAATACTTAGTGACATTGAGTAAATGGACTATGGAACGGGGTTTAGGAGACATCTTTTAGTTAGCATATTTTGGATCATTGTATCATTGAAATGCTCAATTGAACATTATTTGTAAAGCTTTGAATGATGTAAGAAGGTTCTTTTCAATTTACCTTCATACATGACTCCATTAACTCTTCTTTCAATTATGTCATCCTATACCATGTGATGAAGAACAGCCACAGAATTATATTATCCGATGATGTTCTTAGGTTTCATTTCTTTATCCTCTAAACTTGACAATATAAGATGAAGCCAAATAGTTAACTTGGTCTTATCAGGATGAAGAATATTATTCTAGTAAGCACTGAGACTCTGAGAATTTAAGTACAGTACTAGGTTAGCACAATTGAGTAATGGATAGCGTCTCAGATTGAGGAATCAGAGAACTGAGTTCAAATTCCAGTCGAGTCCATTACATTCACTTACATGTTAATACCCTTGGGAAAGGTATGAATCTTCTTCTTCCCCCCAGCTATGGATAAATAGCAAGACAGACTGGGTTCTGTAATCTTGGATTGCAACTGGTCTACTGCAGAAAGAAATGGCAATCTACTGTGGGAAAAAATCTGCCTTGTCAGTCATATATCGAAAGAAACGCCTAAACGTGTATCATGTATGGCACATAACTGACTAGGTAGTAAGCAAGGCCTCATCATTTTAGAGTTGAAATGACTAGATATAACCATATGTTCTATGCTAACAGCTTCTCCTCGCACACTTCTCGCTTGTGGAATTCTCTTCTGGTTTCTTGCTTTCCAGTCAACTTTGATCTTCAAAAACATCAATTGTTATCTTCTGTTTTCTTAATTCCACTTCTTCTACAGTTCTCTCTTTTTAATAATGTTTTCTTTTTCTTATATTCTATCATGCTCTTTGGATCTTAGTGACTTTATTTTCTTGCTTGGGATGAAATGATTACAAAAAGTATATGACTTACATCAATGCTTCTTAGGAATCTTCAGTTGCACTTTCATGTGTGATTTCTTCAAATTCAGTACTTTTTGCAGTTTACAATTCTGGCAGAATGTGTTGCTGATTGTATAAATATTGTCCCTCATGGGCAGAAATTTTCTACTGACTCTTTTAAAGTAATCCTTAGCAGTTTCTTTACCATTCTTACAATTCTATTAGCAATGGCACCAAATCAAAGACAATTCATTGTTGCTCATTTCCTTACACTTGTAAACTATGAAATCAACAGCATACAATATTTTTAGTTCATTACCAATGGCTCTTTAACATTTACCTTTATAATAAAGACTACATGAAAACTGTGGACGTCAACACAATATATTTCTTACATTATGTAAATTATTCAGACTCTTATCCTCATCTTCATTGCTATATTCACAACATTTTGACCGTTGTACACTCCAGCCTTCTTCAGGTGATTGGAATTTCAAACCAAATCCTTTATTTCAGCCACTGGGGTAGATTGTTCTAGTTCCACTTGACATGCCATATCTCAGTTATTTCCCTTTAATTCAACTCTCCAAGTTTTTTTGTTCACCACTGCTGTAGCCTGGTATTGAACTCACAACTCTTTAGGTCTAACCAATGTCTTTATCCACCGGGCCATGAACACATACAATTTCAAACACCAAATTTACTAACAGCTGAAACAAGTTGGGAAATGCATAACCGGCTTGCAACAATAGTAAATTTCTGATGTCCGCTGTGTCTAGATGCACAATACAGCCAATCTCATTGAGTTTCCTGCTTTTGTTTTTTAGTACTGTTGTTTTGAAATATCACACATTGTAATAGAAGAAGTTTTGTTAAGAAAGGGAACATCCTGTACAAACCTGGGAAGAAAACACGGCAGTAACATTATGAAAGTTAACAGTTTTGATTGTGTGACATTTCAAATTTGCATATATTAAAAAAGATTCTCACAGAAGTTTATCTGACTCTGAGATTTATTTTAAATATACAACTCCTGAAGCCACCATATTCTTTTTTGGAATATTTTACATGTCAGACACATCTGATCCATTTTTGTCTCAGAGGTAAGCCATTTTCTCTCATATTACAAAGAGAGAAGCATAAAAAAACTTGAGTCTTTGCTACAATGTTTAATCCTTTTATTTTGACTGTAGTGAAAGAAAGTCCTCAATGTCTCTTTTGTATGTCTATTCTTTTTCTGGTCAAGAAGTGAGGATAGGTAAGTACAACTATCATATTCCTGGTTGAGCTCAAGTCAGTGTTGTACAGAGTTGAAACAACCAAAGGAAAGTTTCTGTTTACTTTACCATTGGAAGGTTTCAACATGGTTATGGGATGTCTGTTTTCTTGGTCTAAAAATTAGGGTAAGTCAGTACAAGCATCATTACTATGGTCACACTCAAGACAGCCATGTGCTGTGTTGGAACAACCAGAGAGAAAGTTTGACCTACATCGTAGGTTGAGGTTTTTGGAAGACACGTATGACTGCTATGCATCAGAAAGAGGGAAGAGTGTTCAGTCATCAGTGGACCAGGGAAACTAACATTAACCAGTGGGAATGTACTATATAGTTCACATCTTGGAGCAAAGAGGAGAAAGAATGTTTTCCTTTTTATAGGCTTCAACAACTCCACCGAACAATATTTTCTGAAACTAATTTTACTCTTAGTATGATGGGAAAATATATTTCTTTTTAGTATTCCTTATTATTATCTTATTTATCGATTATTTCCTCTTCCCCCCAAATCATGGTAAGGCTGTAGCCACATGCTCTACAAGGGGTCCCCAGGGTTAACATCTTTGAAAATAGCTTCTCACATAAATTTGTCTTGTCAAATGCTGAAATTAAATGTCAAGTAAAAGATTTTCAAACAGAATACCCTTTGTCCTGAAGCCATTTGTAAAAGTCAGTTAATTCTTCTCTCTTCTGTATTTGTCTTTCACAATGCCATTGAACTTCCAGTCAGTCACTTGTAAATCTGATGGGAAGTCTCCAACAGATATATAAACAAAAGATATTATTTAATTTTAAACATAATAATATTAAAGGAAAAAATAATATAAAATTATTACTTCAGAATAACAGCATATTCCATACGGTTGGTAGGCAGACAAAATATCATGGTGAGCTTGATTTTGGCCTGCAGGCTAGAATTTGCTTGATGTTGGTTTAAACACTACACTTTCTCTTCTGGTTCAACACAGGAAAAAAGTCATTTTTGGAGAAAACAGTCACTGATGATAACAAATGGATTTATTACAAAAACATGAAAAGAAAAAAAAATTCAGTGTTAAATGCAGGACAGCTATAAGATATTTTTTAATTATCTTTTGTATTCTTCATTTTTAATTAGTTTTATTAGAGATCAGAAATCAATCATTTTTTTAATGTTCACCCAATAGAGAGCCTAAGAGCCACTCAAGGTAGAGGGTTACTGTGTGGTGTTGTATGAGAATAAGAAAGTGCAAAAAGTGAAGTTTGTGTTGCTTTGCTAAAAAGATAATGGTTAATCTTAGCCATGAAGAGGTCAAGATTGTTGTATTTGGAAAAACATCCTGTTGAGAGTCTGTTTCACAAAGCAGACTTCCTCCTTACTAATGGAATACAAAGGGAATGGGGATGATTCACATTTGTGTATGTCATGTGGTGTGTCTCAGTTATAAAGGTCAGGAGTGGTGAAACTAAGAGATGTTGTTTTTCAGAATCCATGCCATGGAAGTAGTGATAAAACAGCAAGAGAATTGCAATATTTTGTCCCTGGGAAAGGATTTGTAGAGTGTAAAATAATTCATCATCCACAAGGCTGTGTAGACATTTTTGAACTATCAAGACATGCAAGTTGAAAATAACCGTGAGAAGTAAAAGTTTGTGTAATTACTCTTGAGTGGCCAGTTTTTTTGATTAGTCCTTCTGAAAGACAACTGATGATAAGTTTAAAATATCAAATCATATAACAGAACAACCAATAAAAAGGAGGTATTAGGTTGGTGCAAAAATAATGTCGTTTTCTCACATATGTTACTATGTGAGAAAACGACATTATTTTTGCACCAACCTAATAAAACAGTTTAAAACCAGACTTTATCTCTTATGTTTTGCTTTTTTTTGGAGATCACAGATAAAATCTACTTTAAAATAATTTACTTTTTTATTGGCCATTCTGTTTTATTGTTAACTATTTTAAATTTATTAATGACCGTCTTTGATGAGTGTTGATCAAAAAACTGTCTGCTTAAGAAGATTTACACTATCCTTTTCTTTATTCTAGAGTAATTCTCAATATGTTTACTATTTTTATTAAATGCAACAAATGTAAAACAGCAATATAACATGACATAAGCATGGTACTTAATACAGATGAGGTTTGTACTCTACAAGATTTTCTACCTTTAAGTTAAGGTGAGGGTTGTAAGCTGTCATCTATGAGTATCATTTTTCCCCATGGCATGAATCTGGACATTGGTTGCAGCACATCTTGCTCTAACCTGTTCTCAGGACCAGGCTGAAATCTGTGGCAAGGACAATAATTCATCTCGGATGTCCCGAACAGTGCAAAGGGCACTAACTTACCTCAGTTATCTACTCGTTAGGCAAGGGGTTCTATCTGAAACCCTAAAGTTGAAACTGGTGGCACTAAAGAATGGAGCTTGTTTTATTATTTGCCATGGAATTTGCAATAGAGTAGCAAGATGCAGGCAATGTTTCATCTGTGGGAAATGGGTTGCAGCATGGAAAATAAGTCACCCTAACAAAGGCACAAAGGATTTTGAAACCTGTCAAGGCTGAAAATAGAGCTCCAGCCCAGATATTACAGCAAATACATTTCAATTAAATATTTCCAAATATATTCTTTTTTATCATTGTTTTTATTAGAATGACTAATAGTTTGATTTTAATCTTCTTTTAATGCCAATATAATCTGATGTTCACTGAAAAATTTTAAGCATTGTTCTTATTGGATATTGAATTCTTCACAAAACATATTTTCATATCTATGTCAATTCCTTAGATGCAATAATTTGTTTTTCTTTATTCTTATTTTTTTACTTTAACACATCACTAGTTTCAAATCACTGCATTTGACAATGTTTGATGATACAGATTATTTGAGGACATTACACAAAAGATAAGCTCAGCCAATCAGAGACACAGAACAATGTCTTCTTGATTTTTTTTCTGTTTGTATGTGTGTATTTGTGCACCTTGGAACTGCTGTCCAATTTCACTGTGTGTTGCACAGTGACACAAAGTATAAATAAATATAGTATTACATACAAAACACACGTTAAGTACCTTATTGCAGTATCTGTGTAAAGTAGGTCTTTTCAGCTGGGACTATCAATGCCCTAGTGCATTCCAGAGATGTCATAAGATTTTAAAATTAAAAAGACACAATAATTTAGAAATGGAATTAGATTGCTTTTTTTAAAAAAAGAAATATCAATATAGTATCCAACACTAGCCAGAAAAACTTTGGTAATTCCATTACAGTTCTTAACAACCTATTTCTATTTCCCATCAATATCAATTAAATACCCATTAATAACAATTAAATTTCCCATCAATAACAATTAAATTTCCCATTAATATCAATTAAATTTCCTATCACTATGAATTTAATTCCTCATCGATATCAATTTAATTTCCCATCAATATCAATTAAAAGGTCAATTGATTCAAATTTTACCTGAAATTTTCAGTATATTTTGCAAAAAAAAAACAATCATTTAAGGCAGTATTTAAGTTTTTAGTCCTATTTGCTGTATTTTGTTGAAGCTCAAAGTGTAGTATCTGTTTTATTTCAAGAAAACATGCCATTACCTTTCAAATATAGTGTCACATACTTTCAATATCCGAAGATCAGGTGAGGAGGTTTCAGAAAGTTTGAAAACAATTGGGATATTATTTAGATTTTATGCAAATATCCACAAACCATAAAAATATACCAATATATATACACAGTAATCATCATCCAATACAATCACAGTGAATCAAGTATAAACAGGCCTCGTCTAAAATGAATTCAAGTTTCTCTTTATTAAGATGGATACAATCCAATAAAATTTGGAAATACACTTTTATATAAATGTTTGTTTTCACTTAATCCTGTGTTTATGAGAAGATACCAAAAATTTTGACTCAACATTCAATATAAATACTTTATAGAATAGACTCCCATGAGAATATTTCCCTGATCAATACAATCTTTTGAAATCAACCATTAACTACCTTACATATCCATAGAATTTGTACTTCCTTCTATTATATCCATACAATGACCTCATTCAGTAACTCTCTACCTTGAGTTGTTCTTGAGCCTTGTATTGAATGAACATTTAGTTAAAAAAAAAAAAGAAATAGTAATCAAATGATACTGATTTCATAGATAGGTTTACAAACATTTTTGAGAGGGTGCTGAAAAATTTTCAGCCCGACACATTTTCTAAAATCAAGATTCCGATGTTTGGTCACTGAAATTCTTTGTGTGAGGCAAGTTGCGCCAAAAGCTTTTCAGAACCCCCTCGTACTTACAACAATTCCATCACACATATGCACTTTAATTTATTTGTAATGTGTGCATGCATTACATACATATATTTTACATATATGTTTTACTTAGGTTGATGCAAAAAGACAGAAAGTTTTTTACCTATCAAAGTAGTTTATCTTATCTTAGAATAAAAGTTATTTATTGAAATAAGAACCATTAGAATTTATGTTCTGTTGCCAGCAAGAGACAAGTTTATTTATTCTGGTAGCATGGAATTCTAGACTCCTGGAACCAATGAATTCTTCAAAGGTGTTTTGAGCTACTTCTTGTTTGCTAAGACAATCTTTTTTATTTTTTTTAATCATTTCACCGCATGCAAGGAACTAAAGCAACTAAGATGCAAGGGGTTACTGAGAATATAAGAAAAAAACACTATTAAGGAGAGAGTACAATAAAAGAACAAGAATTAACAAGACAGAAGATAACAAACCATATTAAATTAAAATCTTTGAAGATCAAAGTTGACTGGGAAGCAAGAAGTCAGAAAAGAATTCCACAAGTGAGAAGTGCAAGAGAAGAAACGTTTAGACTAGAATTGGTTACATCTAGTATTTTCATCAATAAAATGATGAGACCTAGCTGCCAATCTAGAACTGCATTTAAATTTGTGTTGACTGGAAAGAAAGAAGCCAGAAGACAGTTCCATAAGTGAGAAGTGTGAGAGAACTTATGGTTACATATTGTCATTCCAACTGTAAAACTTGTGAGAAATTGTTGAAATGCTTGACAACAGTTGTGGAAGTTTGTAAATTTGGCCTTGTAAAAAATTCAAATCATCCACAAAAATGGAAAGGAAAAGGAGAAAATAGATAAAGTGTAAATCCAAAAATGTTACATTCCAGAAATTGAAGTCTTTTACGAGCATTATTTTATTTTCTTAAACAGGAATATCAACTCAAATATGTATATCCACTATAAAATAATAAGTTTTCAATATATATATATATATATATACAAACACACACAAACACTGTATTTTCCAGCTTGCAAGACACACTTTTTTCCTGAAAAATACACACAAAAATACATGTGTGTCTTCCAAAGCGAATGTAAGACAATGCCCAGGCTCAAATTAAGCTTGGACAGTCACCTAATTGGTTTGACTGATACGGACATGGATTTGAATGTTGAGTCATTACACTATAATGTTAGCTATCTATCTAATTCAGTCTTTTATATGATGTAACCTCAGTACTTAGCTGTTACAAGTATTTTCAAGACTATAAACCTTCCTGGTACCGAGCCACAAGCTTAAAGATGATCTGTTTACTAGCAATAGTAGGATCCTTTCTGCTCTTGAGTAGTATGTCATTGCCATACAAACAAAATCGGACAAGTGATTAATGTAAACAATACATGGCACCTATGTGAGGGACACATGGTGAAAGTGTGAGAATGATTTATTTTTTCTTAGAGATTTTTTCCAATATTAGGGTGCGTCTTCCAAGCTGTAGCATCTTGTAAACCAGTACAGTATACATATCTTTCCCCTAAATATATAAATGTTATTTCAAATGTTATTCTTAGTGTATACCTATGTTTAAAATTAATGCACTTTTTTATTTTAAACACTGTATTATGTGTCCTGGTTTGTACACTTGAAAAAACTTAATGAAAATACGACCTCCAAGAGGATTTGAACCTGCATCCCTCTTTATAGGAGAAACCACCATTTGATTCAACTTGCTCTTTAGACTGCTTGGCAAGAGAGAGCATCACAAGCCAGCCAGGTTTTTTTTTTGTTATTTTTTACAGTAAGGTTCACCCTGTACAAGGCCCGAGGGCCACTTGAGGTAGAGGGTTACAATAAGAGGTAGTTTATATGGATAGGAGGGGAAGGCAATGGCTAACTAATGACTTGAACAGGCTAAGATTGCAATGATTGGGGAAACATCCTCTTGGGAGTTTGTTCCACTGAGCAGTGGATAATGGGAAGAAACTGAGTGGAACTTACTTCTTGCTGATGGAATACAAAGAGAATGTGGGTGGTTTGCTACTATGTAAGTGGCAGGGTGAGTCCTAGCCATAAAGGTCAGATCTGGTGGGACCAGGAGATACAGTTTGTCCAAGCACTTTGCATGGTAGTAGCAAGAGAGCAGTGAGAGACTCGTCACATTCTGCTTGTGAGAGAGAGAGAGAGAGAGTTTAGAGAGTGGAAAATAATTCTTCTCCAACAAAGAGGTACTTTTGAAGTCTATCAAGACTAGAAAGTGAGATCTAGGGTGACACATATATGAGTACCCTCTCTCTCTCTCACATTTACTTGTTACTTGCTTAAACATGTTCAAATATATATATATATATATATCATACACACACACACACACACACACATATATATATATATATATATGTGTGTGTGTGTGTGTGTGTGTGTGTGTGTGTGTGTGTGTACTACTGATATGGGCATGTGGCGAGTGGTTAGAATGTTTGTATTCTGACCATGAGATTCAGGTTCGAATCTCACCATGGTCGATTTGTCAGGAAGGAGATTTCCTGATGTTATCAGACTGGAGGGGGTCAATCCCAGTGTGCAGCATATTTGGAAAGTGCCTGGAAACCATACCACAGGTTGACCTAAGCCTTGTGTGTGAAACTGGTTAGACAGAACCCTTGGGGTTTCGATAGCTGTGCTAGCACAAAGTCACAAGCCATCATGCACGAGGGCTTGAGCATGCTGGCCTTGTTCAAATTGTTCATTACCCTAGTTAACACACTCTTTCCCAGAAATTGTAACTAAGGTCTGCTCAGCATAGTTGCAGTATAAACCACAAGTGGGCTATGTGGGTGTTGAATAAACAGAAATGCACCTGAGTAAGCGTCTGCAATAGGGATTGGCAGGTCACCCTAGTAAATGGGTATCCTTGAATACAAGTTGCCAGCTATACATATATTTATATACTAATGACTAAAAGTTTGATTTTTTTTCTCTAAACTTATAAAATAAATCAAGTTTCATGGCTTTAAAGAAATTTTTTTTTCTATGTTTGCATGCAATTAATCAATAATTTCAATCAAAATGCATGTAAATTAATTATAATATCAATTAAAGCAAATTTACATTTTCCTTTTCATCCACCATGAGCTTTTATTACTGCACAGCAAATTCTTGCCATCCTTTTCAGTAACTTGTCAAAGTCTCGTGGTGAAAGTGATTCGCAAGCAGTATGTAAATGTGTAAACAACTCTTACTTATTCTTAGGCAGTTCACTTCGAACTTTACAATCAATTTTGTCCCAAATTAGTTCAATTGGTGAAAAATCCAAAGACTAAGGCAGGGGGGCAAGTCAGGATTTGCAAAATTTTCTTATCTAACCTTTGATTTTAGATAATTTGTACACAGTTTTGAGCTGGGTTTTGGAAAACAAATGTGTTGCAAAACAAAGTTTTGGCAAATAATACAGCAGCCAGAAGGAATTTTTATGAATTTTTTTATGAACTTAGAGAAACAATTCAGGCTATTCCAAACTTTTGATCGGTAGTGTGTGTGTATATATTGTGTATATATATATATATATATATATATATATATATATATATATATATATATATATTCAAGCATATATTGTTAAATGCTTATTATTTTTTTAGCATGAGCCATTCTAAGCTTCATAGAGTTGATTTAATTTCAGGAGAAAATAAAAACAAAAACATTTGGCTATTTTTTTATTATGTTGTTCCTCGATCTAAGCTTTCAGTTCAATCATCAGAGTGGTAAAATGTTGGACAGTTTTTGTCTTTATTTTCTCCAGAACTTAAAGCCGCACTGGGTAAGATGTTAAACTACATCCATGTCCTAGGTAAGACATTAAACTACGTCCAGCAGCAAGGCTTCTGATCAGGAGGTTTTGAGGAGCATGGAACATCCTCTTAATTGCTGGTGTTCCCAGGTCCACCTTGACCTGGGGTGGTAGCGCCTGTTAGGGTCCCAGCTATGGGCAAATAGTTAACTATTATCAGCAATACTTTTTTGAAAAAAATTATTACCAGCAATACAATTTTGAAGGAAATATATTACCAGAAACAGATTTTTGACAAAACAAAACATTACCAGCAATAACATTTTTTGTCGGCATTAAATAACCCATTGAGGTTGATATGCCGTAAAACAAAATAAACAAAACCAATCTAAACCAAATATTACATATTCTATTCATATGAATCTATCCTAAAAATGTTGTCGGCATTAAATAATAACCCATTGAGGTTGATATTCCATTAAACAAAATAAACCAAACCAAGCCAGAACTTAAAGCTTAGAACAATTCATGATCAAACATGACAAATATTCATTGTCTGTTATATTTAACAATATATGTTTGAATAATGATCTCTCCCTAAATACAATATATATATATATATAGATAGATATAGTGTGTGTATTTAAGCAGCAATTTTTCATTAATGCATGTTTCATTAAATAATATGGACAAGTTTTGTCTATTTATTTTAAGGAAGTTCCTTTCATATTGTCTGATAAGCTTAATAACATTATCATTGAAAGACAAAAGGAAATCACCATATTGATACATGTTTAAATCCAATCTAAGCTTTCGGCTTACATAAGCCATTATCAAAGATGACAATTACTTTTCAATATACCAACCAATACACGGACAAAACAATAATGATAGTCTGTTTTTGTTGCCTGAAAAATTTCAAAGCAACAACTAACTCGTGTATATGAGATACGGAAGCGAAAATCATGTTTGTTTCAACTGTTTTATATATATAGCTTCAAGAATTTTTAGTTTTTGTTTATTGTTTTCATGTTTAAGTATAGTTGTGTTTTTAACAAGGATTTTCCAGAATTGTGTATGCGGCCAGGCATGTTGTTTTAAATGCCTAAAAATGTTAGAGTTATCATTCAAATGTAGAGTTTGTGGTGTGACCAACATAAATATTATTTAATCCGTTGGGGATACAATCTCCCAAAGGGCACTTGAATTTGTAAACTATGTTGGTTTTTTGAAATTCCCTAATGGGGAGGGGAGAAGAATCATTGCGAATAATTAAGTTGGATATACTAGATTTAGTGTAGTATTTGATTAACTTAATTTTTTTTTGCTAGGATCTGTTGTAGATATATTAGTATTTTGCGGCATAACTACGTGTTTATATGGATAAACCCGGCTGGTTATACCTGACCCTTGGCCCTACTACTTTGCATGCAATTATCACAGAGTTCTGCCTGCTTCAACCAAAATCATGTGAATTCCAAAGTTCCTTCTAGCTTACTCAGCTCTATTTCAATTTTTAATCGATAAAAATTATTTTGACCATTTTCATTGTCTACTGATGACCCAGATTCAATGGGTACAACTTCTGCCCTAGATCAGATTTCCTCATCAGTAAACAAAATGCTCTGATTTAATTTTCGCTATTCAAATCTACTCCAATTTCACTAAAAAAATATGTGTGTGTGTGTGTGTTTCCCAGACTCACTCTCTGTCACAGTCCCCCAGGTTTTCTGTTTGGATTTACAAATAAATAGATTTTTCCTGGTATTATATCAAAAGAGTAATTCTAAAAGATCAGCTTTATTGCTACTAATAATAGAAAATAGATCCCCATTTTATGTCTACTATAATCTTATATTAACAATAGTAAACATTTTCTGACGTACAGTGGCCATTAATAATTAAGTATAACTCAAGACTTCAATGTTAAGACAAAACAGCATTTAACTACATCCACAAATAAATGCCTAACAAGAACAAAAAAGTCAATCAAAATTAATTAACCATTTTGGTGAATACCTTGTTAGTAGTGCAGCTCGGCTTAACATCCGATAAATCCTAAATTGAAACCCAAATTATGGATGCACAATAATTCACACTAATTCGACTGGGTAGTTCCATTCAATAGTCACTCGATAATCACTACAGTCAGTAGCCTGACATCGCTATTTATACACCTGGCAGAAAACATATATTCATAAGTTCAGAGTGTCACACTCGAACATCGGTGTTGGTAGTTACTCATTTTCTTCCCATATGACAAAACAATAAGGACTTATTTTGATAAGTTTGACTATTATTATGTTTATAATTTCTCTAATCATTATTCTGCTTTTTCACTGTTGTTCTTTTTCAGCTTCTGTCTGCCACTGCCAGAGAGACTGCCACCTGGTATCCATAGTGCAAAAGCGGTAGCTCATAGGTCATCAGAATATCATACCAAATCCTTTGTAGTATTTCTTGTGGCTTCTTCTTCAAGTAAATAGAAGTCAAATGACTTACCTGCTAAGATGACTGCCTTCATGTATCTCCATGGAAAGGCAAGCCAGCTAATTCTTCCTCATTTATAGGAGAGTACCTAATTCAGCAGGTGGGTTATTCCACTTTTCTGGAAACACATTTGCATGAGTGGACTCTATTCACCCATTAAATGACTCAGGGTGAGAAGGCAACTTCAAGTGACTACACAAGTCTACTTGTGTGTCAGACCACTTGCAAGCTAACTAATACTCAATACATGTGACAGGTTATATAGGATTACATGGTACCAGCTGTAAGCAGTAAACTCTGACTTGACTGACTTGGAGAAAAATGGATTCATACCTTTATAAAAGTACTCATAAAAAATAAACACAAAAAGCTATTTACATTATTTATATGAGGAAGGCTGGGGGGGTACAGCAGTCGAAATGCTGTGATAACAACAACAAAGATGAGGACAATAGTCTGAATATAAACAGTGTAAATAATCATAACACCTCATCTCAGAAATTTGGACAAAAGAAATTATTTACACTATTTACACTAGGACTATTATCCTCATCTATGCTTGACAACTTTTCAGCCATTGTACCCTCTGGCCTTCATCATGTGTATATAGATCCAGGTAAAACTAACTATAATGAGTAGAATATAAATTTACTTAGCTTGTTTCACTTTCCATATAGTTAACAATGAAGTCAACTCTTCACATCTCTTCACATGTGTACACAACAACCAAAGTGTCATCCAGTATATTTTGTACAATTTGCCAGCTGTTCAAGAGGGAATCGTTCACAGATAGAAGTGTTAAAGCCAAATGCAAAATGACACACAATCTAAAAGAAACACACACAGTAATTTTATATATATATATATATATATATATATATATATATATATATATATATATATATATATATATATATTACCTAGAATAAAAATCCAAAGTTACCTCATTTGAATAGCTATTTTAATCCACAAGACATCATTTTATGTCTTGTCAACTCAGAGATATCGAATGAGAAAAATTTGGATTTTTATTCTATTCAATTTATATGCTCTGTTATAATAAATACATTGAGCTTTTTTTGTGGATCAGTTTTAATGTTTTATATTATTAGGATTCACTTGGATTATTTACCAATGGATTATTACCTCTGTGTGTGTATATATATATATATATATATATATATATATACGCACACATACACACACACAAACACATGGTGTGATGGATTTTCATCTAAATTACGCAAAATTGAAAATAATAGTTGATATCTCAATTCAACAGATATATTTACTAAAATTACATAAAAATATCTTGAAATACTAAAGAATAAATTTATTCAATAACATTGATATTGGCTTCAACACAGACTCCAGATGACTTCAAAAATTGCAACTCTTCTGGTCCGTTTCCTTGTTTAAGTTGGTGAATGTTGTCATAATCCTTGCCTTCAATTCATCTTTGATGTTACAAGAAGTTTTGTTGGTCTCTTGCTCAACTGCACACCACACATAATAATCAAGGGGGTTGCAGTCTGGGGAGTTAAATGGCCAGATGTAAGGGGTGATGCGGTTGCAGAAATTGTCTGACAGCTATGAATGGGTTCTCCTGCTTGAGAAGATGAATGGAGGCATAATGTCACCATCATTCCAAACATCTTCATAATCACTATTAGACTCATTATGAATTCTCTGTCCTCAAATACCCAAACACTCTGAAATGTTTGTATGTGAGCTTTCATAGTGAATATATTTCTGGGATGAGGTACTATGTACATTATTCAGACTATTGTCCTCATCTTTGTTGCCATATTTATTACAACGTTTCAACAACAAAAATCTGAGCCGACCAAGTATAGAAATGAATACAATATGGGAACCAGGAATAAGGAGTGCCAGAGAAAAGTGATAATAACAACAAAAATTGCATTATGAGCTCTGGTAAAAACATAGAATGATAATAGCAAAAATTGCAATATGAGCACTGGTAAAAAATGGTTGCTGAAAGCATTAGGTTTATAAAACTCAGAAATTCATCAAGGACACATGGCACAGTGCATAAAGGCATTAGTTAGTTCCAATGACAGGACCCAAAGAGTGTGAGTACAATACCCAGTTAAGGCAGTGGAGAACTTTCAGAGGGGAATTAACAGGAGATAACTGATAACTGATATCCATTAAACATGACACATGGAACAAGAACGGTCTACCCAAGTGAGTGAAATAAAGGGTTCAGTTCGACATTCAAGCCACCTGATGAAGGTTAGAGTACATTGTAATAAATATGGTTACAAAGATGTGGACAATAGTCCAAATAGCGTAAATAATATATATATATATATATATATATATATATATATGAACTTATGTTAAATTCAAATAACCCAATCAGTCTATTCGATTTTTATTATAGTCTTCCAATAAGATGGTATACATAATCATCCTCCTCAATCCCATGAACGGGTGTGGCTACTGCGTTGTTACATGCACAGTATGTATTGAGCAAGGTAAACCTGGCAGAACCCATGTCACTCCAAGTTAATGATGCTGTACATCCATTTTGAAAAAATTATTGAATGCTACAATTCAAATTAATTATTATATATATATATATATATATATATATATATATATATATATATATATATATTTGTATGTATCTATTTGTATGTATGTATGTATATTCAATAAATCAATAAATGTTTAATGGAATTATCTGATTAATTGAATCCAGAGTTTCTATTTCAAAATAACGTGATCTTTGGTGAATTTACTGTATTAAGAAAAAATAAAAAATAAAAAACAGACAAAACCCCAAACATTTTGATTGCTTCTAAAGATTTAAATTTTATCATGATCTTAATGGACTCTAGCGTAGTATGTATTTAAAATTGAAATTTGTAATCTATGATCAGCATTTGTTTTGGTAGAATATAAATATAAGAAGCGGTAGTAATTTCTATAGATTTATCCGTCCATCTGACCCAGATAAGTAGCATTACATGAAATTCTGAAGTCAATGAGATAAGTTCATTGAACATTAATTGATTGATTGAATATTGTTGCTCAAGTTATCTATCGAGAATTTTGAGGGATAAAATCTGCTGACCTAAAAAAAGCATTAATTTTAAGTAATTTTATGTATTTAGATTGGTGTCTTTATTATACACACCCACTGCACACATTTAAATGTGTGGATTGTTATATATATATATATATATATATATATATATATATATATATATATATTTTCCCTCTGTATGCATATACAATGTCTGTTCAGAAAGGAGTAACCTTAAACCATATCACATTGAAACACACTTGTACGATAACCAAAGTTAAGCAACAATAAGCCTAACCAATACGTAGGTGGGTGATGATTTTGTTATACCAGGTGATTTAAGCTTGGATGTGCAGGTGGTGCAATGAATAATGGCTCAAAATTGAAAATTGGAGAGCCAAATTTCAATACGAGTCAAATTCATTATATTCACTTATGTGCAAATACCGTTGGGAAAGGTATAAATCCATCTCTTCTCTCTCCACCCATAGATTAATTAGTAGGACGTCTATCAGTAAATCATTATTATCTCTCAAAAACAAATCTAAAAATATTTTCTGGCTTTAAATAACCTGCAAAAGATCGATAAACAATTAAACCAAAAAAACAATCGATCAATCCAGAAAAGTTTCCAGTCATTTTAAATATATTGAGAACTTGCATAGTCTTGATATAATGACCAATCAGAGGGGATCATACTGTGCATTCACCTCGAGGTTACTCAAACAACAGTGAGCTGCCATTGAGTGAGCATGTATACTGCGTGACAGTCACATGCACAATGAATAGAATGCTTGATCCTATTCTTAAAATATTTCCAGAAAATATTTTATTAAAGACAAAAGAGAACTTAAAATAGTTAGTGCTTTGAATAAAATCATTTTTTTGTTAGGAGCAATGTCAGGTCACCTTGTCAGTCTGTAGATATATAAGGAAAAAGGGCCCACCAACCAACAACTTATATCATTAACAGAATTGGTGCATCTATGACTGTGTGTCCTGTGTATCTGCATGCAAATCGCTAGTTATAATTGATATAATTCCATAAGATCCTGCAAGTGGAAGTGAAAAAGGTTTCTATGTGGAAAAGATCAACAATAAAAGCAGATGCTCAAGATCCGATTTGGAATTTAATTGGGATTAAGAAGAGATTTTGGATTTGGATTTTGTCGTGAAACAGCAGACATGCTGGGCATAACTAGCAAAGGTTATTTCTTACAAATACATAAACATAGATGCACAATAGACTGAAGTAACTCACATTAATGAACTTGTATAGAATAAATATTCAAATAAGAAACATTACAAATGGTTTTGTTTAGATTTCAATGCTTGGTTCTATCAGCGGAAACATGAAATACAAATTGCCTAATTTACTTAATAATATCCACCAATCTTATTTGTTAATCAAATACAGATTTTCTTTTTTTTATTAAATGTTCACCCAGTGCAAGGCCCAAGAGCAACTGAAGGTAGAGGGTTACTGAATGAGTTTTTTGCATGCATCTAAGAGGAGGAATTAAAGGTAGATAATGATGATGTGTACAACAGATCCCAGTTGACTCTAGATTTAAAGAGATTAAGATTGTAGTGAGTAAAGAGGGATCTTTTTGAAAGTCTGTTCAACAAAGTAGTCATTCTTAGGCAGAATCTGTCTGAATGGAACTTCCTCCTTGCTAATGGAATATGAAGGGAATGAGAAAGATTCATCTGCATATATGACATGGCAGGTCAGTACTGGTGGTACTAAGTAATATAGCTTGTTATGGATATAGCAATAGAATAACGATAGGCTTGCAATGTTTCATCTATTGCAAAACAGGCTGTAGGGTTGAAAATAATTCATGACCCACAAGGCCATGTAAATGCTTTTGAACACTGTCAAGGCCAGAAAGTGAAGATTGAACAGCTCCAATCCGGATATAGCAGCAACTCACATAGCACATACTATACAGATAAGGAAAAAATTGTTCACATTGGTTCAATGATTCCAACTACAGTCGAATAATGATGAATGATGATGGCAGCAACACTATCTTTGGTCAGATCTGATTCTTGTAAAGATAAGGCATGGCATAAGGAGTCAGGTACTTTCTGAAGCAGCACAAACAACCAACCATTTTTCCAGAATCTTTAGCAGTGGATTGTATACATGAGTTCCACTTGTGATCTTGAGTGAATTTGAGTCACAATTGATATTCAAAGTATGAAGCCTCATTGAAAATGCAACCCATTCATTATGAATGGAGAAAACTCTGATTGGTAATGATAAATAACAGGTCATTAGAGTTTAGCTTCATTTTATTTTTAACATCATATCCTTTCAGCATATAGGTGATCATGGTTCTCCACAGAGTCCTTTTCTTGGGAATTACCATAACTTATTGAAAAAATGCCTGGTTTGGAATTCAAAATTTCCTCCTAAGTCTGGTTTCTATCCAAAATTCAGTCCACCCATTGCTGGAGGGAGATGAGATAGATTCATGCCTTTCCTCAGGGCATTATTGCAAAAGTAAACACAACTGACAAAATCAGAATTTGAACTTGGTCAACTGATTCTACTTCCTATCCTCATAAAAGTTACAAAACCCTCACAACCACAAAACTAATGGATGGTATATATTTATTTACATAGAAGGACACCTCATAGTGTTAGCAGGATTGTCTTGCTAGAACAATTACAACTCAATAGTGAGTTTGATGCTCGTTGGGTGCCCCATACTTTCAGCCTTGTGCCAAATCTAAGGTACGCTTGGAAAATCACTATATTTATTTACATAGATATCAACACTGCATAGTGACTATCAGTTTCATATCAAGGTCTGATGATCACTTAAAGCATAAAAGGGACAGTCACCATGCAGTGTTGATTTCTATATCCACATTGTTAATGTCTACACATGTTCTATTCTTGATGTCAAGCTATGTTTCCCAATAAATATAGCAAATTTTAAACAATTATATACAAGGGTAGGCTGGAAAGTGCATAGGCTATGAATGAGTGATACTAGGGCTGTGGAATTTTACATGTATTAATTTCAATTCTTCTTATTAATAACTGCATTGTTTCTTTTCAGGTATGAGGGTGGGCTGAAAAGTTCATAGGCTGACTATGAACAAGTGATGCTAGAGCTGTGAAAACCTGCATGCATTAATTTCAATTCTTCTTCTTAATAACTGCATTGTTTCTTTCTGACGTAAAGTGACATCTGGCTGCTCAAAGACTTCAAAAGTAACTCATAGTAGCAACTTCTTTTGAAAATGGACAAAATTTGGCATCATGGTGTTGTCAAGTATCTGCTGAAAAAGGGTTTAACCGCCAAGGACATTCATACTGACATGGTTGCTACATTAGAGGATGACACTTCAGCTTTATCAACACTTCAGCTTTTATTAGCTGAATTTAGGAGGTGAAGGAAGTGTCTTGAAGATGACCCAAAGTCTGGATGACTTGCAACTGCCACCACCAAAGGAAACATCATCTGCTCCAAAAAAGGCCATGGTCATTTGATCTGCAGGAAACATGATCAACATGAAAAAACACTTGGCTGGGAACCAGTATGACAGTGATGATGACGTCATATCTGCTGTTAATGACTTTTTTGACCAAAGGGTGAAAGCTTCTTCACCAATGGAATCCAAGCACTGCAACACCAATGTAAGAAGTGTGTGGAATGTAAGGATGACTATGTTGAAAAATAAAGCTCATTTGGTCACATCCCATGAGAGTATCTTAAAAACTTACAAAAATGTCTACAAAGGAAGCTTCCATCAATATTGGAAAGAACTTAATAGAAAGTGAAAAGATTTTATAAATTTTAACCAATGATAGCACTGGTTGCTTCGTAAATAAATGCTGAATGTTTCTTATTAAGAAACAGCTAATATTACCATATATGTCTGATTGAATAAATTACAGACATTATGTCTGCTAATTTTTAATAAAATCAGTTCATACTCATGAATAACCTTCTGGGTATTGATGTTAAAGGATGAGAGAAATGTGCTGTAGCTGTTTAAATTTATTTTATTTTAATTTAAACAGCTATAGCATATTTATTCAATCAGACATGTCTAAAATACACAAAACTTGAAATATATATATATATATTGGCCTAACTGAGGTCCTGTCTCGAGCAGGTCTTCCCAGCATGTTCACATTGCTCAGACAGCACAGACTCCATTGGTTGGGCCATGTCCACCACATGCCAGACAGCCGCATACCCAAAGACCCTCCTGTATGGAGAGCTGACTTCTGGAAGAAGACCTGCTGGGTAGCCACAGCTGTAGTACCTCGATCTTGTGAGGCGCGATATGAAAGCTATAGACATCAAGACAGAGTCCTGAGAGATCCTAGCAGCTATACAATACAAGTGGAGGGGAACCCTGACCAAACACCTCAAGTCAGGGGAGGAGAAGCTGACACAAGTTGACATGGAAAGGCGGGCCTACAGAAAGCAAAGTGATAGTGCCAACAAGCCAGAGACAGAACGCACATGCAACCTCTGCAACAGAGTGTCACTCATGCTTCAGCCTCTACAGTTACAGACATCGATGCTCCAGCCAAGCAGACAACTAGGATGCTACCCATGGTCAACCCTGACTGACGGAGGCCTACTATGGCCTGACAACAATTGTGTTTAGCATGAAATAATCTGTCGCCACTGAGTGTTGACTTCAATCACTTTTAGATTTACATACACTCTATTTCTGATATTGAACACTTTATCCCATAAATATAGCATAAATTAAACTATATTACTTTTCTTCATATATATATATATATGTATGTATATATATATATATATTTAATGTTCATATATAAATATATGAATTGCACAAAAAGTGCTGGTGTTATAGAAACCTTACTTGATGTTATATAACATAACATAAAGTATATATATTAATGAATATACATATCCCATACTGTACAACTCAGAGTTTCATTCCAAACACAATCTTCAGGTGATAAGTGTATACTGACCGTTAATCAAATTTAATTTAAGATTATCTCGCTTCATCATAATGCTGATATAGTTAAGCACTATTTGAATAATAATAATATAATTTTTCAAAAACCTTCAAATAAATAAATGTACATGCAAGTAAACACATACATATGTATATATTTATCCTTTGATGTAAATAAAACAGTGCTCAATCGAATGTAACAGAGCTATTAAGTATATATTAACAAATATACATAATACCCTACACTGAGAGTATGACTCAGAGTTTCATGCACTAGGCAATCATCAGGTATATATAAATTTATAAATAAAAGGTTATTTATACCTGATGATTGCCTAGTGCATGAAAATCTGAGTTGTACTGCCGGTGTGTGTGTGTGTGTGTGTATATATATATATATATATATATATATATATATATATATATATTACCTTATGGACTATGTATTGAGCACTTTCTAAAAACCACTGAAATTGGATGATTTCAGAACAGACTTTATTCCATAGTTGATTCATACAAAAAATTATCTCACTTTCTCTGTATATATATATATATATATGAAGAAATATAGTCTTAAGATGTGCTATATTTATGGGATAAAGTGCTCAATATCAGAGTGTGTAAAAATATAAAAGTGAACATAGAAGGCAACAGTCTGTTTCATGCTAGATGCAATTGTCAGGCCTGACAATTGCATCTAGCATGAAACAGACTGTCGCCTCTAAGTGTTTCTATGTTTACTTTTTTACATATATATATATATATATATATATATTTTAAGATTTATTCATTTCATTTTCCTATGATACAGACTATTATTCTGTTTTTCAGTGAGAATTTGAACATTAATTGTACAATGCCTTCATAAATAGTAATAAGAAACAAATAATAAAAACAAAATATTTTTTATCATAACTAAATTCAGCAGAAATGGAAGCTGGATAAAAATGGACATCAAAAGTAACATTAGTAAGTTCCTATCTCCATTTAAACGTGATGAACAGAAAATATTATTAATTCATCTTTGAAAAATCTTAAACATTTAAACATATTTCTCATGTCCTATCATTAAAAATAATATTAAGCAAAACTAGTTTCTTAGTTTTTCTTTTGACTGTATCTGCTTTATTGCCGTATCCATTGTGAACCAGTGCAAAATAGCTGACAAGAGCATTACTTCAAAGAAAATTGTGGAAATTAGCTGTTAGTGTAAGTATTTAATACCATATTCTTGTCTTTTAAGTAATATATGATTTTCTTCTTATGTAGAAAAAAGTCCTTTATTTTAAAACTTATATACACTTAAGTAAAAGATCAGAGGTCATTTCCAAATGCAGACACAAAAATAAATTCCTACTATGCTACCTACAACCAGATCATAACTCAAAAGATTAAACAACTACTATAATCTAAATGTAACAAATTGTTTCAAATATAAAACCATAGTAAGAGTTCAAAGAAAGGAAGAAAGAAAACTAAAATAAACTGAAGGTCAAGACAATTGTTTAAAGACTGTCACAATAAGCGGCTTTCTTTGGACTTTAATGTATACAGTATTAAGAGGTTGTAATTGATAAATATAGAGTCAGTTTCAATAATGACATAGCTTAGGTAAGTTTGCTATGAGACAAAATGAAGAGAAAATAGAGAAAGAAAGATGATTGCTTAATGAATCTTCTAAGTTGAAAAGCAAAATCAAAATCTGATTATGCCAAATTAGTGAAGAAATTGTTCAAATTGTACCAGCAAAAATGATGATTCTCTTTTTTATATTTTCTTTAATTTCTTTTTATAATTCAGTTTAAATTATTAAATAGGATTTCTGTCAGTTTCAGATATGTGTCTAATATAAGTAATTGATGCGACACATCAGAAGAATAATATTCAGTTTAGGGTTGATCCATTTTCTTTCTCTTGTCAAATGATGTAGTTCATGTGTCATCCTGTACAACAAATTCCACTCACAATATAGATAATAAGGAAAATCTATGACAAAGTGGAAGAGATTTTTTGCATGACAGGTTTTGTCACTTACATCTTCGGACTAAAGTCACATTTACATACACATATGTATGTGTGTATATATATATATATATATATGAAGAAATATAGTCTTAAGGTGTGCTATATTTATGGGATAAAGTACTCAATATCATAGAGCATGTGTAAATATAAAAGTGAACATAGAAGTCAGCACTCAGAGGTGACTGTCTGTTTCATGCTAGATGCAATCATTAGGCCACGAGTGCTGTTATTTTTCTCAGCTATTTATATATACAGGTCAGTGATGCATTGTGGGTAGTCTATCTTGGCGGTTATTTTACTGGAAGTCATTTATTTGTTTATTTATTTATTTGGCTTAAATTATTTTGCTTGTTTTTTATTTATTTTTATTTTTTATTTTTATTTCTTATTGTATATATTTATTTATTTTTATTTTTTATAAATAAACAAATAAACGACTTCCTGCAAAATAACCGCCAAAATAGGCTACCCACAATGCACCACTGACCTTTATATGTAAATAGCTGAGAGAAAAAATCAACACTCATGGCCTGACGATTGCATCATAATGAAACAGACTGTCGCCTCTAAGTGTTGACGTCTATGTTCACTTTTATATTTACATAACCATAACCAGAGATTCAACAAACATAGACCATGTATACTTTTTGAACATTCTTTTCAAAAGGCAACTAAACCTCAATTTATCAGTGCAAACATCTACCTCTGAGAAGGAAATTCCAACAAAAAATCTACAAGCTCAGAACCTTAGAAATATCATCCCACTTTGCTAGGATATAATACATGTATATGTATTCTTGAAGTTGTAATCATAATATTTTGGAAGCACAGTTTACCCAACTATTTAACCCATAGCTGAGGAGAGAAAAGATGGATTCTTAACTTTCCCAGAGTATTTCTGTTAAAGTGAATGTAACAAACTTGATCAGAATTCAATCTCAGCACTGATTTCTCATTCCAAAATGCAAACTGTAACACTACCTGTGCACGTGTTATGGACTTGAAACATAATTTCAGCAAGTTTCATTATAAGTTTCTACCTGACAATAAATAACTTATTTGAAACCAGAAGAAATTTACCAGAAGGATTAAAGAATGGCAGTCCTTTTTTAATAGACCATGTTTAAACATGTTTAAATAAATATTTAAACATCTTTAAATAAAAGATGGCTGCTTGTCTCCCGATGTCAGCCTGTTCCATTTTGCTTTGTGAAGGAATTTCCAGAAAGAAACACTACTGACAAAGGAGAAGGAGAAAAACAATACAAACAGATTTCCAGAAAGAAACACAACCAACATGGAAGAAGGAAAGTAAAAGACAACCAATGAAAAAAAAAAACAACACAAACAGTAAAAATCTGTATAAATATAATGGCTGCCAATTCCAAACAGACATGTTCGATAAACTCTAAAGGGAAAAAAATGTTTGATAAAGATAAAGTGATTGGAGCAACCGATATGTTAATGCATGCAGCTTTCAACATAAGAATGAAAGTAATTATGTCGATATTCATCTTAATTTTTACAATACCATCATGTTTGATATTCTGTAGAGTTACTTTTATCAATCTAAAACATTTATTGATTTTTTACTGATCAGAAATATTTATGCGCAAGACGGATGGGAATAGATTTATTCTCAGCCTTTGTAGATTGATAGGCAGAATGGGTTTCAGACGGAGATAGATGAGAGTGGGCAGAGATAGATCAGTGTATGCCGAGATGATAGACAGGGGCAGGCTAAGATAGAGGGATAGACAAAAGCAGGCCAAGGTGGATGTGAGCAAGCCAAGATAGACCAAATCACACCGAGATATACCTGAATAAATTATTATTTCATTCTTTTTTCATAGACTCTTTGACATTCTATAACATTCATCAACTTTTCATTGCTTGATTTTCTTAACATTTTACTCTCTTGATTGTAACACTACTTGATGAAGGTAATATTACTTCTCAGACATCTTTTTTGATCAAATGTTGTTTTCCTTTCTTATTTACATCTCTTTCAATGGTGAGTCACACATTTTCTACTGAATTACTATCTGAAGAGACCAGCAGCTGTTCCATTATCTTATTATCCTCAAAACAGTTTTTGGCAAGGTGGGCAATAGTCAGCTTTGCAGAATGTGAAAGTGCATTGTCTGCCATGAAAATATTGTTTAGCTTAAAGTTTCTGTCTATATTTCTGGGATGCATTATTATGTACACTATTTGCATCATTGTCCTCATCTTTGTTGCCATATTTATCACAACGTTTCAGCCATTGTACGCTCCGACCTTTATTTCACTCGCTGGGGTAGACTGTTCTAGTTCTACGTGTCATGTCTAATGGATGTCAGTTATCAGTTATCTTCTGTTAATTCCCTTCTCCAAGTTCTCCACTGCATTAACCAGGTATTGAACTCACAACTCTTTGGGTCCTGTCACTGGATCTAAATAATGCCTTTATACACTTAAGGACATGTCCTTAAGTGTATAAAGGCATTATTTAGATCCAGTGACAGGACCCAAAGAGTTGTGAGTTCAATACCTGGTTAAAGCAGTGGAGAACTTGGAGAGGTGAATTAACAGGAGATGAGGACAATAGTCCAAATAATGTAAACAGTGAGCTTAAAGTTTCTTTGTTGCAACTTGCATCACTCAAAAAATGTCTTATCCAAGAACTTTTCTATGCATTTATTTTTACATTATCATAATCTTTGTGATATTATTGCCTAAAATACTAGCCTAAATCATTACTCCAACTCCCCTTGTGCTAGTTGTCTATTTCTATACAGAATCCAACCTTTGGCACAGACATCAGGTCCATCCAATGTTGTAACTACATTCATTACTAAAACTTATATAGAAATCCATTTTAATATACTTCACTCAACTTACATATTTTATGTATGTATGGTGGTAAACTTTCTTGTCGGTTTCCATGTACAGTCCTGTTTCAGAAACAAACTGCCTAACAACCCCCCACAAATAATTTTATTATAACTGTGAAGACTAGTGTAGAATCAGCCAAACATTCTAGAAGAAATGATAATAGAGAAACGATGCACAGCCCTTCTCAAGTTGGAATTTAGAGTTTTCCTTTCTCATAGACTAGTTGCCTGTAGTCATGCTTTTTCAATGATGACACACAAGTGTAGCATGTTATGCCAGATACAAATTCCTCCAGGACTATGTCAGCACTTAAGAGTATCCGTCAATTGGCCAATATATCTAAAATGATGGCTGAAACCATATAAATTTGTGCTAAAAGTGTTTAAGGACAGCCCCACAACAGAAAATGATGTGAACACACTCTTTCTTTTGACTAAGAAAATTCCAGGCTGGTATTTAAGCAAATCATATCCATCTTGATGCTATACATCTGTAAAGAAAATTCTGACTGTAAACTCTTAAATTCACCTGTGAATGTTTCAACTGTTACTATAATCCTGTTATTAATAAACATGATTGCTTGACTTCTATTATTTGGAAGGGTCTATAGTGTCATGGGGCTTCAGGTTTAAAATGAACAGTTTGTGGAATCTTCCACATTAGCCTTTCACCCCTTTCAGAAAGGTGTATTCTTCCCTAAAAAAGCCTTAATCAATCATCACTTCGTTTCTGAAAATTCAATCTTCTATTGGTTAAGAAACACTAAATTGTAGCAAAATCAAAACAAATCTTTTTTCCTGCCGAGTTCCCTGGAGCCAATTTTTGCTACCTAAAGTCTATAAAAACAACCACATGACTCAATTCAGTCAGTCAGTCAGTCATCAAGTTTCATGAGATGCTACCAAAGTCCATGTGGTTCAATTTACTGACTCACACATATCACTTAAAAATCTCAACAAATTCAACACAGCACTCAATCAACCATTGCCTGCATGGTAATCAACATCTGCGATTGACTTAAAAGTGAACATTTTCACTACACAAAAAGTAATTGTACACTTCATCAATTTAGCCTATCAGTTAAAGGCAAACAACTCTTCACAACTTTAATTCTAACTCATAAATAATACATGAAACCACACTGACAATTGAATGAACACATTTGATATCTTTCTTTACAGAAACCAAATTATTTTAATTTTCCTAACAATTCAAAACAATCAACATTTATTAACCATATTTCTGCATGAACATTCTTCATAACTTTATCTCAATTATCACATCAACAAACATTCTCTTTTATTCATGCATGTATATTTATTGCATATATAAAAATCTCTTTATTGTTGGATCTCTAACCACTGTGTTTAGTAATTTTTTGCACTGCAAGTTGTCCTTTTATTCTTTATTTAATCTACATGTTGTGGAATAATGCAGTTATAAGCACGCACAATTTTTGTCTTACAAAAATTTACCTTCTAATACATTTCACTCAGCATACAACCTGCAACAAGTTGATTTACCGATGCCAAGAAGATTATTGAAGGATGATAATGACGTGGTAACACATGGGTAACTTTAACAAAACAAGATAATTTTTTTTACAAATTTACATGCTTGAAGTTGTGTCAGTCGCACATTTCAGGAAAATAAATCAGAATTTTTTAAAGTCTGTGGTTTTAATATATTGTCATGAAAAGGAAATGTTCATACAACAGATTAAATGATCTGATACAAAATAGTATTAAAAAATGAATAAAACAAAGGTAAGAGAGTTTGTTTCTTACAGAACAGAGATATGGTTTTCATATGTTCAAAAGTAGATGAAGAGAGATACTTTTAAATACTTAGCTTTCTTGGATTGCTGAAAGAAAATTTTTTGAAGTACCCCATGCTTGGTTAAAGGCCAATAATATAACTGGCAAGTAATTTTTTACTGGTGAAAATTTCAATGCTGGACGTGGTGAATAGAAACGAAACCTTTCATACGACTCCAGACACTCTCCTCCTCTGATTAATTTAATTTTTTAAAATTTTTTTGGGGCATTAAATAATCCATAAGCAGTCAATATGCTGTTAAACAAAAAGATCAATTACTCTTCTCATTTTATATCAAAAAGAATTTTGCATAAAATATATATATATGTAAGACGAGGACAAATATATATATATATATATATATATATATATATATATTAATTCGAATTCTTTTTATTTTGTTTATATATTTTATTTTATCGGGACTTGCCATAATGCCATTCAATACTCATTGGCACCCCTCAGCCTAGTACGTCAGTCTACCAACTGGCTTTGTGCTATCAACTGATATTCAATTATTACATGGGGTTTTGTAATATGTGCCCATTGTTCTGCAATCTGTGGTTTGAATGAATGAACAGAGGAAGAAGTGTTGCTCACCTGAGTGCATTCAGAGAAGCTGAGTGAATGAGGACGGTGTTTTTAGGGATAAGTATATTGGTTTTGGCGTTAGAATGAACAGTTGATTTACCCAAGAAAATTAATGGAGGAAGATAATGACAAGGAAACACATGGGTAATTTAGACAAAACAAGTTAAGGAATTTATTTACAAATTTACACACTTGAAGTTGTGCCAGTCACTCATTTCAGGAAAATAAATCAGAATTTTTTAAAGTCTGTGGTTATAATAATATTGTCATGAAGAGAAAATGTTCATGCAACAGATTAAATGATCTGATACAAAATAATATTAAAAAATGATTGAAACAAAGGTAAGAGAGTTTGTTTCTCACCAAAGGGATATATGTTTTCATGTTCAAAAGTAGATGAAGAGAGATTCTTTCAAATACTTAGCTTTTTTGGATTGTTGAGAGAAAATTCTTTGAAGTTCCATGTGTTTGGTTAAGAGCCGACAATATAATTAGTGAATAACTTAACACTGGTAAGAACTTAAACACTAGTCACTGCCTGTGAGGAACTGAAACAAAACCTTTCACATGACTTCAGACACTCTTCTTAATATAATTTTTTCATCATTTCAAAAAGGATTTCACATAGGCTCACTATTTTCTTTTTCTTAGCTCAATGGCTAATTTCTGTAAAGACAAGGTTTTCATTGGTTCAAAGAAAATTTCACGTAGGCTCACAAATTTCTTTCTGTCTTTTTCCTCGGATCACCTGAATGTGAAGGGAGTGGGTAAAAGGAGATATTATTATTTCATACTCACTACAGGTCATCATACCTGCCCTTTGTATGAACATTCCAACCAATGCCTTCATCAAGTGACCTGCGTGGCATTTCATATCACAAGATGTACATGGGGGTCAGAGACAAAGTGCAATCAGCTGAATGATTCAGCAGGATAATGTTACTATAATATAGATACACTGCTAATGATTTTACTGCAGAAATGTATAGCAAATGATTTTACCCTAACACTGCTAATGATAGTAATGGCTGTTCATTTTACTATAGAAATACATTGAGAATCAGGTGAAAATCAAAATGGTTGTCAGTGATCAGTAAGGCAAGCAGTACTGACTGGTGTGTGTGTGGGGGGGTAATTTATAAATATGTATATACTACTAATAATAATAATAGTATAATTAGTATAATTAGATATGAAAAAAATAAACAGTTCATAGTATCTTATGTGCATGCCAAAAATTGCAGGTGTGGAACTAACTCCCCAATCACTACAATCTTAACCTGTTCAAGGCTAGGGTTAACAGTTATCTTCCCCTCCTATCTTTACAAATTACCTCTTAATGTAACCCTTTACCTCAAGTCGCTCCTGGGCATTGTACATGGTGAACCTTACTCTTAAAAAAAAAAAAAACTGTCTAGATTTTTGAGATAAGGTGTTATCCATATTTACATTTGTAATATTACCTTAATCTTTGATATTATTATTATCACGTTTCAGCCATTGTGCCCCCATGCCTTCTTCAGGTGATGGTTTATTTTGTATTGGTTTGTACATCTGGTGACATAGTAATTGTGAGTTCAATCCCTGGGCTGAGTAATACAGACCTGAACTTAAAACAGGCTGGAAATGGGGTGACGAATAGCTGAACAGTACTAGATAAGAATAAAACAAAATATCCCTAGACATGAACAGTGGAATGAAAACACTACTTCCATATATTAAATAAAGGGTTTAGTTCATAATTCCCAGATCAACAGACACCTAAAAAGGTCATAGGGCATAACAGTCAAAACATTGTGATTATAATAAAAAAGATAAGTCTTTTAGTCCAATTGTAAATAATGTTTTATTGAGTTCATGACATTCTATGGCTGATTTGATGGTTATCTTGAATATTATGATGCTAATTAAAAATTAAAGTTTTATTTCTTATAGATAACATTATTACATACCAAGGTATAATAAATACTTTACTTTCAAATGAAAAATGTCTCATTAATTCTAAAAAAGGTTTAACAAATGAAACCCAATTTTATTTTGTTTATCCAAGGCCAGGCAATGCAATCAAAGATTGAATAATTAACATCAGTCAATAATTTAGAGGAGACAATCCGCCCAATCTCAGAAGGAATAACAAAATCAATTAGTTAAGCAAACATATCCACTTTGAACATCTTTCTAAGAATCTAATGATTTTATCTTCTTTGATAAATCAGAAACTTGCAGATGAATGTCAGCATGTCACATGACAAGCATCCATAACTTGCTATCATCCAAATGAACACATGCAGTTTGTCTGCTGTCTTTTTACATTCAATATAATTAAAAAAAGTAAATCTAAAATGAAAATACCATAACCAATACAGTGCTGATAGCATTAGTAAATAAATGCAATACACATTTAATGAAATATACTAGATGCAGTCAATATTATTGAAAAAATATTATTGAACACAAAAGATATTGTGCAAAACTCTTCAAAATTTATACATGAAATTTTGTGGAAAAATAATTATCTGTCTATATTTCTGAAATGAGGTATTATGTACAATATTTACATTATTCAGACTATTGCTCTCATCTTTGTTGCCATATTTATCGCAACATTTTGGCTTCTTCAGGTGGTAGGAATGTTGAACCTTTATTTCATTCGTTGGGGTAGACTGTTCTAGTTTCACGTGCCATGCCTAATGGATGTCAGTTATCAGTTATCTCCTGTTAATTCACCTCTCCAAGTTCTCCTCTGCATTAACCAGGTATTGAACTCACAACTTTTTGGGTCCTGTCACTGGATCTAACCAATGGCTTTATCTACTGTGCCATGTGTCTTTAATAATTATAGTTTTAATGTTTTAAGCACATAATTTCAAGAACATAAAAATGTGATTCTAAATGTGATTTGAAATTTAAATACAGATAAACCACAAACCAAAGAACATGTTAATCTCAATGTTTTCTATCTACTTGTAGTATGTGAGACTAGGAGGTACAGTGGAATAATGGATAGCGGGTCGTATTGAGGAATCGGAGAGCCAAGTTCAAATTCCTATCAGTTCCATTACATTCACTTACGTACTAATAACCTTGGGAAAGGCATGAATCATCTTCTCCCTCCAGCTATTGGTAACTAGCAGGACAGACTGGGTTCTATAGCCTTGGGTGGCAACCAGTCTAGGACAAGGAAAAGCTCTGAATTCAAAATTGGCCTGGAGAGAGTTGGGCTCCGTCAGGCTATCTTGCCCAAGAAACTTCACTTCTACTGTGGCTGCAGTACACATCATGCCTCTACAACCCTACGGGTCATGACTTAAAAAAAAAGAACATAATAAGTAACAGAATTTTTAACAAGAACTACAAAATGTCAGCAAATAAATGTTCAAGTGTAGTTTATAAGAAATTAAAAAATTGATTCACTCATTAATTGATTTTCTACAGCTTATCAACCCAAAAATATTTTTACACTGTAAAAATGTTTTTTGAAATAATAATGGTTTAGTGATACAAGTCTTACTAATTAACCCATAGCTGGAGGGAGAAGAGATAGATTCATACATTTCCCAAGGTTTTTTGTGCAAAAGTGAATATAACAAACCCACAGTGAATTGGAATTTGGCTCTCCGTAAATAAAAAAAAAATAAAGTTTTCAAAAAAAAATACACATAATTATGAAAATTACCCAGTACTTCATAAAAGCTTCTTTATTACATAAAACAACAAAAGTTAATTTTTTATAATGCAGAATATAAATTCAAAATGAAGGAATGATCAATATTTACTCAACGAGTCTTTACGATCTTCCAAAACTGATTACCAGTCTCTTGACTTTGATCTTTTATTTCCTCTTTAGTATATTCCAAGATTTTTTTTTAGAATATTCAAGTCAGGAGAGTGGCTTGGCCAATTTTCAGAATGTACAATATCTTTTCTTTTAGATAATTTGTGGTTAGCTTCAAAGTACACCAGCTCGCATCATCCTGTTGAAAATAGTACAAATTTTTGTA
This sequence comes from Acanthosepion lycidas, assembly GCA_963932145.1. NCBI lineage: Eukaryota > Metazoa > Mollusca > Cephalopoda > Sepiida > Sepiidae > Acanthosepion > Acanthosepion lycidas. The sequence goes on from OZ010581.1 coordinate 8,720,064, forward strand.
TATTTGGACACATGTATTTAAGTATACATTGATATTCTTTCAAATTTACACTTTTGTATAAAAAGATTACACTTTTTCTATTTCCCCAAATTGCTATCCATATTGTAATTCTTACTCAGTGTTTTAGTTTTTTCACTAAATGCTGAATTAGGAGATTTACTCACATATTGTCTTATACTTGAAAATGTCCAACTTTATATTTATCTGAGAAAATGGCTTCTTTTTTTTTTCTAATCAGATGACCCATTCACTTTTAGAAGCAGACAGCATTTTTCTGTATTTCATTTGTTTTATTGCCAACTTCAGTTTTTCAGCTGAAATTCAACCAAAGAAATTATTTTGTTTATAAACAATTGTTTGATTGTCTATACACTGACAAAATATTTAACAAATTCAAGTTTCTTTTAATTCAATGACATTTTTTTTTTCTTTTGTCTCATTGAGACAATTTGAATTTGACTAGATTTTGATCTGTCTGAAAACCTTACCTCATCAGAATATTGTTTGTATATTCTTTGGGTAGAGACAATTTCTATTTGGGATTCAACCTCTTCACAAAGAATGTTAACATTTTGGTGTTTTTCAATTGAAAACTCTTATTTGGCAATAAAATTGAAAGTTAAATAATCCTATGTTAAATTCCGATTTTTTTAATTCTAAATTTTCTCACTGTGCCTACATTTCAGGTCAATTTACTCTTGTCTTCAAACTAAATTGCAGGAATCCAAAACTGAATGTCTTCAGACGGGATTTGAACTTGCATCCTGTACACAACAAAGACTTTCTGATGTAATATATTCAGAGCAATGTAGTATGGCCAAAAAGAGTCAACGATCAAATAACACATCTTCCATATTTGGTAAACACATGACCAACTAAGGACATTGCACCAAGAGTTTTCTTTCTCCTAAATTACTTGCCACCTCAAAATAAAATTGCATAGTCTACCTTCTTATTTTGCTTTCATTGATTTCTTTTTCTGAGTCAATAACTATTATACTACTTGTATATCCAACTAAACATGGAGATTCCACAATTCATCCTATTTCAAGAATTCTTTCACCTAATCTTTTTGCCATAACAATTCAGCATTTATCAGTTACTCAAATCATTCTTTTTGTCTATTCAACATATAAAAATGAAGTCCTTGTGGTTGGTTTATTGATTTATGTACCACTGACCTTGACATGTGCAGTTGTTATGAGACAGTAGCTCTCATTCTTGTTATATGTTATAGCTTGTCATTGTGTATGCTAAAAAATCATTGTAACCAAGAAGAAAACTTACAAATCAAAGAATGTATGAAATAATGAAAATATATAATTTGCAATATTACTAATAATCTTTGGAAGGATAAACTATCTTCTAACTAAAGGAAAATATATTAAGCTTATTTTTGGCATAGTATGACCTACATGGGCCATACAGTAAGAAAATGTTATTTCTTGTATTCAAAAATTATATTAAAATACAAAATGAAGATGAAAACTAAACAAGTTTTTAATTAATCACTTTTTTAATTTCCTGATGGCATCAGACTGTTCAATATGAGCAAGACAAGCAAATTAAACTGAAGATTAATTGCCTAAGTACAAACCCAGACAAGCAAATAATTTTTATCAAAGTAGGAAAAAAAACCAAAAAAAAAACAATTAATTTATAGTAAAACATACAAAGAGGAGTGGTACTGAAAAGGGTTTAAAAAATAAAATTTTAGGTTAGATTTTTACAAGTGGGTTTAGCTGAGAATTTTTCAGCACTCAATCATTTTGTAGCAATACAAAAGTCAGCAGTTGAGAAATTTATTACAATGGCCATGAAGTTATAAAAGCCTCTTGCTTCATAAACATTGTTTTTTTTTATTATTGTTTTTCATTGAACAGACAATATAATTCATAAAGATGACATGCAGACTACAGACTACAGCAACTGAACAGAACAAAAAAAATAGACAAATAAAGATTCATTAGCCTTAAGCAGTAACAAGCATAACTAATTCAAATATTTTTACAATCCAAGCTATACAATAGATTGCAACTATAGATTATCCGAATAAATCAATTATTTTTTTATAATCATACACAGGTTCTTGCTTTATTGATATTATTAAAATTTTATGACACCTCAATAACTTGTTCAAAGAGTTATTTCCCAATTACTTTCTTTCAGATGAAATAGTTACAGTGGGCATATCAACACTATCAAGGTACATCACAATAGTTAGCAAGGCTAGTCTGGTTGATTGTTACTAATTAGTATGATCCTCACTGAGTCCCCCATACAAAAATTGACCCAAGAAGGACTGAGGTCATAAAATCAAATATCCTAAATTAGCCAATCAACATGGATCATGTATTTGCAGCTTCTTTTTTTTTTTTTGTTAAATGTCATGTCTCTTCAGCACATAAACAATTGTGGCTTTTCACAGATTCCATTTTTTATTTTATGTCCTCATCCTTTGTCATCATATTTATTACAACGTTTCGGCCATTGTACGCTCCGGCCTTCCTCAGGTGGTTGGAATGTCGAACTTAACCCTTTATTCCGCTCACTGGGGTAGACTGTTCTAGTTCCACTTGCCATGTTTAATGGATGTCATTTATCAGTTATCTCGTGTTAATTTCCCTCTTAAAGTTCTCCACTGCCTTAACCGGGTATTGAACTCACACTCTTTGGGTCCTGTCACTGGATTTAACCAACGCCTTTATCCACTGTGCCATGTGTCCTTTTTTAATATTTGTGAATTTTCTTGGGAAAGATAGTGGAATAGTTTCTCCACAGTAGAGTTTTCTTTCTCTAAGACAAGTTACCACACATGGCTAGAAAGTTTAGACTGCCTCATTAGACTGGAATTTGAACTCAGCTTGCTGACTCCATATTCTGCACTGTTAATACATCAACAACCTATACATCCTTATATACTGGAAGCTACAGAAACTTATGATCCTTCATAGACAAGTTTTTTTTTCTTAATATTTTATTTCTTTTTTTTTTTCACTCATGTCATCATCTTTTTGTCACTTTCCATGATAACCTTTTGAGTCAATTTATTCTTTAAACTTAAATTTAAGTTGCAGGAATCTCAAAGTGAATAGCTTCAGACAAGACTTGAATTTGCATCCTGTATTACAGTGACTTTCTGATGTAATATATGCATTTATGTTGCAGTGATCAAAAGACATATCTTTCATATTTTGTAAAGTGACAGGGTTAAAAGAAGATAAAATGCATGACCAACTAAAGACATTTCCACTAGTGTTGATGCTGATTTAGATAGGGAACATATTTATGATTTAGATAGAGAACATATTTATGATTTAGATAGGGAACGCATTTATGATTTAGATAGAGAACATATTTATGATTTAGATAGGGAATGCATTTATGATTTAGATAGAGAACGCATTTATGATTTAGATAGAGAATGTATTTATGATTTAGATAGGGAATGTATTTACAAAGCAACGAGTAAGTATTTTCCACTAGAAATCTTTCTAGTATTTATATTCAGGTTCATCTGAAAGTTTTGAGAGAGATCAGCTGATTTGGAAGAAGATTTGTTAAACCTGCACCCACATAATGCTAAGTCTAGCAACCCCAGAATAGGGAATTGTTTCCCCACTAATTTGACAGAAACCCCAACCTGCTTGTATGATAAGCCTTACTACAATTGGTTTTATGATCACCAGTTTTTATTAAACTATGTTATTTAGCAAAAAAGATGCTGATTGGACCATTAAAGTCAATTCAATCAACCAGATTCTGTTTTTGTTTTTTTTTAATAATTTCACCCCAAGCAAGGTAATGAAATCACTAAAACACAAGGGGGTTACTGAGTGTGTAAGAATATGAGAAAAAGAAAAACATTATTAAGGAGAAAGAACAATAAAAGAATAGGAATTAGGATAAGAAAAGATAACGATAAACACTGCATTTCCATTTTCGAAGCTCTGACTGGAAAGAAGAACCTGGAAAAGAGTTCCACAAGTGAGGAGGTCAAGAGAAGAAACTGTTAACATAGAACTTAAGGTTACATCTAGCTATTTCAACTGTAAAAGGATGAGACCTAGCTGCCAATCTAGTACTGCACTTAAATTCATAAAGTTTAGGTTACAAAGAAGAAAGTTCCTCAAAACAATTACCATGAAAATATTTATTTAAAAAAAAAAAAACAGGAAAACTACATTATAATGGTGCAAAAGTGACTGAAGCTGAGATGCTAGGTCAGGATCAATAACATTGCAGATTCATCTTTGGATTTTGTCAAGAATCTTTACATACACAGAAGCAACAGACCAGATGTGACAGCAATATTCAATATTTGTTTATTTGGCCATTAAAGCTATTACAACCAGCCAAATCATGATAAAAAGATCAACAGTATGATAAAATGCAAAAAAAAAAAAATGAGGATATCCGTCTAAAAAGAAAATGGGCAATTATGAACATGATTAATTTCAGAAAGTCAAATTTATGATAATACTCTATCTTTATAGAGTAAAGCTATATAAACATTTTTGAGCTCATGGACAAAGTCTTTCATCTTATTTGGGACAACATTTATTTTTATGAAGCTTTTTCTCTTCTTCAAATATGATGAATTCACTTTTATTACTGAAAAGTAATTTATCACTTTCTTTGGATTATCATCATTATTGATTGCTGCCATCAAACTTTCAATGTTTCACTGATTATTGACTACTTAATAATCCTTAACAGTAATTTGGTAATGAAATGAGATGCCACATTATTGATCAATAGTTACTAGGGCAACCAATTATAGCAGTAATAAGCTATAAAGATGAGAAAAGCACTCAGATAAAAGGATACGCCAAAAGCCATACCTGAATAATTATATAAAATCCCCATATACATTTATGTTGTTTCTACCCATCAAGGCTTCCATATATTATTATGAAAGTACCTGAAAACTATACCACAGATTCACCCAAGCCTTGTGAGAGAAGTTGGTAGGATGGAACTGTTCATTGATGATTTTTTCTAGCACAAAGTCACAAGCCATCGTGAGTGAGGGTTTGAGTATACAGGTCTCGTTCAATCTATTGATCCCATCAGATGATGCACTCTCTCCCAGAGACAATAACTAAGACTGCATTATAAACCACAGGTAGATTCTGCAGTTGTTGAACAAGCTCATCTGCAACATGGATGGCAAACTGCCCTAAAAGATAGGCATACCCAGAAACGACTTGCAATTATTATTATTATTATATATATTTAAATAGATTTTTTTTAATCTGACTTTATTTTTTAGTAAATATATATATATATATATATATATATATATATATATATATATATATATATATATATATATACAGTGCTGTGCTAAAGTAAGTGAACCTCTAATTTTTAAAATAATTGTCTCTTTTTTCAGATAATAAACAAATCATAATTAAATTATATATTCAAAAAGAAAAACCTTTATTAAATGAATTACAACCATTTTAAAAAGTGGAAGTACTTGAACAAAAATAACAAAATATGAACTTTGGACAGTTTTTCCACAACTTTGAGTACAATAATCGACACATTATCTGAAAATTACAATAAAAAATTAAACAGACAGACAATGTCAGTTATTTTTAATCAAACTTGTTTGGATGAACACTTTCTGCCTAAATATACCTTATACATACATACATATATATATATATGTATGTATATTATATATATATATATATATATATATATATATATATATATATATATATGTATGTATATTATATATATATATTATATATATATATGTATGTATGTATATTATATTATATATATATATTATATATATATATATGTATGTATGTATATTATATATATATATATATATATATATATATATATGTATGTATATTATATATATATATATATATATATATATATAAACACACACATACATATATATATATATATATATATATATATATATATATTAGGTTGGTGAAAAAATGATGACGTAATAATGTCATTTTTTGACGTATTTTTTAACTCGGTTGGTAAAAAGCCCGAATGGCACAATTTGCCAGTATATCAAAATAAATTGGTATCTGAGGAAAAAAATGGGAAAAAAAATGAAAGAACTAGAAACATGGTGAAAAAAAATCATGTATTGCCTTAAAAAAAAAAAAAGAAACAAAACGAGTAACTAAGATAAAACGTAGAGTCCACAATACGCTAAGTAGAGCAAAGATAAATAAAAAGATCCATTTAGGTGAAACCTAGGTAGGCAGTTCCTGGCTCTTTAGGATATAACACACACATGCCCAAAATGAATTGTACATACATACACAGATGAAGATGAATTGATAATAATTACATTTTATTAGTCAGGAGTTTTTGATTGAATGTTTCCAGTTATCATTTTAACCATTGTCAAACATATTAATGAGTGGGGGTAAAAAAAATTATGATAGACATTTTATTTTTTAATTTGATTTTTTTCCTGTAATGTCTCTGTTGGCCTTATACCAGGTTTGAGTTTAGTCAGTATCTACTTAGGAGCCAGCTGTAGTGGCAAAATTTGGAATATATTTCTCATGGGTATCAATGGCAGGTGTTCAAACACACACTAAAGAACCAGACTCTAAATGCTGATAGAGAAGCACTTCTTTCCTCATTGAAATTTTGGTGCAACACAATCTTCTTTCTCTCACACACACAAACACAGAAAAGTAAAAATGTTACACAGCTCAAAGAAAATTCTGATGAACCGTATAACTCAAGATAAAATTCTATGCTACAGACTTTATGACAAATAGGTGACTGTCGATTTATTTTACTCCAGATCTTTTTTGTTAGGGAACAAATATTTTAGTCTGTCTATGTTAATATATTGTAAGACCCAGGACTCTGGGTACACAACAACCTCCTTCAAGGCTTGATTTGTGGTTTCCAATTCTATACTTGTTGCCTTTGTGGTCCACATTCTGTATTTGGTGCCTTTGTGGTTCCCATTCTGTACTTGGGGCCTTTCTGGTCCACATTCTGTACTTGGGGCCTTTGTGGTCCACATTCTGTATTTTTTGCCTTTGCGGTTCCCATTCTGTACTTGGGGCCTTTCTGGTTCCCATTCTGTACTTGGGGCCTTTCTGGTTCCCATTCTATACTTGGTACCTTTGTGGTCCCAATTCTGTACTTGGTACCTTTGCAGTTCCCATTCTGTACTTGATGCCTTTGTGGTCCACATTCTGTACTTGGTGCCTTTGTGGTCCACATTCTGTACTTGGTGCCTTTGTGGTCCACATTCTGTACTTGGTGCCTTTGTGGTTCCCATTCTGTACTTCTCAGGGCTCCTAGTTCTTTGGATGATCTGAGGTGACACTGAGTACAAAACTTGCTTTGATACCTCGTCAGATGATCCCAGTAAATATTGGGGTCACCACAGATCAACTAATCTTAGAGTGAGTGGCCCTGGTTAAATGCAAAATAAATTAGAGCAGTGTCCAAAAAATAGATTTGACAAAATTTGCAATGAGCAATAACAAGAAAAAGAAAAGAACAGGGCCAAGAATAATATAAAGCAAGCAAACAATATATGTGTTGTGTCGGAAACCTACCACCCCTCTTGAAGATGAACTTATCTGCGTCTGTAAACAAAGACTTTAAATAATGGCATGTCAGTTGACATGAGAGAGACCGAGAGACAGAGAAGTTCTTAGCTGAGCTAGTTATTGACTACTCAGGCGATTTCTGTACCTTTTTTACCAATCTATTAAAACCCTTTTTATTGTTACATGTTATTTGGCGTTTGTCTCTACTAACCCCAAATCAACATCATAACAATATGCAAGGCAAGTTATCAATAATAAGGCAAAGCAACAGTAATAAGGCAAAACGTCCACGTACTAAGAATCAGTGTTAAAATACAAGAGCAAATTTGGACAAGTGAACATAGCATTCTGACTTCAAGACAAGACATACTGCGACTGAGTCAGATGAAACTGAGAACAAGCTTGTTTTATTGACTAGAAAGAAATCCCAGCATGCATTTGTGTGCTTCTGCCTATAAATTGTGGTGAGGAAAGTGTTCTTCAGTCATTCTTTGATCAGATTGGAACCGATATCTCTAAGATCAAAATTTCCTGATGGACATTAAATTTGATGAACACTTCTAGTATTTCCTGGTATTAACATACACGCTCTGCAATTTATGGTGTTTTTGTATATATTTATATATAAGAAAAGACAGGAAATGTTACTTTTCCCATATATATCTCTAGATGATTATAATAATCATGAAAATAATGACAAAACTATTCATGACATGTTTATTAACTGAATATTGAAAACCTTCAAACACTATTCTGAAGTGACCTTCATCCTTTACTGACAGATTAAATCAGATTCATTTAATAGATGGATATGATAGAATTATGTTTCTGTTTGACGCAGTTATATGCATATACAGTCAAGAACAAACAGAATATCTGCTGTCTCGTTGACTAAAAATGCATATCTTTCCCACTCTCGCATTACAATCTTACACGTTAACATACAAATGCAACTCTCTTTTTTGCAACAATAAATACACATCTTGATAAATATACATACGGCTCAAACATCATTTCATGCATGCACAATCCAGGCGTATCTTCGTTTCAAATAACTGCATCTCATTAGAGCACATAGGTTAAATGAATCAGTAGTTATTATTGAAGTAAACCTGCAGTTCAGAGGCAATTTGTTCAAGTATAAAAATAATTTTTTGACGTTCTAAAAGATACAAACATCAGAGCAAGATTTTGAAATGTTTGCTTCTTTCCAATCTACCCAATTGTTCAAAGAATTTTAAATGCTTTGAAATCTCCAAGGAAATGAAGATGATATTAGAGTAAGCCAGTTGAATTCCCCATGTTTAGGGTCTTAGGATTGCTCTTCCCATTCTGATTGTTAATATTGCATCATCAGATTTTAATTGAATTGGCACTTTCACTACAGCAGGGCACTTAAAGTACAACCTCATTATCTTAGATGTATGTGAAAAGGCTGAGAAATATTTAAAATGAAAACCGTTGACAATGTTTCCATCAGCAAATGTAATTTCCAACAGATATATATATATATATATATATATATATATATATATATATATATATATATATATAGAGAGAGAGAGAGAGAGAGACATGCATATATACAATTGAACATTGAGGTCAATACCCAGCCACTGGGTATTGACCTCAATGTCCACTTTTATCTTTATATACATTCTATCTCTGATATTGTGCACTTTAACCAATAAATATAGCATACATTTAAACTATATTTTTATCATATATATATATATATATATATATATATATAGATAGATAGATAGATAGATAGATAGATAATATTAGTGGTTAATATACACATATATATATATGAAGAAATATAGTCTTAAGGTGTGCTATATTTATGGGATAAAGTGCTCAATATCAGAGATAGAGCGTGTGTAAATATAAATATAAAAGTGAACATAGAAGTCAACACTTAGAGGCGACAGTCTGTTTCATGCTATATGCAATCGTCAGGCCACATATACTGTTATTTTTCTCGGCTATTTATATATACGCTGGTTAGTGGTGCATTGTGGGTATTCTGTTATGGCGGTTATTTTACCGGAAGTCGTTTGTTTATTTATTTGGGTCAAATTATATTGCTTGTTTTTATTTTTTATTTTTTTGTTTCTTATTTTCTTATTTATTTATTTATTAACGTAGTAAAAATTTGTTTATATCACTTATTTAACAGTTTTGTTTTGGTTTGAGAATTTAATTAAAGCTATTTGTTCAATTTTGGGGTTGATTGTTGTAGTTCATTCTAAGTATTATTTTGGCGGGAACAGTTTTTAATTGATTATCTTTATTTGGGATTGGTTTGTTTATTTATTTACTTGGATGAATTTAGGTCAATTTATTTTACTTGTATATTTTCTCTTTTCGGTTTTCGATTTTTAAGTAACATAGTATTTATTTATGTTATTTTTTTTTTTTTTATTGTTATTTTGTTTATTAGTATATTTATTTGTTTTTATTTTATTTTTCCGTTTTTCATTTTTTAGGTTACGAAGTAAAAATTTATTTTCATGTCTGCATTTTGAGATGAGCTCGGATCTTTTGTTTAATAATTTATTTTGGTCGGGGAAAGTAATGATAGCTATTTTTTCCTCCAAGCAAAGTTTGCAAGTTTTTGATTGGTTGTTGTAGGCTGATGATTTTTTCCTTATCTTCCAAGATATTTTTGGTGTGATATGCGTTTTGTTTTTAATTTCCCAGATATACTTAGAAAGCATTGTACTGTTCACATATTTACTATTTGTGAAAGATGTTTTGTGTGTATAATTTCTTTGTTTCCAGGGTCCTTCAGTTACTCCTATGTATACTTTTTCTTCATTATCTGGTGATTTTATCGTGGCTTGGTATATTACGTTGTTTTGTAAACAATTTCCATTTAAGGGACATTCGTTCTTTATTCTGCAGTTGCACGTGGGTTTAATTTGTTCGTGTGGTTTGTTGATAATTTTCCTATTGTGCTTTTTTATTATTTGTGCCATGCTCTCGGTGCAGCTGTAGCTGATTTTTACTGTGTTTTTGTTGAATATCTTGTGTAAGGTGCTTGATTCTGGGAAGTGTTTGTGTAAGAGTTTGAAGAATATTTTTCCTACGTTTGTTTTTACGTTCTTGCTGTACGGTGGCTTGAACCATATGATATTTCTTCACCTGTTGGCCTTTTTTGTATTCTGTGGTGAGTATGTGAGTATTGCTGGGAATCCGCTATCTTTTAGGGCTGTTTCATAGTCTTTCTCAGCTTTGTTAAATAGGGATTCATTGGAGGAATTGTCAGAGAGCCTGCGGTTAATCGATTTTGGTATCTGTTTGATTATAGAAGGTGGATGGTTGGAAGATGTGTGTATATAGAGTGGTTTGTCATTAGGTTTTCTATATGGCTTATATGTGCCTTCTCTTAGGTTGAAGGTAACATCTAGAAAATCTACTTCGTTTAGGTTAGTTTTTATATCTATGTCGAATCCATTATTTTTTAAAATCTTTATTATTGCTTTTCTATCTCTGATATTGAGCACTTTATTCTATAAATATAGCACACGTTAAGACTATATTTCTTTATATTCAGCTCCTGGTAAACAGTAGAGCACTTTCGCTACATTTATAACACAGTATGGACATGGAAAAATTTAACCTCGACTACTCCCTAAAAAACATACCCATCCCATCCCCTCCTATATATAAGCTAAAATTAATTGGAAAAATAGAAAGTTTCCTAAAAAGAATGAGATGGAAAGTCCACTTTTTAAACCGGGACCTTCACAATAACAACACACTTAAGGAAAAATACGACTTCAAAACAAAAAAATGTCCCCCACAACAAAAAGAATTAGACGATTTTGAGAAAGACTTAACTGACCTAGTTAGAAACATAAAATTCCACAAAAAACAAGATGCATTCCAAAAAAAACTAAAAGCAGATATAACTAAAATAAACAATTCAGCAAGTGTATTTATCGCTGCTGACAAAACGAGAAATTTATATTTTGTTCAGTTATTATCTATCATTTTCATTACTACCCATAGATGTATTCCTAGTTCTTCATCTATTTCTATGATACTTTCAAAATGTGACAATTTAAAATGACTGTTCATTTTTAAACCTATATTCAGATTTTTCCTATTCAGGTCATTTAGCATTTCTAATGATTCTCATATTAAATGTCATTAAGAAATTATAAATTGTTAAAATATTCTCAGTTTATATTTGCTTTCATTCCTTCTCAGTTTATTTTCTCAAACACATTTTCCATGTGTAAAGAATTAATCTCAGCAGAACAGAAGTTAATTCTCCTTAAATAAATTCAGTACAATATTTAATGAAATTTATTTCTCTACTTTTAACTGGCCATCAAGGTTAAGCAAGATAGCATCTATAATAAAGCCTTCAGAGATAAATATTTATTATACAACAGCTCAACCTCACGGCTCTCCAATCTGAAGCACCATGAGGAACTATTGTGAGTTATGGCCAAATGGACGTAAGCCAACAAATGTTTCCCTGATAAATATTCAATGAAGATGCCCTTTACTCATTGGCATTAAACTTAATTGACAGCCTTGATTTAGATGCAATGACGATGTAGTTTAGCATAATCAACTGATTAGATCAGAATTGTGAAGAGAACCAGGCTTAATTCTGAGAACTGTCTTTACTTAAACTTTAAGAAAGCATGATTGTTTTCATTTTTTATGGTTTATCAACCTTTTGTAGGTTATTTAAAGCCAAAACATACTTAGGATTGTAAGAATAAGTCTTTTTTTGGCAAGAGAATATTACATTAACAATTTTTTTTGTTGATAATAATTTTTTTCAGATACAAATCATACTATTTAAATGATAGCTAAGGGAAGGAGATGAATTTATACCTTATCAATCTTTTGTAGGTTATTTAAAGCCAAAACCTATTTTGGATTGTAGGAACAATTCTCTTGTTTTTTTGCAAGTAAATATTTTATTAACAATTTTTTGAGAATAACAGTAATTTTTTCAGATCAAATCCTATTATTTAACCCAAAGCTAGGGGGAAAAGATGGATTCATACTTTTTCCAAAGGTATTTACGTGTAAGTGAATGTAATCAACTTGATTGGAATTCAAACTCAATAAAGCATAAAATAATACCAGTAGTATTTTGTTTGTAATGCCTTTAACTATTTGATATCTTACTTCTAACGATTTATTTATACACTAGTGTAGTCATGCCATCAAAATTGATGGCATGAAGGAATGTATTATATTATAATTTTTGTTTAATGAATCCGGATATAATTTTGTATTTTAAAATAGTTTGTTGTTAATGTTAATAATTGAACTGTGTACAATTTATAAACACCTCAGAAAAGATATCCATATTTATCCTCATTGTGTACACACGCTTTTGCGATACACCTTGGGGGTTCTTCAGATTCAAATTTGCTGAGAAATTAGAACAACATTCCTAGTGATAGTTGATCCTACAATCCAAGACACCCCCAAGAAAAGTAACTTTATCTGAAGTTTAATTCAAGCTAAAATAAAATATAAACCTCGGCCAAGTTTTGTCTGACACATATTTATCTCCTCTCTCGATTCTATTTCTTCCCTCTCTATCTCTTTCTTTCTTTCATTCTTACTCTCCATCACTCCTTTTGCTTTGATCATAGTTCACAGAGAGAGGGAAAGAAGGGGATTGTTCTGTAGTTTGTCAGCATGGTGGCTTTTTTGTGTGTGGACATGAACAGAGTCATTACTTCAAAATTTTGCTCACTGCCCCTCAGTTGTTACACACACAAAAAATTAAATATATATATATATATATATATATATATATATATATATATATATATATATATGGCATTTTATATTTATTGATTTAAAGACTCAGGTATGAAAACTTAATAGCAGTATGCTTAATTTAAAAAAATGTCAGTAACAGAAAAAGTGTTTTTTTAAATACAAAGTTGTTTATAGCAATGAATGCAAATTGTACAATTTTTATATCATGAGTGACTGAAGAAGTAAAGGTCGTTGGGTTATAGCATCAATACCAAATAGTACTTCATGGGAATGATATTGTGACAGCTCTTTTTCAAAGACAATGAAAAGTGATAGCAGACATTTGACACTCATCCACTACACCACTTCAACATAAAGAGACAAGGTGAATTTATTTGACAAATGAATAGATAACTAGATGCTATTAGATAATAAATAGAAAAATCAAAGGAAATGTCTTTTATTGAAAATATCTGTGTATCTTCATTTCATACATTCAAAGGAGCCCATTTATTATAATCACAGATAATGTTACCAAACATTGTTATCAAAATCAGTTGGTCCCAAACACCTTATAAGTTCTAAGTCAAATAATCATTACAAGTCAATAAATCTTATATAAATATTACTATATATATAAAATGATTTTGTCTGCAACATTTTACTTTGAATTATCTCCCTTGAACTGATAATTTACATACATAAAAACTCAGACATTTTTTTCTTTTTATGTGTCATGTCCTTTCAGGATGTAAGCAATCATCACTCTCCACTTTTCCCTATTCCTTGTAGCTCTCAATAAGTTTTGTGCCTCTGCCAACTTTTCCAGACCTTGTTCTGCCATCCACTTGCTTAAGGCCACCAGGTATGTCATGCATTGCTTTCCCTTGTCTCTTTTTCCCTCTATTCGACCTGTGGGTATCAGATTCTCCAGGCCCTCCTTTCTCATTACGTGTCCCAGAAATTTCATCTGCCTCTTCCTTGTTAAGTATAAGCTTCCTCCTTGTTTGCATCCTCTCCAAACCCTCATCATTGCTCACACCCTCACTCCATGATATCCTTAGAATCCTTCTGTAGAATTACATCTCCACTGTCTCAAGTCTCTTCTTCATGTTTGAGGAGACTATCCAACATTCATTGCCATATAGCAGGACAGATGTCATGTAGCAGCTCAATACTCTTTTCTTTGTCACCAAAGAAATCCTCCTGTCTTACAGTACTCTGCCTAGCTTTTGGAATGCATCCTTGCCCATCCCAATCTGTCTTCGGATCTCAGTCACACTTACCGTCCTTTGTCAAAACACTTCCCAGATATAGAAAACTTACTATTAGTAAGGATTTAACAAAATATTTGTGATGGTAAGAGTAAGCCAGTATAAATGATTTCCATACAAGTATTTTATTCTTCTGAATGCAATTATTCAAGAGTTTCATTAGAAGCAAAGAAAAGTGGGCTGAATTATCCGCCAGTCACTGTTATATTGATATGGACCAATCCTCCAATATGACTGTGAATGGTGGACAATTTTCTCATAGAAGAAGAGGAAATTTGCAACAACAGAGATATGGTTCTGCAGAAGGATATGAGAATGCTTTGGATGTGAGCAAGGAGGACGTTTTCAGGAAAATTGAAACAAAAAGGAGACTTGGACTTTGAGAGTTGATATTTCTGGAATACGTACTGAGAAAAGAGGTCTTAGAGAATTTGATACTCACAGACATATTGAAAGAAGAGGGACAAAGGAAAGCAATGAGTAACCTCCATAACAAACATGTAAATGGATGGCAGTACAGTGAATGAAATGAGGATATCAAAAAGACAAAAATTACTTTAAGCTACAAAGGATAGAGAATTGTAGAGAACTATGATCTCCCATGTCCTGAAGGAACATGGCACAAAAATTAAGTAGATTGATTTGTGTTTTATGGTTTATCAACCTTTTGCAGGTTATTTAAAGTCAGAAAATATTTCTAGATAAGAGTTTTTAGATGATAATAATGATTTACTGATACAAGTTCAACCCATATCTTTTGAAAAATAGAAAATACCTGACTTCCCAAGATGTAACACATCAAAACAGATTTTTATTTTTATCATTTCATCTCAAGCAAGGAAATAAAGCCACCGAGATGCAAGGAGTTACCAAGAGTGAAAGAAACTGAGAAAACTAGAAGAGATTTGGTTTTATTGATTTGGTTATCAACTTTTTACAGGTTATTTAAAGCCAGATAATATTTTTAGATTGTAAGAATTATTTGGTGATAATAATGATTTTTCTGATAAAAGTTCTACTAATTAACCCATAGATGGGAGAAGAAGCAGAATTATACCTTTCACAAGGGTATTTGCACGTAAGTGAATACAATGAACCAAACTGGAATTGGTATTCAGCTCACCATTTAACAATTTGGAACCATTATCCATTACAGTATCATCACATTGAAGCTTACTGCACCTAGTATTCTGAATCAGCCACCCATCTAAGTACTGGCCAGGCTTGACATTGCTTAACTTGATGATCATACAGGAACCAGTGTTTCAATTCTCCAGCATCGATAGTGAAATGAAAATAATCTACTTGCTTGATTTGCATAATGGTAATATTAACCATTTCCATATAAGAAAACATTTAACATTCATTGACAGAGCAGCTAGTGTTGGTTTCAGTTGAAATTTTATTAAAACAATTTTTCAGGAAAACAGGTTTCTCAAGTCCAGTAACTGTTCTTGCTCTTTCTAGTATTGAGGTGGAGCTTCCTTCCTAACCTTTTATTTAAAGTTGTGTGGAATGTCATTATTTTGATTATGTCTTATTTTTCTTTTTGAGTTATAAATGCAACCTATTTTAGTTGTTGTTGCTGTTGAAAGTCCTCAAGTGATTTGGTTTCTCTTATTTAGTACAGTTCTTTGTGATTCTGTAGCACCAACCCATGAAGTTTGAAGAAGGATGGTCCTTGTCAATACCTACATGCTTCTGACACTCCAAACCATTTTTAATCACTGATCTGAGAAAGCGGTTATATACAGTTGACACTTTAGATATTTCCGAATGTACCTGGTGCCATGCATGACATCCATGTGAAAGTTTAAAACTAACAAGGTTATTTAAGAAAATGACTTAAGTTTTTACATTAATGTTTTAGTTTAGTAGCAACTTGTGGTTTTGTGTGAAACTACTTCTAGCACAGTCTATCCAATGTTCACTTTCCTTATCTCCTATATTAAGTTTGTTATAATTGATCCATTGAAAACATTACCAAATGCAACACATTCAAAGGAGACCAAGGTGTTTAATGGTTGAAATAATGATAATATCAATCAAGATGCCTGTATAATATTCAAGCATACAACAAAATAGTCGGTTATTAAACACTTCTATTTCTTTATGAATATTCAAATAGGAGATTGTTAAATAAAATTTTTTATCACACCTTAGAAAAAAGTAATTTGCTAAATGAATATACTAAAATTTGACAAAAGCAGAAATAAATTCAAATTAGAAGAAAAAAATATTTTTAGATATAGTATTTTAATTGCTATTATTCTATTATTAATGTTAAACCAATGAAGTTTCTACAACCGAAATGGGTAAAACGATGTCCATGAAAAGTGAACCTTTGTGAGATGAAATGCGAGTTCAAGTTTTGTCAGAAATTACTTAACTTCTGATTTCATGTTATTTGCTCAAATAGTCAAAAAGTGTCTTTAATGCAAAGTGTTGGGATAAAAGATAATAAGATGGTGTAAAACTAAAAATAATTAAAAAATGTAGCCAGTCAATAAACAAGTAATCAAACATCCTTACAGTTCAATTTCATGTCTGTAAATTTGTAAGCACAATGGGCTTAAGGGGAGAGAGAAAAAAAAAAAGAGAAAAAGAAATAAACAGGAAGATATTTCAGATTATGAATTCTTGTTCATTGTTAACAAAGGATTTATTAGAATCTATACAACTCCAAAGTGTTAGGCTGATATTGCTTGTTTAATGCTCTCGACTATCACTAGTCATATTGATAAAGATTTTTTTTTTTGAGTGGGGGGTATTTTTTTAATTACCTTATCTCATATATTGTCTGCTCTCTTTAAAATCTCTAACATCAGAACTTTGTGTTTTGCATGAATTGGTTTAACTGTTTTTTTAGCAGCATACCAACCTCTATAGGTTATTTAATATTTTGAATCTTATGGCTTCAACTAGATATATTTTGAACAAAACTATATGCCTTCAACTATAGATAAAATGTATTGTTGGTAATTTTACTATAAATATTTTTTATATAAAAATGTATTTTTATACTTTCATAGTGTTTTTTGTTTGAAGGGTTCACTATTTGTCCATAGCTGGGATCCTTAACAGGTGCTATCACCCCCGGTCAAAGAGGACCAGCAATTAAGAGGTGGTTCTGCACTCCTGAAAACCTCCAATCTCACAATCAGAGGCCTTGCTGCTGGATGCAGTTTATCATCATACCCAGAATTATTTTGTATGAATTCAGAAAATAAAAAATACAATAATGATGATAGTAAATGTGAACAGATTTTAAAAGATTGTCACTCAAAAAGAAAAGTATATTTTTGCTTTAATTTATGAAATTAATTATTTTCTGTATTTCATTTTTGTTTTCCACAATCCCCCAAATCTTGTTAACATTGTCAAAGGTTATCTAAAGTTATTCTTAAATATAAAATCGAGTCAAAGTAAAAAAAAAAAAAAAATAACTCAAATTACTTTTTAAATTCTTTAAAAATAATTTTTGGTAATAATGATCTTTCTATGAATATATTAAAAACATTGCCTGAATGTTAATTTTCTATCTCTTATTGTCTTTTAGATGTTTTCTCTTCCAGAATCTTATTCAAAAAAGTTGATCAGTTCATCTTTCATTCACTGTATTGTCCAGAAATAATTTTTTTCTTTCAAGGAAGACAAGTGCTTAAATAACAACTGATGTTCCCTCTATAAGTTTGCAAAGAATCCATTTACCTTGCTTCTCAATCTGTCATCAAACTTCTAAATAATATATGGCAGTTGAATTTTAATTTTTCTTTAAGTCTACATATCCTTTAGATTGCATCTGTCTTCAAAAGTTATTCAAATTCTTCAGTTTTCAAAATGATTCAGTGCTCGTTGTCCTCAGGCTCAAAATTCTTTTTAACTTTCTGAATCATTTCTAACATGATTACACCTACTGCTTATAACCAAATGTGCATTTACAGTAAAAAAGAAAAAAAAAATCTCTGCAAAACAATTCTCAAAAAGTATGCAAACATAAACAATGGATTGGCATCAATTTCAGAGGTACTTCTAAGATTTCCCTATTATTGTATATAAGATGGTAAGAGAAACTTTTGCATCAACCCAATTATTTTCCCAACACATATAGTTACTTTGATACTATGGATGAGATAATAAGCTAGCCAATAATGAGAACGTCCACAGAAATTACTGAAAGAAAATTGTATGTTAAATTAATTACAGAATGTTAAGGAAGTTCACCTGCTGAAATTATTAACTATGATTATGAGGAAAATTGTTTATTATAATCCTAGATAATAATATGAAATACTTATTGGAATCAAAACCATTTGTCCCAAAATATTTTATTTAAAACTAGCAGGTTTCACTCATTAGAGAAAGGGAGCATTGTTAGTGAGGAAGCCGAAGGAGAGAGAGAGAGAGAGCATATATTGGCCTATCAACCATGTGCACAAGTCGAGTTTAGCATGAATCTCAAAACTATTTGTTTTCCTTTGCTTATAAAAATTAATATTGGGAGTTCATTTCTTTAGTGCAATTTGGAATCACCCATGTATCTGGTACACATGAGAGTGTGCAAATGAACTAGCCGGTTGATGCATTCATTTCTGATGCCTATTTCGTTCTCTCTGGAGAAAGAGCTCTCTTTTGTTCTCAAGGTTTACCCCTGATGAGGACTGAAGAATGAAATGTTGTGTTAACAACAGCAACTAAACAAAAAAGAGATTTGAGACTCCAAACAATGTTGGGAATGATTTCTTCAATTTTTTTTATAATTATCCAAAATTATCCAATTATTTTCAGATCAGTAAATATTCTAAAGAAAAATGCTAGATTGAACTTTTTATTTCTTTGGTGCTCTGAATTAAAAAAAAAAAAAAAAAAAAAAAAAAAAGTGGAGTGCTGAAAAGTTCTCAACTCAATCCACTCACTTGAATCTAACCAAACATCAAATTTTTTTTCAACTCTTCCTTGGATTGGCCAAGAACTTTTTAGAACATCCTCATAAAGAAATAAATATAAATCCTTTTGAGAGAAATTTGTTTTAGCTTAATTTATTTAATTTGTTTGCAAAAACAAATATTTAGGGATTATGTGCAACAAATTTTTTTTTATCTAAATCTCTATAGATTGATGATGAAACCAAGCATGGCTGATCATGTATTAAGAGAAAAGAAAGTCATTACTAACTCTTCTGGATTTAAGTTAATATAAAAGATAAAATCATTAGAGAATAAAATAAAAACATTGAAAGAATCACATATGATGTTTTTATAAATTCCCAACAAACCAAACAAAGAAATGAACACCAAATGTTGATTAGAAAGTGAGATGCTGCCTTAGCAGATAAAAGCACTCGGTACACACATCATTAGCTCAATGCTTGGGTTGGGTAGTGAAAGTTATAGAACTCTGGTTCAGCAGGAAAGGCAAAAATAGCATAACAAGAATAAATTAAACCAGAAAGAATTGATACACGATATCCTCTAGAATGGAAAGTGGAATGAGAGCAGTCCACTTCTATGGATTAAATAAAGGAATCAAAAGGTTACTGAGTACAATGACAAACATCTGAAGAAGGCCAGAGGATACAACAACTGAAACTTCACAAACAGCCAAAATGAAAACACTAATCTGAATATATAATTGTATCAATGTCCAGACTTGATTTTTAGAGACTCAGAAATAAGCTGGGTTCATCAAGTCTTATTGAAGAATTTGCAGTGCACCACAGAGCTTTATCAAGCACTAAATCATCATAATAAAAATGGTATGAGGTACTTGAATTTAATTTTTGCTGTTTCTGATTGTTCTAACTCGGAATAAGCTAAAGTAGCGAAAAAGCAAGTTTTGTTAGGCAATGTAATTTCCTGCACATCACAAATTGTACGTTTATTTGTCAATGGTAGTGTGATATTTGAACTGGTCTTCCAAACCAATTCACTAGTATAATGAGCTTGACAATCACTAAGTATACCACTAAGTATTAGTAAATAAATATATATATAATTGGACCTCAAATGGCATAGAGTTGTTAGGTCCATAAAAAAATAAAAATTAATTAAAGTATCAAAAAATAATTATAATAAAATAATTATAACAATTATAATTATCATTAATTCATTGATTTTAAACCAATGAGCATCAACCCAACTTTTCTCCTCTACACACACAAACATGTGACATTCTCTCTATCAGACAAGCAGTTCACACAGACAGGTCATTAACATGTGCATCAATGAAAATTTTATCTCTTTCTTTTTTCAGGACATAATAGCAACATTTATCTTTTGATACTCAACAAAAATTTGAGGTAAGAAAACCCCACACACTTTTCCAACTAAATTATCTGGACACTCATTACACACATATATATATACAAAAAAAAACATGAGAAAGACTGTATACATTTTACTTATTCTTTATCTTATCATTCTATCAGATCCTGATCCATATTTGATGTACATTTGACCCCAAACACATAATTTTACTCAGTATTACCGTTTCTCATTTCTCCAACACCACATAACAACCAGAAAATAAATAAAGCTTGTTTTGTCGTTTCCATGTCTTGCTGCTTCTCATTTTTATGAGTATTTTTGTATATATAAATGTTAAGGGGTGGTTATAATTATTTACTCAGAGTTATAACTCCCCTAGAGTGAAAAAGCATTACAAGGAAAAATTAATTTATATCAGAAAAAAATTTCCAGGCATTCTCAGATCTAAAATATAACCTTGCATGGAGTTTTCACTATAAGTGGAAATAATGATTGATAAAGAATTTTGAAAAGGTACATAGGCTAATGGCAAGGTTACAGAATGTTTTGATTCTCAACAAAGAATTGAATAATAGAAAATTGTGTGAAATTAATCAGCCAAGCACGCTGTTATGTTTCAAAACTTTAATTTTAAAAGGGCACATAAGTTTAAGGTGGAGTTGCAGGATGTCTTTAAGACCTACAATGAATTGGATGAGAGAAAATTGTGTTAGGCTAAACAATTCACCATAATATTGCATTTGAAGCCCTTCAATTCAATTACAGCAGATGACATTGAGGCAGGCAAATATAAAGATAATTTTTGTTCTGGGAATGCTCAGAAATGTTTCTTTCTTTCAAATCATGTTAACTGCTTCTTCACTTTTGGTTAGTGGTACTTATGTAAGTCTTTTATTAAAGTGTAGTGGTAAGCAAACTTTTGAATAATGGCAGATACCTAAATTCCCATGATGTAACACATTGAAACAGATTTTGATTTTTATCATTTCATCCCAAGGAAGGAAATAAAGCCACCGACCTACAAGGAGTTACCAAGAGGGAAAGAAACTGGGAAAACATTGCTGAGAAGAAAGGACAATAAAAGAAACAAGATTCAAGGAGACAGACAATGATAACTGATGTTGCATTTAAATATTTGAAAATCATAATTGACAGGAAAGCAAGAAGCTGGAAGAGATTTTATTTTATTGATTTGTTTTTTTACAGCTTATCAACCCTTTACAGGTTATTTAAAGCTAGATATTTTTTAGATTATAAGAATTATTTTTGCTATAATTAGAATTTACTGATATAAGTCCTACTAATTAACCCATAGTTGGGAGGAGAAGAGGTGGATTCATACATTTTGCAAGGGTATTTGCACATAAGTAAATGTAACAAACCTGACTGGAATTGGAACCCGGCTCTCCAATTTAAAGCCATTATCTATTACACTACCTGCATATCCAAACTTGCAGTAACTGGTATTCTCAAATGGTCACTGCTCTAGGTACTGACCAGGCTCAATGTTGCTTAACTTTGGTGATCATACAAGAACTGGTGTTTTAACATGATATGACCATAAGCCCCTGGAAGAGAGTTTCACAGGCAAAACATGCATTGGAACAGATAAACTGCACTGAATTTCTAACTTTTTTTTCTTTAAACACTTCACCTCAAGCAAGGCAGGAGTGCCACTAGCATGCAAGGGGTTACAGACAGTGAGAGCAAGAATAAAGAGGGGGGTGTTTGAAGAAAGGATATAGAGAAGGACGAGAATCAAGATCAAGGCATCAGAATATGCTGACTGACATTACATTTGAATATTTGAAGATTATAGCTATCAGGGAAGCAGTAAGAGGAAGGGTGTTCCACTGTTGAAAAGTGCGAGAGAAGAAGCTGTTGGAGTATATGAGGTGGTTACATTAACTGTTTTGACAGTGAAAGGGAGGGACCAAGATGCCAACCTAGTAGCATGCTTAAATTCATGCAGTTGGGGTACGAGTGAAAGTAGCTTGTCAGAGGAGTTGCCATGAAAATATTTGTAGAAAAGACAGAGGGAAGCACATCTGTGAGAAAGTGACTGCAGATGAGATGCCAGATCAGGACCTATCATATTGCATATCCATCTCTGGATTTTGTTGAGGACCTCAAGATGAACAGTGGGGGCACCAGACCATATATGGCAACAGTATTCAATGCAAGGGAGAATGATATATTTGTAGATTTGAAGGATGGAGTCAGGTGAGAAAAACCTTCTGTTGCAACACAGAGAACCAACTTTCCTTGCAACAGACATCAATCTTTTTCACAAAAATAATACCGCTTGTATTTAGTTACTTTAATATTTTGTGTGACAAAAAGAATTTTGACATAAGCACCAACTGGAAAAGAAATGATTTCGTAACGACTTCATCAGTAGCTTAATTGGTTTCAGCCACTTTTGATTTCTTTATAAATTTGTAGATTTCGTTTTCTCTTCTCTTCTCTTCTCTTCTTACGTTTATATGTAAATAAAAGGAGTCTCTTTCTTTTTTCTTAAAGAAGAATTGTACTATTTTGAAATGCCCATGAAGAATGCATTGAGAATGTAGAAGCATTTATTTGTTTGCTTCTGAATTCTCTTCACATTTCCCTCAGCCCAAGGGATTGCTTTCTGACATTTCTTATCAGATAGACATGTGTTGCAAGTGATGGGAAAATGTTATCAATTTCTTTAGGGAATCAGCATTGTTTTTTTTTAAATATTTCCAATATCACGTTGTTTACTGAAAGTGTGCAAAGCCTAAGAGAGAATTTAATTTGATTGGCAGAATTTGTAAAAGGGTTTTCTAGACTTTCTTTGCTAAAATGCTTGCAAATGGCATGAATAAACAGATTTCTTAAAACAAAGTGGCTTTTATTAATTCATAGGCAGAAAAGAACGCCATAGTAATGATAGAATTAGCTGTTCCTTTATGAGGAAACATTCAGCATTCACTGACTGAACAGCCAGTCAAATGAAATATATGAAATCTTTCTCTTAAAACAGTTTCTTCAGGAATATAGTCTTCTCAAGTTAACTGTTGTTACTCTATCTAGCACAGATGGGGGTTTCCTTCCTAAATTTTGGTTTAAAGTATTGAGGAAAGTTAGCATCTTGATTATGTCATTATTTTCTTGTTAGTTCTAATCCACTTTGGAATGAGTGTAAAACAATTTCCCCTCCCCAATTTATAGACAGAAGCACACAAATGCATGCTGGGATTTCTTCTAAGCCAATAAAATAGGCCAGTTCTTGGTTTTATCTGAATTAGTCCCAGTCTGTTTTGTCTTGAAGTCAGAATATTACGTTTGTGTATCTGAACTTGCAACCCCAATTCTTAGTTTATGAACTTTTTGCCATGTATAAGAATTTGCCTTTTTGCCATGTATAAGAATGACCTTCAGGTAATTTCAAATTGAACTCTTTATTCAGTCAATAGGATGTGATTGTTCTCATTATACTGTCCATATCTAGGGAGATCATGTCTTTGTTAATTCTTCAATTATTGCCATGTCTTGTTTCATTGCTGAATAAGTATATTTCTAATATACTGTTTTTATTATTAAACAAAATAACCTCAAGGACACATAGTGCAGTGGATAAAGGCGTTGATTAGATCCTGTGACAGGACCCAAACAGTCCGAGTTCAATACCCGGTTAAGGCAGTGGAGAACTTATCAGAGGGAAAATTAACAGGAGATAACTGATAACTGACATTCCTTAAACATGGCACATGGAACTAGAACAATCTACCCCAGTGATCAAAATTAAGGGTTCAGTTCGACATTTCAACTTCCTGAAGAAGGCTGGATCATGTTTGCTTGCTTTGTATTGTTTTTTTTCCCTGTTTTTTTTTTTCTTTTATTTGTTATTGCTTATTGTAAACTTTGTTAATTTTGTTTGTTGGGCAGTTCTGCTATTTATTTTACATTTAACCATGGCTGCTTACTCTACATTTCTCTTCAAGAAATATATGCTATCCATTTTAGTTGTTGCTGCTGTTGGAAGTTTTCAAGTGATAATTGATGTTGTTTTTGTTATTTAGTAAATTTTTTTCTTTGTGATTCTGTATCACCAATCTACGAGATCCAACAATGGAAATTACCCATCTAACTGTTCTTACTGCTCCCTCAATCATCTACTCTCTTCTTTTTCTCCTTTCCTTTACCTCTTACTACTCCTTCAGTCATCTACTCTCCCCTTTTCTCCTTCTTCTTACTACTCCCTCAATCATTTACTCTCTTTTTTTCACCTTCACCCTTACCTCTTACTACTCCCTCAATCATCTACACTCTCCTTTTTCCCTTCCTCTTACTACTCTCTCAATCATTTACTCTCTCCTTTTTCTCACTCGCCCTTACCTCTTATTACTCCCTCAATCATCTACTCTCTCCTTTTTCTTCTTCACTTTCCTTCCCTTTAACTCTTACTACTCCCCCAATCATCTACTCTTTTTCCTCCTTAACTCTCCTTCCGCTTACCTCTTTTTTTTATCCTTTTCTTTCACTTTCTGTCTTCCTTTATCTTATAGTAATATTAGTAATTCATCATAGTCTCAATAATTGTGGAAAAATTTAAATACTAATATAAAAATAGTAATTAACAATAATAATTTATTTATTTTGTTTACTATTTACATTATTCAGACTATTGCCCGAATCTTTGTT
This sequence comes from Acanthosepion lycidas, assembly GCA_963932145.1. Classification (NCBI taxonomy): domain Eukaryota; kingdom Metazoa; phylum Mollusca; class Cephalopoda; order Sepiida; family Sepiidae; genus Acanthosepion; species Acanthosepion lycidas. The sequence goes on from OZ010581.1 coordinate 8,745,597, forward strand.
GCCATATATATTACAACATTTTGGCTGTTGTATGCTCCAGCCTTCTTCAGGCGGTTGGAATGTCGAACTGAACCCTTAATTTCAATCACTGGGGTAGACTGTTCTAGTTCCACGTGCCATGTTTAAGGAATGTCAGTTATCAGTTATCACCTGTTAATTTTCCCTCTGATAAGTTCTCCACTGCCTTAACCGGGTATTGAACTCACACTCTTTGGGTCCTGTCACAGGATCTAATCAACGCCTTTATCCACTGCACTATGTGTCCTTGAGGTTATTTTGTTTAATAATAAAAACAGTATATTAGAAATATACTTATTCAGCAATGAAACAAGACATGGCAATAATTGAAGAATTAACAAAGACATGATCTCCCTAGATATGGACAGTATAATGAGAACAATCACATCCTATTGACTGAATAAAGAGTTCAATTTGAAATTACCTGAAGGTCATTCAGATCAGCAGACACCTGAAGAAAGCCAGATGGCACAATGGCCGAAACCTTGTGAAAAGATTTTGTATGGAAAGTTGGATTACGTCGATTTTTTGTAGACATATATTTTCATGATAAACAGACTTCTTATTTGAAATGTCTGTAAAGATGGAAATGTGTTGGAGATAAAGTTCATGCATTTTACTAAATGGCATTATGAATAGTTTACACAAGAAAAAGAACAGCTGGCAGGAAGTTTAAGTTGTCAGTTAGTCTTTTTGATGTGTAGCAACTCTGTTTATCTCTTTAGGGAAAATGAGCCAGTTGGCTTGGCAAAGATTTATGGAAACAAGCAAGCATTTTAAAGGATGCATTGCAAGGATTATTTTTTTAACATAAATACTTCAGTATCTGTCTATATTTCTGAGATGAGGTATTATGTACATTATTTACATTATTCGGACTATTGCCAAGGACACATGGCACAGTGGATAAAAGTGTTAGTTAGATCCAGTGACAGGACCCAAAGAATGTGATTTCAATACCCACCTAAGGCAGTGAACTTTCAGAGGGAAGTTAACAGGAGATAACTGATAACTGACATCCATTAAAAACATGGCACAAGGAACTAGAACAGTCTACCCCAGTGATCAAAATAAAGGGTTCAACTCAACATTCCAACTTCCTTAAGAATGCTGGAGCATACACCAGCCGAAACGTTGTAATAAATATGGCAATAGTTCGAATAATGTAAATAATATAAATACTTCAGAATAAAAATGCTCAAACTCTTAAGAAAAAACTATTTTTGAATTAATTAAAACCATTTTTTTTAAAAAGAATTAAATAAAAATATGAAAAATTAAAGATTGTTCTTAAAAAAAAATACTCAAAAATGAAAACCTGAAAAAAATTTTTAAATTATACAAAAAAATGAACAGAAAGCAAGAAAAAATGTTAAATAGAAAACTAATATCAAAAATATTTTTGCTGTTCATGAGCCATGTTTAGAGAATAAAAAAACAACTTTCTATTCAATATGGCACAAACAAAAAATATGTTCAACCATTCGTAATACCACAACCAATGCACAATGTCTGTAATGCATTCATTTCTAACAATTCAGTCATTGGTTTCACTCATATTTAAATCAATTAAAACTGCAACTGCTTTGAATCTGAGTAATTGTGAAAATATAAAACCTGGAGGTTCAACAAGAATGATTCATTTAATTTTTCCAGATCATGAATAAATCCAATTTTGTAATTTGCATTTTATTGAGGAATTTGATCCCATCATTTTTCAAATGTTTTTCATTTCAAGCCACAAGTGAGCACAAGATGAAAAAAAGAAACAATTTCTTCCAAAATCAGGTGACAGTTTAGTGGTTACAAACAACAAAAGAGAAGCTATAAAGTTCAGCAACCAATCTTGTAATGAAAAACTATAAAGACTTTATCAGGAAACTGAAAAAGTTGGTCCTGTAATTTAAGCAACCATCATTTTGTCACATTAGATCCTTCATGATATCTCTAGGGCAAGAAAAGATCATCTGGTGATGCCAGTGTCCTCTTCAAGTGATATGAGACAGCTCATACAGTCTTTCAAGGAAGAATCTCTGACCAAAATGTAAAAGACTGTTCAAGATGCTACTTAAAAAAAAAAAAAAAAAAAAAAAATCTCAAAGAATTCTATATCTTCACAAGTAAATTCAATTTTGCCAATTTGATAGATTTTTTGGACTCAGTGATTTGGAATCACAACAAATTTATCAGTCAGTGTATGAGGAAGCCATTTCTCCAAATCTGGAAGGGCTTCTTGATCAGGCCAACAATTTTTCAGCATCCTATTGTACATAAACAAAATAACAACTATCCATCTTGCAAAATGACATCTTTTGTGCAACTCCCCATATACAGATTTTCCAGAACTGTGCCAGATTAACCATCTTGCCAGACCAGATATAACAGTATTTCTGTGATCAGCTTTTGAAGATCTTTTTTTAATATATCTGGATAGTTAGAAATATAAACAAATATTTCTTATAGTAAACACTTTGATAATTTGGCTCAGCAAATATTCTCTTTATAAAAAGTGAGTGACAGAATACAGTATTTCTTGGTCTTGGGGTTGGAGAAGATATATATATTTTTGTAACGAAGGAGTTGCCAAGAGAAGGTATCATTCACCCACCATGAAAAGAATTTGCATGGCAACATGCATTGTTTATAGCTGTAAACAGAATTGATTTCGGTGCAATTCGAACCAGAGCCATGCATTAACCAATTGAGGTTGATTTATACGAGTAGAGTGAATGTGAAATAGACAAGCCAGGATTTTAGGAGAGTGAAGTGATTTGCATATTCATATGTGAATTTAATCCAAACACCTGAATTAAGTACTTTGCAATACAATAAAAGAACAAACAAGATCGACACTGAGGAGTTGAGAGAATGGTGTTCTTAACAGTGTTTCTAAGGACAGCCAGGGTGAGCAAGGACCTGAGACAAGCAACCATGTCTCTTTTCTTTGTTCTGCTTTCTTTTTACTCCATGGTGGTAAGTATGCTGTATACATGATTATTAAAGAACAGTTTAATTCTAGAATGAACTGAATGGTTCCCCAAAATAAGACAAATTTTGTAATCTTTCAGCTGTACAGTGCAGCTGTAAATTTGTCTAGATTAAAGCAAACACTAAACCAGTTGAAAAAAACAAAACAATCAGTGGTCTAACTGTAATGTGAGTCCAATTGAAAAAAAATCAATTTGACAAATTCTCCAAACTCTTTTATGAATTATGCTTTCTTTTTACACCAATTCCAGACATTGAATTGCAGCGTCATTCACTTTGTTGCAGACTGGCAATTAACCAAATGGTGCCAACATTGAAATTAAACAAACAAACCAATCTACAAGAAGTAGTAATCAAATTGAAATTTTATTTGTTTTTTTGTTTTTTTTTTTGTAGACATTGGATTGACAGAACTCACTTTTCAGTTAAAGTCAAGTCAGAGAGACTGTATGCTATAAATACAGGCAAAAAGCATTTCAAACTTTTTTAGTTGGTCCTATGATTTAAACAACCCTCATGTTGCCATGTTTGTTCATCCCTAGGGCAATGCCCATGTCTCCTTCAAGTAACATGATACTGACCATGCAGGCTTACAAGGAAGAATCTCTGACCAAAGTATAAAAGTGTGTTTTAATGTCAGTCTTAAGAAAGAAAGAAAAGATTGTATGGTTCAGTCATTCAAAAGTATGCCTAAGAATGATACATCCTCACAAATAAATTTAATTTTGTAATTCCAGAAAGGAAGTCCAAGTTTTTTTTTAAAGGAGCTATAAAAAAAACAATCATAGAAATTAAATTAATGCTTGTAATTTCATGACTGCTAGCAAAAACTAGACACTGTCTATTAAAACCAAAGAAAAATGTGTGGAAATTTTGATCCAGTTCACATAGCAGCTTTTCCATCTACTGAGAAAATGTCTCTTTGCATGGCCATGGGTAAGATGCTAAACGTAAATACACAAACAGATTATTCACGACAGTGATGATTTATCTTAAATATACTTTGAAAGGCAATAATATAATAGTAAGCCAGATTATTTAGCTATTTGAGCCCCCTAGTACCATGCCAAACTAATCAAAGCTTAGTAAATCCTCAAGATGTTAAACCATAGCCCAATGCTTAGCAAACCAATCTCATTAGTAGAGCAATTTCAAGACCGAGTACTCCATTACCTATAACATTATGTCAGACCAGAGAGAGCTTAAGTCAATACTTTATTAGAAATTTATATATTTGGAATAAATGTGCAAAAAGAGACATTGTTTTAAACTAAGCCAAATTGGGAGTGTGGATGAAGTTCCAGAAACATTTGATGTAATGTCAAATAATTGTTTTTCTTTCTGCTGAAATGGAGGAGACAAATTATATGCTATCGAACACGGCAACTATTTCAAATTTACCTGATATTCTAGACTTTTAATGACAAAGAATTTATTTAATGTCCAATGAAAACAAAATGAGATCTAAGCAGGGAAGTTGAAAGTCTCTGTAATCAGAGGAATTGCTCAGATCTCCAAAATAGCATAAAAATAAGTAGAATCAATTATATAAGTTCATGTTGTTTTGTTCAAGTGCTACATCAGTCATTATCAAGAACTGGGTGTTGTTAGTATTTTAGATATGGTAAGTTTTGATAGCCAAGATAGCCGAAAGTACTTGCCGAAAGTACTTGAACCAAATAGAAAAAAAAAACATGAACTTTGGACAGTTTATCCACAGTTTTAATCCCCATTAAACAAAATCTTATTTGAAAACTGGAAATATGCGATAAAAAATTAAACAGACAAACATTGTCAGTTGAATTTAAGAAAACTTAAAATTAAAGAAGTGACCAAGCTGATAGACATTCTCAAATTTTCATACAGCAGAGTTAAGAAACTAAAATTCTTTCTCAAAGTAAAATAAAGCAAAAAAAAAAAAATGAGAATATTAATGCTGTAAAGAAATTAAAACTTTCCCAATATAAACATTAACATCTTCTATAAAATGCACATGAGTACTTAACACGGTATAAAGTTCATTTATTTCATTCATCAAAACCACAGAGAAGACAACAGGAAATCACCCCACTATCTTTTCGAAGAAGAAACAGCAAGTCATAGATAATAAAAGAAAGGAAATTGTGTCAAACCATGATCATCCATATGTCTCAAACAGAAATTGTATTAAAAAAAATTATAGCGAAAACAAAAAATGTCCATTCAAAATTTACTGGTATTTCATAAAATTATCATGGAATTAATTTGATTTTGTTCAAAAAAAAAAGTTGTAAATAAAAATGCATATGAAATAATCTGAGAAACTGGTTTTGTCGGTGTGAGCAACATCCTTATTAATGATTGATCATCAGCTCTTCACACTAAATAACATACGAAAGATGACACCTTTCAATCATGACTTGTCACTAACATCTTGTGTCATCAAAGTCCTAAATGAATCAATTTCATTTTATAGACAGAATTAATGAACCTCAAAACAATTCCTGTAACTGATCAATATTTAATAAACAAACAATTGTGGTATAGGAATAGAATAAAGGCTTAACTTTAAATTCTATCAAATGCTATGTCCCTTCAGGGCAGAGGTGATCCTGTTTCTCCACAGCTTCCTTTTCTTTCTATCAACTTCTTGGTCATAAGTTCAGTCCCTGGATCAGGTAGTGAAATATTATACACTAATGCAGGAACAAAGAATCACTATGATCAACTGCTATTCCATATCAGTCAAAAAATGAACACCTGAAGATGATTAGAAGATAGTTGGCTGAAACGTGTCTATATAATAATCAAGATGAGAACAGAAATTTGAATAAACTGAAGTATGCAAAATAAATATTATTTTAATTTAAACTATTTTTTTTTATTAATTGTTTTTTATGACTTATCAAACTTTTATACATTATTTAAAACCAAAACATATTTTGGGTTTGGGATTGCATTAATATATTTTTTTTTTTTTTGCGAATGAATATTGTATTAACAATATTTGTATAAAAATGATGATCTTCAAATACAAGTTTTACTATTTAACCCATAGCTAGGAAGGAGACAAGATGGATCTATACTTTTCCCAAGGGTATTTGCATGTGAATAAATGTAACAAACCTAACAGTAATTCAAACTGAACTTAGCTCTTCAATTTCTCATTATGAGTCATTAACCATTACACCACCCACACATCCACATCCAAGCTGGTATTCCCAATTAATGACCCTTCTAGCTACTGGCCAGACTTGACATTGCTTAACTTCAGGGATCAGACATGAACCAATGTTTCGACGTAATTCATAGTAATAAAATTAATATTTTAATGAACTAGATTATATGATTTAAGTAATATTTCAAAAAAGTATTATTTTATCAATTTTCAACATCAGAAAGTGACAGCTGAAATTTCTAGGGCACATAAAGAGGGCATAGAAAATTTGACACTCACAGTATGTATTGAAGGCAAAGCGGATAGTGGAAAGTAGCATATGACCTACCTAACAAGCTTGTATAAATGAATGGCTGGATAAGGATTAGGAGATATAGCAAAAGATAAACTTTACAAAGAACTGGAAGCTGTGGAGAACCATGATCGCCTATGTCCTGATGGGGCACGGCACATAGAAGAAGAGCTGAAGTAGATAGAAGAAGAACCTAGATTAGGAATGACTATAAAAAACTTTTTCTGTCCCAATTTATAGGCAGAAGCACACAATTGCATGCTGAGATTTCTTCCTAGCCAATAAAATAGGCCGGTTCTTGGTTTCATATGACTCAGTCCTGGTCTGTCTTGCCTTGAAGTCAGAATGCTATATTTGCTTGCCTGAACTTGCTCTTGCATGTCAACCCCAATTTTTAGTGTATGAACTTTTTGCTTTATTACTGTTGTTTTGCCTTGCATATATTATTTGCTTGCTTTATATTATTTTTTGCCATCTTCTTTGCTTTTCTTTTTCTTGCTTATTAGGAATGTTGTTAATTCTGTTTATTGGACAGTTCTGTCATTTATTTACATTTAACATTGGCCATTCACTCTACAAAGATCTGTTACACTAATCACACATTCTCCCAATATTTTATTACAACCAAGTTATAAATTGATCTCCCATTTCTGAGTATCTATACAGAAGTAATAAGATGCAGAATAGGTTCAGGGTTTAATCCTTTATTTCAGCCATAAAATATTTTAGATATTTTGCCTGAGCAGGTAAAATCATAAAGACATGTCACAAGGGCCAAGATACGACCTTAGGTAAATGAAGAGGTGGCAGAAGGAGAAGGGAAAATGGTATGACAATGTCACTGAGTAAACCAGATCATTTACACAAACTCAGACAACTGAGACATAAAAAAGGAGCTGCACAGTGACCCTATGACCTCACTCAGTTATTATGGGATGGATAATGACTGAGCAGAGATACTGAAAATGACAACCCCAAAACAAAATATTTGATGAACAAGAAACAAAGTTTGGTTGATCTGGTTAAAAGCTTAACCCTTTGAGACCTGCATTCCTTCGGCCTCCTGGCCTCCCAAGTCAAAATTCATAAATAATTGGTATGTAATGTTTCACCGTAGATATAAAAATAGATACAAGTGTTTATCCACTGTTCAACTGGTAGCTGGGTATTAAGTAATTTTTCTCTACCATTGTTCAACCAGTGGCTGCATATTACATCATTTTTCTCTACCACTGGTAATGTGGTGGTTAGGGCTCAAAGGGTTAATGTTTATTCACATTAAAAATGTTCTTTGTGAGTGCCCCACCATAAAGTAATAGTTAAGAAGATTGTCTAACAGATCATCATTATCATATAGGCAGTTTGATCTGCCCTGGATGCCCTGTGTATGTAGCATTGTGCCAGATTAAATAAATAACTATAATTATTATTTTTAACTTCTTTATCCTTTATTGTATTATTTTAGGTGACCCCCACCTTTGTCCTTTTTTTTATTTTATTAAGTAGCTGAGATCTGAAATAAAGAAATGGCAGGATTTGAACAAAATTTTTATCTGTGTTCTATGTTGCATACTTAACAGATAAAATACTGCAACAAAAATAAGATGAAAGATAAACTAGCCCAAAATAAATAAGTGATAGCTGGACGAGTAGAAATTCCAGGTGTGTTAGCAACTAAGTTTATCTATTATCTCATGACTCAGGCTCTTCTCTTACTAATTGCCTGTATCTTCACATTCTCCCCCTTATCCTTTCCAATACAACTAACATCATCCATTATTTCATGCCAATGCTCTTTTCTCACACTTTACCTGTATCTTCTTTTTCTCTCCCTTATCCCTTCCAATACAGCTAAATTTATCTATTATCTCATGACTCGGGCTCTTCTCTAAATATATAGATAACAATTTTTATACTTTTCCCTCCCTACTTGCTTTTCACAAACTTTGACTCATTGTCTCTTGATATCAAGCCACCAAACTTTTCTAGATTATTCTTTCTATAAGTCAAAATTTGTAGGCACTAGAAACACAGTGTGCTCAGTGCAAGATTGTATATCAAATATATACACAAACAGAGCAAACATAAAATATATATGGAAAAAAACAGTACTTAAATGTCACTGATGTCTGCAACTAAAAATTTCATGTGGACATAAAGGTGGTTAATGTTACTGTCACACAATCATCAGGTAAGTAAAAAAAAAAAGCAAATATAACACTCATTAAATGAGAAAACGTCAGGAGTGTAAATGAAAAGGGTAAAAAATTCATGTCGAAACTCACAATGCAGAACAACCTTCTTCATCTATGAATAGTCAGGAGTCTCATCTGCTGTCCAAAGTAGCATTCTTTTATTGGGCTGTGATTGGTGGAGACCGATAGAGAAGCAGAAACAATTTTGTGGTCTGTTAAAGTCAACCTGATGTTGATTTTCTTTTTCAAAAGATAGCACAGAGAATACAAATTCTTTTTTGAGGTAAGACTTGGTTTTCTTCATTGCGACAATGTTTCATCAAAGAAATTCAGCCAACTTCCTAACTTTAGGCTTTGATATGCATAGTATTTTATCGTTTGTTTTAATTTCTTAGGTAAAATTTGGCAGGTGGTGCAGGACTTATTAAATTTGAATTAATAAGCTGCAGGGGATTACCAACAAGAAACTCATGGCACCATCAAATTGGTCTTTATAACCATCTCATTCTGAGAGATGTCTTCTTTTTGGGAGGCAGTGGGCAGTAAAGACTAAAATCACTAGAAATATTGTTTTTCTGTATTCTCTTTTGTTGATAAAAACTACAGAATCTGTAACTACTTCTAGAGTGCCTTGAGGTAAGGTAATAGTTAACAAGCTAGGTGAGCATAACTCAGTAGTCAGTTCAATCCTTACTGGATGCCCTATATTCATGGTGCATCCTGGGTATGATGATAAACTACGTCCAACAGCAAGGCCTCTGATCAGGAGGTTTTGAGGAGCATGGAACTACCTCTTAATTGCTGATGTTCCCAGGTCCACTCTGACCCAGGGTGGTAGCACCTGTTAGGGTCTCAGCTACAGGCAAATAGTTAACCCCCAAACTCTACTCAAAACACTATGAAAGTGTAAAAATAGGTTTTAATACAAGAAATACTTTGTAAAAAAAAAAAAAAAAATATTGTTACTAGCAATACATTTTTTGCAAAAAAATATTACCAGTGAAGGAAAATTCTTACTGGAAATACATTTTTGAAGGAAAAAATATTACCAGAAATAGATTTTTGGAAAGATATTACCAACAATGAAAATTTTGTCAGTATTAAATAACCCATTGAAATTTATATGCCGTAAAACAAAACAAAACAAACAAATATATTCGTGGTCTTGTGACAAACTAAGCTAAAATGTTACAACTATATGTACTAAATCACTGTTTTTTCTTTGTTGTTTTTGCTTCACTTTTTCAAAAAATTTAACATCACAACACTGAACTGTCTTCAAAGAAGACAAGATTTCCTCATATCGAATCTTAGAAATACCATTATGTCATATGACAAGAATTGTCTTTATTACCATTTCATTAGAAAATAATTCATTGAATCAGGAATGTTTCAACTCAGAGCTTTCCAGTGAGTAGATTACTTGAAATGCAGGGGTCAAGACATAGAATATCAGTTGATAAATTAATAGATAAAAAATAACATTTCACTTTGAGACAACTTACAAGCAAGACTGGATCATGCACTAGGCAAACACAGTGATCAAAATAACAATCATGAAGATAACAGTTCAATCTAGGCATATAAAATGTCTCTATTTACTTAATGATTGCTTACTGATGAGAAAAAAGAAAACAGTACATTGGAACTGTTTTAGTTAAATTCAATTGAATTTGATTAAATAATCACTAACATTTCTCAGAACAGCTATTATTTATTCCTCACATCTTTAAAGCTTTCAGTGGTGAGTGTTTTCAAAGATAATTAAATTTGCATAGCAAAATTAAAAAATGAATATGAAAAAGAAAGGATGTTGAAGAGGAAATTTTATCCGGTGAAGGGAAAGCAACCCACGAACACTGTTAAAGGGCTAATCAAATACTTACGATGATGTAACACAAAAACAGACATACAAGGTACTCCATACATTTAATTAAATAAAGATAAGTATACAACATATGTTACAGGCAATGACGCAATAAAAGTTAAAAAAAAAAAAAAAAGATGGAAAGTGAGAAAAATAAACAAACCAAAAAAGTCGTTATGTAGCAATCTGAATTAAATATCCCAAAAGGCTATCAAACAATTTGCCAATTACTGTAAAGCAATGTAAATAATCAATAATTACATGAAACAGATCACATTCGTTCGTATCAATGGCAGTGTTTAGTGTGCAAGAAATGTGGAAGGAAAATGACGGGGGTGGAGGGAGTCGAAGTGAAGAGGAAAGAGAAGTGGGCGGGAAGAGAAAGAAAGACAAAGACATGGCTCATGGCGACACCCACACTTTTTAGCTGAACGTCCCCACCCGACAAATCTAACGGTGTTTTACATTCATTTTTTTTTTTTCTTTCCTCCCCAGTTCAGCAAGAAAGATAACTCCAAAATGTTGACAATAGTTACATTAGAATTGGGGGTGGGGATTCGGGATTGGAAAGTGAGGGATAGAGAGAGAGAGAGTTTTTCTTCCTACTTCGAACTGTTGTGGGCTGAGAAAATATTGATCGATCAAGCTAGACTTTATAGATTTCTGGCATTCGACTAAACTTCATTTTTTTTTTTTTTATTTGATTGCTACTTTTTTCTTTATAAATCTCATTTTTTTCTTGATATTTTATTTTTTTTAATTCTGAAATTGTGCCTCATTTTGTCCATTCCTTTATGCTTCCACCAACATCCACCATTTTTTTTTTAATCTGTATTTTCATCATTCTACCAATCAACCATTTAAAAACTATCAGCCACAATTCTTTTGCTTCCCCCTACACCACCACCAAACTCTCTCTTATCGCCTCTGAATCTCACATCCAATAATATAGGTAGCAAACTATAAGAGATCAGCACAATATATGTACATGAAAGATGACAACCTACGACAGATTTTCATCTTATACAAACCACACTGGTTTATAGAGAACAATAAATAATTCTAATACATAATCATATCAATGAATAATGTTGCAACAAATTGCTTCGTTGTAATTCCCAGACAGATATCAAAGCCAAATGCTATCCCATTTGCCGAACCTATACAATAAAAAATAGTTTTACATCTGAGGAAGGTTAAGATAGAAGAGAGATTTTCTCTGTATAAATAATTGAAAGAGAGGGAAAAGAGAGAGTAAGACAAGTGAAAAGCAAGGTAGAGAAAAAGAAAACAAGATGGAGAGAGAAAAGAATAGAAAGAAGAAAGACAAAAGAGAGAGGAAACAAAGTGATAGAGAGATCAAAAGAAAGAGAGAGAGAGAGAAATCAACGAAAAGAAAGAGCAAGAAAATGGGAAGAAAAGTTGGTAGAGATAAAAGAGAAGCAGAGAGAGAGAGAAGAAAGAAAAGAGAGAAGAAAGAAGAAGTAGAGAGAGAAAAAGAAAAGAGAAGTAGAAGAAAGAAGTGCTAGAGAGAGAAAAAGAAAAGAGGTAGAAAGGAAAAAGAAGAAATGAGGTCGAGAGAGATGAGAAAAAAGCGAGGTAGGGAGTAAGCAAGAAGAGACAGAGAGTGATAAAGAACAGAGAAAATAGACAGAAAGAGATAGCAACAGAAATAGAGACAGAAACAGAGTTGAAAAGAGACAGAGAGAGTTAGAAATGGGAAGAAAAACAGAGAGATATAACAACAGAAAGAGGGACACAGAGAACAACAAATAGAGACAGAGAGAGAAATAAAGACAAAGAGAGATAGCAATAGAAAAAGAGATAGTTAACAGAAAGAGAGATAGTAACAGAAAGAGAGATAGTAACAGAAAGAGAGATAGTAACAGAAAGTGAGACAGGGAGAGATAGTAACAGAAAGAGAGACAGAGAAAGAGAGATACCAACAGAAAAAGACAGAGAGAGATAGGGAAGAGAATGCAGAGAAAAGGAAATATTATGATCTTTTCGTTCCTCCTTTCAACCATTTTGACTTTTCTCATTTTCTTTCACTGTATCTCTCTCACGATTCCTCTGTTTATATGTTCTTTTACTTTTCTTTTTCTTACCTTCTCCACTCTTATTTTCAACTTTCTTTCCTTCTATTTCAAATGCCGTTCCTATTCATTCATTTGCTTACATACAGCTGCAAACATTTTTAGCCAAGAACTTCCCCACCAACCATTTTTAATGCACTTTTCTTCCTTATTTCTTTCTCTTCTGTTTTCACAAAACTCTTCACATCTTTCTTGAAATTCTTTTGTTTATTTCTATATCTTTTGCATTGATTCTTCTCCTTTTGTAGAAAAACCATATATCTCCAGCATCAATGAGTTACACATATACCAAAGAAATTCACCTAGCAAAGATTTTTCTAATGCTCTAGAATCAAACATATCAATCAGAGCCATAATTATCTCTGATAATTATAAACGTATAATTATTTAATCAATTTAAAAAAAAATTCATGTCTTTAATTTAAAAGCTCTACTTAAAAACATTGAATCCTTATCAATAAAAACAATAAATCGACAGTGAATCAAAGAAGTGCCTTAAGGCTAGAAATAAAATGAAGAATTTATTCATTTTCAGAGTGTGATCTTTGGCAATAAAAATTGCACTATTCGAGTTTTCTCTATTGAAACTAACAGTTATATACAAACCAGTGCGCAGAAAAAATAAAAACACAGAAAACAGCATGAAAATAGATTTAATCCATTAACAGATCAAAGCATTGGTTTGTGAATTTGGTGTTATAGTAATTATGGGTTCAATCTCTGTGCTGGGTAAATGCAATAACCGAGTAATACTAAAAATAAACAAGATGAGATATCTTTCGACATGGACAGTGGGAACATAGCCAGCCATTTTGAACTAGAAAAGAGAAAGAGGTGACAAAGGAAATCATGGAAAGAGACAAAGGAGAGTAGAAGAGAGACAACAAAAAGCAGAGAGGGGACAAGAGAAAGCAGAAGAGAGGTGAGGGAAAGCAGAAAAGAGACAAGGAAGAGTAGAAGAGAGACAAGGCAAGTAGAAGAAAGACAATGAAAAGCAGAGAGGGGACAAGAGAAATCAGAGGAGAGATAAGGAGAAGCAGAGGAGACACAACAGAAAGCAGAAGAGACATAATGGAAAGATGAGGAAAAGCAGAGGTGAGACAACAGATAGCAAAGGATACACAATTAAAAGCAGAGGAGAGACTGGAAAAGCAGAGAGACAAGGGAAGGATATGAAAAATAAAGAAAGCAAAGAAGAGGAACCAAGAAAGAAGGAAAAGAAAATTGGTTGGGGGGTGGGGAATAGCAAAGAAAGAATAAGGAAAGTGGACAAAAAAAAAAAACAAGAACAATGAATGAAGTCTAATTTTGAAAAGAGAAATACTAGTTGATTATTCTAGAACATTTTAAACACCTTTCATTGCAAGCGTTTTGCAGTGATTCCTTCTCAAACAAATCTGATAAGAAGTTAATTGCAATTGCTGGCACAAAAGCATTTTCTGAAACACAGACAAGTCAAAGCTCAAATGTCTTCATTGCTCATGAGTTACATTAATTAGAAAGAGAAAAAAAACTTACAAAAACTAATCAATTATCTACTTTTACTGCTTGTCCTTTGTCAGCAGCCACTATCTACCTTGTTTGAATGAAAACAACTGAAATTTTTTCAAATTATCAGCAATATACTGGAGAAATTAAGAGCATCTTTTAGTAATATTTGGGGAAATTGTTTTTTAAATCATTGTCCAATAATGGCTACTGTTTATATATATTTAGCTAACTTGAATTCATAATATCTATAAATGTATCACTGTTTACAGGACTGGAAAAAATCCCTCTAATTTAAGAGATTACTGGTAAGCTGAATCCCTACAAAATAACAATTTCTACGTTGGTTTGTTCCTTATTTGCAAGGATCAGGAGGAGAATTTTTTTGTGTATTGAAAACTCTTCATCCAAACTGTATTGACTGTTTCAAAATGGAGACTAGCTCATACACACCAGCATCTATTTTTTTAGACATGGTCACCTTCCCCAGAGCAAGATGTCTGACAAGCTTTAAGATTTGGCCATAATTATCTTCTCTTATCACCGACCTGTCCTAAAAGATATTTACTGATAGACTAAATCCCTTAAATATAACCAAAAATATTAACTTTAATCAATTTATAGAAGAATTTGTTTGATTTTATTTAATTCCATAATTAAAAAAAAAATTGCCCAAATCCATGATTACTTCCAAAAATGCCACAAATAAACTTACCATGATCAATTTTTTAATATTTGTGAACAAAATTGCTAAATTCAGCTGTGTACACCAATAAAAATTTAATTGATTGCACAGTAATGTACAAAATTATATAAATCACAATTCACCCTGAATTTTAACTTTTTAAAACAATTATTAGGTTGGTGCAAAAATAATGACGTAATAATGTCGTTTTTTGACGTATTTTTTAACGTCAAAAAACGACATTATTACGTCATTATTTTTGCACCAACCTAATACTATACTTTTGTATCAAATGAAATAAAAATTGTGATTATATATACATAATTAATAAATTTATGCTTAAATAAATCAAGCCTGTCTTAGTAAATATTTTCTATATACATGGATATATACATTTCCTCATGTACATACAAATATACACAGATTTGTGTGTCTGGGTGTAAGTATATATATATTATATATATATATATATATATATATATATATATATATATATATTGTGTATTTAGGCAGCAATTCTTCATTTATGCATGTTTCATTAAAAATGACAGACAAGGTACTACAGTTAAGCTTCCTATCTAACTTTTCTTATGGTCAAACAAGAACTTTCTTTTTTGGGACAGATAGGTGTAACGTAAGACATCTGAAATCATAAATAATTACATTAGTCACACAACTACATGCCAATCCAGATGCCTTACATTACATCTATCTGACCAGAGCTCTATTAGAACCCATTTAAAGACACACACAAACCAGCCAAATTCCATTTGAAACATACTAAGAGAAAACAAAAACATAATAACCTCATCCACCTGTAAAAAAAGATTAAAAATAATGGAAGCCCTAATAATAAAAAAGAAAAAGCTAACTCTTAACAATATTAACTATGAACAAGGTCACAATGTGCTAACCATGTTCAAAAAATAAAACATCTCTATAACACAATAAAAGCATACACATAATGCACACACTCAATTAAATTGAAAAATAAAACCATCTTTGATAATGGGTAAAAGTATAGTCAAAATCACTTGGAATTATAGAACATTTGGACAGTTTCTACACATTCTGTGTCCTCAAAAAAAGCACTTGTTCAGACACAAGAAAAATTAGATAAAAAGCTTAACTGTAGTACCTTGTCTGTCATTTTTAATGAAACATATATATATATATATATATATATATATATATATATATATGTACATATATATATATATTATGAAATGGACTAAGTCTGATAATTATTTGAATATATTTTCTGTTTATACATTATTTTTATAGATACAAATATTTAAGTAAATGCTCTGTTTATAATAAACAGTATTAACAACATTTACCAACCTGAATGTCTGAGAAATTCCATAGAAAATATGTGTCCTCTGACAGGAATTGAACCTGTATCCTACATGGAAATGTAGTTTAAAAGCAGTAATTGAACCTTGCTAACCAGATGCTTCTTCTGTAGCTGTTGTGAGACCGTAACATACCTACAACATGGACTCTTCCAGGACTATATAAAGTATGCGATATAACACTCTAGGAGAAGAGGAGGAGAGAGAGAGAGAGGAAAAGAGAGAGTATTCTAATACCGTAATATCAGCCACGTACGACTACCAATATTGGACACTAGCACATAGTAAGCTCCGCTTACACTTACACTATCTTTGTAACCTTTTTGTTTAATATATCTTTCTTACCTCTAATCCGTGTTCTGTGTTTTCCTTCCATGGTCCCGACTTTGGGCCCACATCAGTAGCTAAATGGTATAGCATATCAGACTATATGATGGTTCCGTGTAGGATAAAATAGTCCAAATATGCTATGGGTTAAATAGTAGCGTAAACTAGGCTATCTAGCCTTGGTGGCAGCCAGTCTAAGAGAATAAAATGTAATCAGAAACCACTTCAGTAAAATGAAAACATGGCAATTCCACAACTATAATTTATGGAGAGTCATGAAGGAACATAAGGGGGGGCTAAGGCCCAAATAATCATGGAATGACAATGACTTTTATCACATTTATAGAAGGTTTCTAAGTAGCTGTAATTTTGCTGTTTCCTGTTGAAATCGATTGGACATATTTGCAAAGCACAAATATATTTGAAGATGACATTAAAACAGGGTTCATTAGTTACATTGATTTCATTCTAAATATCAACTGATTGATCAGCATCTAATATATTCAAAATTATCATTTCGGTTGGGTTTTTGGAAACCTTAGATTTTTTTTTTTATTTCAGCATAGTCTGAGGAATTTTTTTAGATGTACACAAACTTTCCACTCAGTCCGATAATCTATCTTGATAGTAAAAATCATATCATGCATATTTAGGCAAAAATTATTCCTCAAGGAAGCTCAGTGGACAAAGATGTTGATTAGATCCAGTGACTAGACCCAAAGAGATGTGAGCAATACCAGGCCACAGTTAAAGGGAAATGAGTTAAAGGAAAATGACCGAGATATCTGGAAGAGGCATGGCATGTGGAACAAGAACAATCTTCCCCAGTTGACAAAATAAAGGGTTTGGTTCGAAATTCTAATCACCTGAAGAATGCCAGAGCATACAGTGGACAAAACTTTGTGAATATGGCAATGAAGATGAGGATAACAGTCAAAATAATGCAGAAATTATTCATTGATGTTTGTTTTATTAAAAACAACAACAAAAGAATTGTTCTTTTTTTTTTACCTTTTAGTTAACTTTTTAAGTTTATTTAGAATAGATATTTCATTCCAATGAATATAGACATTGTCCAAATATTATTGATTGATTGATACCCTTTCAACCATGCTTCTGATCATTTTCAAGATCAGGCATTATTTAGATATTTCAGTTTATGTTTGTATTCTTGAAAACTAATTGGCATGACCATTATACTTTATGGTTATATAGGGATACAAATAGCAAGTATCTCCTTTTGGGGGAGAAGTCACTTGGGTCATGAAAGGGTCTCTTAGTGACATCACTTCATACAGTGACAAGGATGGTCAGTCATGCAGTTTGTTTACAGCAGCCAAATTGAGTGGTTGCTTTTTTTTTATAGCTTGGGCTAAGAAGCCTGGGCTGAGACTAAATCTGCCTCCTCCAGCAGCTTAGAAGCACCATTTCCTTTTGGGAATATATCTTTCTCAGACACAGAAAGAAACTGCAGCTTGCAGTCTTCAATTTAGGAAAGCCCAAAATTCACTATTTCCTGTTTGTGGAATATGCCCTCATTTGGGAAATAGTGGATGAATCTGGCCCATTTGAATCTGGAGCCCTAAACATGACTTCTCGAGACACAGGAGTATCTATATATTATTTGTAAGACCCTTTCTTTTTTATTTCTCCTTACACTCTGGTTTGATGTATAGATATATGTGATATATTGTTTTTCTACATGGGACACATGTATATATGTATTTTATATGCAATTTTGTGTATGTCTTAGTGATATAAAAGTCTCTGTGAAAACAAAGCATGTTTATCATTCCTTTTCCTTTCAGTCATTCCATTCTGTCTATCAATTATGGCGTTATTATATCACAGATATGATAATGCCCATAATGGAGGAAATGCAATGGAGGAATAAATCTTTCTTCCATAGTACACCCCATTATAGTTAAATCGCCATAGTTAAATCGCCATAATTACAACACATTTTTTTTAAAGTATGTTTTAAATATGTTTTATACACACTTAGAATTCATATATAGGTACCTCCAAAGAAAAGTGATACCTAAGGTTAAAAATTAATTTTTAAAAATGAAAAATAAATCTTTCTTGAAGCTTTTATTTTAGTTTTAATTTCAAGCTGATAGATTAAATTTAACATTTCCAGTAAGCAAAATACTTTGCTCTATTTCAAAACTAATTTAAATTGATTGGAATTGTTTATTTTAAATTACTAAAATGTCTGATTTTAGCCATATTTGCAATTCTCTCAGCACAACATAAATCTCTTTATTAAAAAATGTTTAAAAAATAATATACTTTTCTGAAAATTTATTTGAGGAAGACTTATGATTTAAAGTTTAATTAATCTGATTTGCAACAAATATTACATTTAGTTCAAAATATAGCAGAGAAGCATTTTTAACATGGAGGTGGGTATTTGTATGAAGTGTTGACAACTAAATTGACTGCATGATGTTTGGGAAATTTAACTAATTTTTTTCTACAGGAGACATATGTGTAAAAGTAGCATGCTTAAATTCATGTAGTTGAAGCACTAGAGAAAGAAACTCATTAGAACAGTTTCCATGAAAGTATTTGTAGAAAAGCCACGTCACATTGGTGAGAAAGTGACTGAAGTCATAATACCTGGTCAGGATTGACCACATTATAGATCCTTCTTAGAATTTTGTCAAGAATCTTGGGATATACAGCAGGGGCCACAGACCAGATATGGTAGCAATATTCAATGCATAGACGAATGGTAGATTCTATATTTCCGAAGAAACTTCCATTTGTGAACATCCTAATATTATTGCTTCTCCTTTCATTCATTCATGATTTTCTTTCTATCATTTTTTAAAACTTCATTTCATTGTCAGTTTGGCAATTGCTCGGTTTTGACTCAATAAAAATTGTTTTGACAAGATTTTATATTTAAGGACATTTTTTTTTCCATTTTTCAATGTTGGAATAGATAACTATAGAAAAAATGTTTCCTTTTTCAATGGCTGGCATATTTTCCATTGGATTATTTGAGGAAATATTTAATATGATTAATGAATAAGCTTGCATAGATTGGAAATAAATACACATTTCAAGTGTACAAATTCACATTGAATTTGATGTATACATGCTTGGTTATATATTAATGTTTATTTGATAGTTATTGTTTATATCAAATTTGTCTTTCTATATATAATCTTTATATATATATATATATGCTTTTTGAATTTGTAGGTCTGATGAATTGGATTGTGATTACGATTCCAATGTAATAAATTATAACCATGGAATATTAGTTTTTGAGCCATTTATATTAGGCTGGTGCAAAAATAATGACATAATAATGTTGTTTTTTGACGTATTTTTTAACATCAAAAAACAACATTATTACGTCATTATTTTTGCACTAACCTAATATTATATATATATATATATATATATATATATATATATATTTAAGACATTTCTTATGTTTATACATTCTTTTCATAGATACAAATATTTAAGTAAATAAGTATAATAAACAGTATTAACAACATTTACCAGCCTGAACGTCCAAGAAATTTTCATAGAAAATATGCGTCCTCCGACAGGTATCCTATATGGATTTTCTATGAAAATTTCTCAGGCATTCAGGCAGGTAAATGTTGTTAATACTGTTTATCATAAACAGAACATTTACTTAAATATTTGTATCTATAAAAAGAAGGTATAAACATAAAAAAATGCCTTAAATAATTGTCAGACTTTGTCCATTTCATAATGTGTGTGTATAATATATATATATATATATATATATATATATATTATATATTATATATTCTGATAATTTGCACACCGGATCAGTTCTTTTAAATCAAATATGTGGTGCAGTTTAATTTATATTACAAAGAACCATTCATAAAAAAAGTAAATTTTAACAATTTTATTTCTCTTTTCTTTTCACTTCTTCCCTGTGGAACTCTCTTCCAGTTACTTACTTCCCTGCCACCTACAATCTTCAAAAATTTAAATGCAGTGTCAATCGCCATTTTCTGTCTTCCTGATGACTGTTCTTTTATTTCCCTTTCATCACTTCTCCTCACTAACATAAATCCCATTCACTTTCATGCCCTGTAATCACCATGCATCCTCGTGGCAGCAGGCATAGAAGACCTTGACAAAGCCAAGCTAGGATCCTGATTTTTTAAATATTCAGCCCTCTACTCTAGAAGAATCAACTTCTTTTCGGATGAATTTTGGCAAAAATAAGTAAATAAATAAATGTGGTGGTTTGGGGGAGAAATAACCTTGAAGATTAAAATAAGCCCTCATATTTGTAAGAAATGGATAAAACAAGTTTTTTAGCTTCTTTCTCCTTTAAAATGTATCTCCTCACAGTTTGAGAGAGAAACAGATAAATATTTTTTGTTTTCTCTCTTTTTTGCTTATCATACATTACCAATTTCTATTTCTGCAAGAGAAAGGGAATAAAGACAAAAGCTAAGATACTGCAACTGAGACAAGCACAAGTGCAACTGATGCAACTGTGCACATACAATGCATTTCCTCTATGAGCCTGGCTGGTTGACTGTAAGATGACACCTTGCAAGAAACAGGCCTGCCAATTTTGACGCACAGCAACAACAACTAGATAACATTTAAAAAACACATAACAAATAGAAATACTATCATATATATATATATATATATATATATATATATATATATATAGGTATGTAGCCAAGTGGTTAGATTGTTAGCTTTCTGACCATGAGACTCAGATTTGAATCTCAACAGGGTCGATTTGTCAGGGAGATAAGTTCTTGATGCTATCTTAGAGGAGATACCAGCATGTAGCACAGTTAGAAACCATACCACATGTTGACCTAAGCCTTGTGAGTGAAATTGACTGAACTGTTCAATGGAATTTACAAGTCATCGTGACTGAGGATACTAGCTTTGTTCAAACTGTTTATCACACCAGAGTATGTGCTCTCTCCCAGAAACTGTAACTAAGGTTCACTCAACATATTTACAGTCTAAACTACAGGTGAACTCTGCAGATGTTACACAGACACAAATGTGTCTGAGCAGACATTTCTATAGGGATTGATTAGCCATCCTAGTCACTGTTAACTAACAACTATAGGTAAAAAGTTTTTGAAGACAATTTTATATAATAATACAGTCAAGGTATCATGTGTCTACACTTGCATTATTATTCTATAGTCTTTACACTTTTATTCTTATTTCACACAAACACACACATATATATATATATATATATATATATATATATATATATATATATATATATGGATGTGCTGGGGGTGTTTAAGGGAGAGCAGTTTGGAATGAGAAATTGCAGAGCTGATTCAACCTATGCAAAAATACTCTCGGAAAAAGTATGAATCCCTCTCTTCTCCTCCAACTATGGGTTAAATAGTAGGACAGATTAAGCTCTTTTGATGACAATGGCTCTATATAACTAACCACTACTTTCCAATTTACCAAATGTCTTCTGAATAAACAAAAAATATCAGCATCCAGAGCACAATCTTTTGACATAGACGTTGAGTATTCTCTATTCAAAATTCCAAATCTGAAAGTTTTTAAGGTGCTGACAAATGGAAAATTTCAGAAAGCCCAGCTACGTAACCTATATTGGCACCAGTTTTTTTACTTTTTCTTTTTTTTTTTTTGTGATCAACACAGCAACACCTTTGTTTATGGATTATTTACCAGGTGTTTCATACTCAGTAAAGATATTATTCAAAATGTCAAAAAGTTTTGCATTTATATATTTTTTGTAAGTAATGGCTCATGTTTTTTGTACACATGCAGAAAGTACAAAATATTATTTTTATGTGAATTCTTAATTTCACCGATTAAAAATCTGTGTGTGCGCTACATGACTAGCATTATTACCTGCATCTGTATGCAGACAAAATTTATTAAAATTTTATTTAAAACTACTTTCAGGGTCTATGTTATTTATATAAAACTACCTTCAGGGTATACACATGTGTTATGAAATGTAAAGGGATATCATGTTTATGCTTGGTTTCCATTTCCAAGTTGCGACATTTTGTAGATGCTATATACAAATTAAATAGCCTGTATTCCAAAATCTGAAAATCAAAGCACTATTGATCCCAAGAAATTCAGATAAAGTATTCTCAAGCTGTAGTACTTCCAAGGTATAGGAAAGTGCCAACAACCTTCAGTTGGTATTTTTTACAGGTTTGTTGGGTCTTTGTGTATATATATATATATATATATATATATATATATATGCACATATAATATACACACACACATACACACAATATAAATGCATTTATGCACATATTAATAACTACATACTTTTAGGGATATGCATGTATGTGTACACTATGAAAGATTGAGAACAATTTGAAATATCAAATATATATATAAATAAATAAATACTTTCATAAAATAAAACATAATTTTTTTAATTTGCAACTTTTTCTATACATACATATTAAGAAAGTATATGTGGCTTCTCATTATGCTATAATATATAGATATGTACAAAACACATGAAGAATTCTCATTATTATTTTATTATAAGGTTTTTATTATTTTCCTTTTCATAAAATATCAAAAGGATCACTGAATGCCTACAACACTGGGCCAAGCTCATAAGTGACAACCCAGACATATCCCAACAGGCGATAATCAGCATTAGAAACACCCTGCAGGTTTCCATAAACAAAGATAGAAGAGTCGAGAACAACAATAAAAACAAATCTGTCATAGTCTGTCTATAAGAAGAACATCCGAAAAGATTCAAAGGATCTTCAGTCTGCATTTTGAATACCATCACAATGATATTCAAAAGCAGTTCAATCTTTTCAAGAGATCCTTTGAAAAGATTCAAAGGATCTGCAGTCTGTTTTTGAATACCATCATGGTGGTATTCAAAAGCAGTTCAACCTAAACTTACCTGGAAGAGAACATGACCAAAAATTGTGTGGATTCCATCCCATGCAGCTGTGATAGGAATGGAAAAATAGCCACCCACTAAAACTAAGGCTAGAGGAACATCCAGGGAGAGACATTGAAATCAGGCATGGCTGATCATGTATGGAATGAAAAGTATTGTCATTAAATCCTGTAGAATGAAATGAAGAATATAGATGGAGAACAACATTGGAGGATATGATGCCTGTAAATGTTGTGTTCTGATAACCTCATGGTTAGTCCTAGCATAGAGATGAACACCATCTGGTGGCATCTGACTAAGAAGAACAGACACACAAAAATTCTATCACCTGAGTACAGATATTAGGTTTAAAAGTTCCAAATTATTTCACTGCATTGTTCAAAAGTCACATAACCAAGTGGATCAAAGTGCCAGTTAAAACATCTGGTTCCCCTGGCAGTTTGGAGTTCAATGTTTAGGTTGTGAAGTGCAGAAATGTCTTAAACTCAGGTTAGGCAGAAGTAAAAGACAAGCAAAACAAAAACAGATTGATTGGAATGTATTAAATGACAAGAGATATCAGTTAAACTAGAAGAGGAATAATCTACTCCTGTGTATTCAATAAAGGGTTCAGCTCAATATTTCAAGAAGGTTACTAAGTACAACAGATACTGAAGAAGTCTGGTGAATACAATAGCTGAAACATTCTGAGTGTTGGTTCCAATCAAAAAGGAATTATTTCTGAAATTATCTCCCACCCAAACTCATAGATAAATCATACAGATGCATGCTGGGATTTTTAGTCATATTTACAATTCTCTCAGCACAACATAAATCTCTTTATTAAAAAATGTTTAAAAAATAAAATATACTTTTCTGGAACTTTATTTAAGGAAGATTAGCTGATTTAAAGTTTAATTAATCTGATTTGCAACAAATATTACATTTAGTTCAAAATATGGCAGAGAAGCATTTTTTAACATGGAGGTGAGTGTTTGTATGAAGTGTTGACAGCTCTATTGACAGTCTGATGTTTGGGAAATTTAACTCATTTTTTCTACAGGGGAAATATGTGTAAAAGATACATGACATATGTCTCTTTATATATTTTTTAACTACCCATAAGAAGAAAACTGGACCATATTTAACAAGAAAAACAAGACCATGTTTTTGTTTTTCTTGTCTTGAATTCTGATTACTATACTCACTTGACTTTTATTCCTTTTGCATGTGAACACCATTCTATGTGAAATATTTACCTTATTACTATTAGATTGACTAATTTTGATTTGCATATATGTGGTTTGTTGTCTTTTTGCTATTTACACTTAACCATGGCCAATTACTTCACAGTGGGTATAAACAACCAAGATGAGTATACTGGTCTAGATAGAAAGGCAAATTATAATGTAGGTCTTACTTGTATAATAGATAGTATACCAGGCATGTATGCCTCCTTAAATTTTATACTGAATGATTTTTACTAAGACAATAACTTTAATCTATGTTGATTCCCAAATAGATTTTTAGCCTGCCTCATAGCATATTTCCCATTCAGGCCCAAAGACTCATGTTCAAATCCTATGAAAAAAATTTGGTTGAGCCCAAAAAATTCTTCTGCCATCTTTTGGACATATTGTTTCAGATGTATTTTGTTTTTGTCTTTCATTTTTTTTTATTTTTCATCTATCATTTTTTAACAGTCCATGTAAATTAAAGATTTCATTATTTAAGGTTTTTTGGAAGGTTTATTTGTTTATTTTGGTGTCTTCATGATGTGTGAATGTTTGTATGAAAATACAAATATTGATTAGCTGACAAACAATTTCACAAGTTACCGATTTACCGATAAACTCTTGTAGTTCAGGTTAATTCACACTTCCGGAAAGTTGAAAATTGAAATGTCATTCATTTTTTGCCTTGTAATTAAGAGAAATATTTTGTTTTTCATTAGAAGTCTACAGACTTATTTACTTACCTATGACATTATCTATTTATATTCCTGAGACACATAGTATAGTTGATAAAGGTGTTGGTTAGATCCAGTGACAGGAGCCAAAGAGCGTGAGTTCAATACCCGTTTAAGGCAGTGGAGAAGTTGGATAGGGGAATTAACAGGAGATAACTGATAACTGACATCCATTTAACATGGCATGTGGAACTAGAACAGTCTACCCCATTGAGCAAAGTAAAGGGTTCAGTTTGACATTCTAACCACCTGAAGAAGGCCAGAGCATACAATGGCCGAAACATTGTAATAAATATGGCGACAAAGATGAGGACAATAGTCCGAATAATGTAAATAGTTTACATTTGCATTTCTTTTATTTGTATAAAATTTTGGATAAAGAGAGAAAATCAAATAAAAAAGGGCAGAACTATCATTCTCTATTCAACTTCAATCCTAAAACAAATGAAAAATGCAAGATTAAAGAAAATTTAAAGATATGGCACGTGGAACTAGAATAATCTTCAAAATTCCAATCACCTGAAGAAGGCCAGAGCATACAATAGATGAAACGATGAAATGGTGACAACAGAAAAAAAATTATATTCTTTCTTTCCCATTTTTTTTTTTTTTTTAGCATTTCACCCCAAGCAAGGTGGGAGTGCTACTAGCATTCAAGGGGTTACAGAGAGAGTGAGAGCAAGAGTAAAGATGGTGTTTGAGGAAAGGATATAGAGAAAGACGGGAATCAGGATCAAGGTATCAGAATATGTCGATTAGCATTACATTTGAATATTTGAAGATTATAGCTATCAGGGAAGCAAATAAGAGGAAGGGAGTTCCACTGTTGGGAAGTGCAAGAGAAGAAGCTGTTGGAGTAGAAGAGGCAGTTACATTTAACTGTTTTGACAGTGAAAACCGGTAGCACACTTGCAGTTGGAATACCAGTGAAAGTAGCTCATCAGAGCAGTTGCCATGAAACTATTTGTAGAAAAGACAGAGGGAAGCCACAGCATGTTGGTGAGAAAGTAACTGTAGACAAGATGCCAGCTCAGGACCTATCACATTGCATATCCATCTCTGGATATTGTTGAGGACCTCAAGATGAACAGCGGAGGCACCAGACCATATATGGCAACAGTATTTAATGCAAGGGAGAATGATATATTTGTAGATTTGAAGGATGGACTCATACAACAAAAACCTTCTGTTGCAACACAGAGAATCACTCTCACATAACTACTTTACAGACATAATAAATCAATTTTCATGACTGCAGCTACCACACTTATATGTGTGTGTGTGTGTGTGTTAAAACTTCAATGTTCTTGGAAATTGTCACAATGCCATGCTGAGTCATTTATTGCATTTATGCTGCCAATGTCAGTCTTTTAGTTGGGGAGGTGACAATCAGCACAAACATGCAAAATACTACAGTTGAATAAGGAGCAGTGGGTGCCGTGTGGGAATTACTTATTTTCCATTATTTACGCTGCCTTGTGAGAATTAATTATTTTCCATTATTTACGCTGTCTGGTGGGAATTTATTATTTTCCATTACTTATGCTGTCTGGTGGGAATTAATTATTTTCAATTACTTACACTGTCTGGTGGGAATTATTTTCCATTACTTACGCTGTCTGGTGGGAATTAATTATTTTCCATTATTTACGCTGACTTGTGGGAATTAATTATTTTCCATTATTTTCACTGCCTTGTGGTAATTAATTATTTTCTATTATTTACGCTGCCTTGTGGTAATTAATTATTTTCCATTATTTACACTGCCTGGTGGGAATTAATTATTTTCAATTACTTACGCTGTCTGGAGGAAATTAATTATTTTCCATTATTTACACTGACTTGTGGGAATTAATTATTTTCCATTATTTACGCCGCCTTGTGGGAATTAATTATTTTCTATTATTTACGCAACCTAGTGGGAATTAATTATTTTCCAGTATTTACACTGCCTTGTGGAAATTGATTATTTTCCATTATTTACGCTGCCTTGTGGTAATTATTTTCCATTATTTACGCTGTCTGGTGGTAATTAATTATTTTCCATTACTTATGCTGTCTGGTGGGAATTAATTATTTTCCATTACTTACGCTGTCTGGTGAGAATTAATTATTTTCCATTATTTACGCTGCATTATGGGTATTAATTATTTTCAATTATTTACGCTGTCTGGTGGGAATTATTTTCCATTATTTACACTGCCTTGTATGATTTAATTATTTTCCATTATTTACGCTGCCTTGTGGTAATTAATTATTTTCCATTACTTACGCTGTCTGGTGGGAATTAATTATTTTCCATTACTTACGCTGTCTGGTGAGAATTAATTATTTTCCATTATTTACGCTGCATTATGGGTATTAATTATTTTCAATTATTTACGCTGTCTGGTGGGAATTAATTATTTTCCATTATTTACGCTGTCTGGAGTAAATTAAATATTTTCAATTATTTACTCTGTCTTGTGGGAATTAATTATTTTCAATTATTTACGCTGCCTTCTGGGAATTATTTTCCATTATTTACGCTGTCTGGTGGGAATTATTTTCCATTATTTACACTGCCTTGTGGGAATTAATTATTTTCCATTATTTACACTGCCTTGTGGGAATTAATTATTTTCCATTATTTACGCTGTCTGGTGGGAATTATTTATTTTCCATTATTTACGCTGCCTGGTGGGAATTAATTATTTTCCATTACTTACGCTGTCTGGTGGGAATTAATTATTTTCCATTACTTACGCTGTCTGGTGGGAATTAATTATTTTCCATTATTTACGCTGTCTGGTGGGAATTAATTATTTTCCATTATTTACACTGCCTTGTGGGAATTGATTATTTTCCATTATTTACGATGCCTTGTGGGAATTATTTTCCATTATTTACACTGACATGTGGGAATTAATTATTTTCCATTATTTACGCTGTCTGGTGGGAATTAATTATTTTCCATTATTTACACTGACTTGTGGGAATTATTTTCAATTATTTACACTGACTTGTGGGAATTAATTATTTTTCATTATTTACACTGCTATGTAGGAATTAACTATTTTCCATTATTTACACTGCCTTGTGGGAATTAATTATTTTTCATTATTTACACTGCTTTGTAGGAATTAACTATTTTCCATTATTTACACTGCCTGTTGGGAATTAATTATTTTCCATTATTTACACTGCCTGGTGGATATTAATTATTTTCCATTATTTACGCTGCCTTCTGGGAATTAATTATTTTCCATTATTTACGCTGCCTTGTGGGAATTAATTATTTTCCATTATTTACGCTGCCTAGTGGGAATTAATTATTTTCCATTATTTACGCTGCCTTGTGGGAATTTATTATTTTCCATTATTTACACTGCCTTGTGGGAATTGATTATTTTCCATTATTTACGCTGCCTTGTGGGAATTATTTTCAATTATTTACACTGACATGTGGGAATTATTTTCCATTATTTACGCTGCCTTATGGGAATTAATTATTTTCAATTATTTACACTGCCTTGTGGGAATTAACTATTTTCCATTATTTATGCTGTCGGGTGGGAATTAACTATTTTCCATTATTTACGCTGTCTGGTGGGAATTAATTATTTTCCATTATTTACGCTGCCTTCTGGAAATTATTTTCCATAATTTACACTGACTTATGGGAATTATTTTCCATTATTTACGCTGCCTTGTGGGAATGAATTATTTTCCAATATTTACGCTGTCTGGTGGGAATTAATTATTTTCCATTATTTACGCTTCCTGGTGGGAATTAATTATTTTCCATTATTTACAGTGCCTTGTGGGAATTAATGATTTTCCATTATTTACACTGCATTGTGGGAATTAATTATTTTCCATTATTTACACTGCATTGTGGGAATTAATTATTTTCCATTATTTACACTGCATTGTGGGAATTTATTATTTTCCATTATTTACACTGCCTTGTGGGAATTTATTATTTTCCATTATTTACACTGACTTGTAGGAATTATTTTCAATTATTTACACTGCTTTGTGGCAATTAATTATTTTCAATTATTTACGATGTCTGGTGGGAATTAATTATTTTCCATTATTTACACTGACTTGTGGGAATTATTTTCCATTATTTACACTGACTTGTGGGAATTATTTTCAATTATTTACACTGCTTTATGGGAATTAATTATTTTCAATTATTTATGCTGTCTGGGGGGAATTAATTATTTTCCAATATTTACACTGCCTTGTGGGAATTAATTATTTTCATTATTATACTGCCTTGTGGGAATTAATTATTTTCCATTATTTACGCTGTCTGGTGAGAATTAATTATTTTCCATTATTTACACTGCCTTGTGGGAATTAATTATTTTCAATTATTTACACTGCCTTGTGGGAATTATTTTCCATTATTTACGCTGTCTGGATGGAATTAATTTTTTTCCATTATTTACGCTGTCTTGTGGGAATTATTTTGTAGAACAGATGTTGACATAGGTACTTCATTGAACACTTTTTTCATGTTAAAGTTTTCATGGCAATTATCTATCCATCTTACTTAATTTTCATTTACTACCACTTTCTCTTCCACTTATATCACACCTTATTTCTCATAACTGCTTTAATAGTAGCCTATCCTGAGTGACTCATGCCTTTCATTGGGTGAACATTACTATAAAAATATAGTATTATATTAATTTTATATTTATCCAAATATTTATTTGGAGTTTTGTCTTGATCCACAAATCCAGAAACATTGCCATTCTGGTCTATTATCCCAAACTTTGACTAATAATCCTTCACACTTTTTCTTAAACTTTAGTTTGACAAATATTGTTAATGCAATTAACACTTTGTCTAATTAAATGATTTTTGCCCAGAATGAAGAGTGGAAAATATTTATATCAAAAATGATTTCAAAATGTCATATTTTCTCACTCCAATTTTCATTAAGCAAATATTTGCCAAAATATTTTTAACTTTGAATTTTTATAAAGTTTAGAAAATTATTTAATTTAATGTTTTAATTTCATCCCCTTTTAACTTTTCTCCTTAGCTTTCTTTCATATAAAAAAATGATAAGCATTTTATCTTTTATTTCTTTATTGAAAGCTTTGCAGTTTCTTTCAAAAACCATAAAATATAACTAGTGATCATTTTATGATAGAATTTCTTTTCTTATTATTCACTTATAGAAGTAATGATGAAAGTTTGTTTTAGTCTGAAACTTCCTAATGAACTTTTATTATTCAGCCATTTCAGGTTTTTTGATGATCTTTATCTTTGCTGTTTTAAGGCATTGAAAAAAAATCTATCACTCTCTATTTTGTCATTTTATCTGTGAAAAGAGTAAGTATTGAATTAATTTCTTTTTTGGCATATCATCATTTTTAAATATTTTATTCTCCGTCTTTTCTCAAGTAGAAGTTTTATCTAATATTGAGTTTACATTATGAGGGAAGAACTTGAATAGTTTGAAATATAAAAACCTATTCGTCTGGCCAAATAGACATTTGTCTGAATTTTGATCTGATCAAACCAACTTTAAATTTAAAAGTAATTGCACAAATCAAGATGATAACAGAGGTTTTATGTATGAACTGAAATTTCCATCCAAGCACAAAATGATGTTAACATAAAAGAACTATTGAATATTAATAGCCTATCTTGAACAATAGCAACTGAAAAACCCTTTAAAGTATTCTCCTTAGAAATTCTTTCACTTTTAAAAATAATCTACAAAGTTCTTTTTCATGATTGCCATCATCAACTACCACATTAAATTCTTCTTAATTCAAACTAAGTTTACTTTTGAAAGTAGCTGCAGGCTCATATATAATAAGATATTTTTATCCTATTGCCAAAGATTTTGCACAAGGCATTAAAAATGAGCATTTTCATGATGAATATGATTGCTATAAAATGGTGTGGGAATGTTAACTGAGTAACTCTATGAGAGAGTGTCTGTTCATGCAGTAAGGTCACTTCTGATTGCTTTTCAAGTTACATCAACTGCATTCAACCAGTTCTCACCTGCTCAAGATTTTCAAAATAGCTGAATATTTTACATAAGACATTTATTTATATATATATATATAATTCATTTAGGTAGAAAAGTATATTTAAAACTTAATATTAGAAACTGAATCCTCTAAGATATTAAATATCAAATCACATATAAATGCCAAAGAATTTTACATGATAGCATCAAAATATTTTTATAATATAGAAGCAAATATCAAATATCAGTTTCTACATATTCAATTCTACAAAGCTCAATAGAAATCAATACATATTAGCATAATACCCATAAAAAATGCTGGAATTCTTTATGTATAGATAGGCACATCTGACAAGAATTAGATCTGCTCAGGATCAAACCACCACTACCTGGCCCTTCAAACCCAGCTCTTTAGCTTTGTACTGGCACACAAGTGTAGCATCTGTTCCTGCTCAGCTATTCTCCTCTTTGTGTTGGGTGGATACTCTGTTCTTTTCTACAGGTAAAATAGCAAAAAAAAAAAAAATGCAAACCAGATTCTGTTTCCAGTCTCTGTATAGCACCCAACCATTGCTCAAAAATGTTTTGATGCCTTCATGACAATTTTGTCCTTTCCCCATAAAAATCTTGGATCAGTGTGCAGTCTATAAGCAAAACATTGTATATATGCACTTTAAAAAAGAAAGTGTGTGTATATATATATAAAACAATATATTAAGCTAGCACTTTAACAAAATACTAAATAATGATCCTACAAATAGTCAATGCAACTGCCATAAAGACATGACTTGCCTATTAAATGGCAAGTGCATGACTGAAGGCATAATATACAGAGCTAGGCTCGATTCAGACGATGGTGTTAAATATTACTTTGGACTCACTAAGAACAGCTGGAAATTGCATTTTTACAATGATGCTGAACAATATTAAATAAAGAAATAAAGATTTTTGGCAATTAAAAAACAACGATAAGAACCCATCCATGGGAGATAATCGTGAAATCTAAAGCATAATATCGAAAGGGAAACAGATGTAACTTGTGTTTGTTGGAGAAGCTTATTATATTAAAACACTTAAATAATCCTAACTTGCTGAACAGGAGAAATGAGTTGATCACAACATGTATACCTAAAACCAATCACTTGCTCAAGCACACTGACCCTGATTAACATACACAACAATATTGTAAAATCAAAAGAAAATTGTTGAATCAGCCAAGACAGTTATAATGACAATATTCTCCACACATTACAATAACTGATGTTATTTTTCAGTTAACAATATGAAAATAGCGTTCTCTACATTCCTCCAGTTCCTAAGAACATTCTGTTTTTTGTTATTATTAGTTACATTCTTTAATTAAATTCATTTTGTTTTTTGCTTTGATAAAGTCCACGTTGGACGAAATGCGTCAGCAATAACTACAGTTTTCCTATTGTCATTTATATTCATATATATATATATATATATATATATATATATATATTAGTTTGAAATTTGTTCTATTTATAGGGAAAGAATATTCAATATCAGAAATAGAAAGTTTATACATATACACAGTGTTGATTCCTATGTCCACATTATCTTTCCCTCTCTCTCTCACAGTGTGTTTGTATGTGTATATATATATATATATATATATATATATATATATATATATATATATGTGTGTGTGTGTATTTAGGCAGCAATCCTTCTTTCATGCACATTTCATTGAATATGACAGACAAGGTGCTTTTATTTAGTTTTTTTATACAATTTCTCATGTGATCTAATAATTTTTTTCCTTTTCGGATGATAAATTGTTTAAAAACTGTCCAAATGTTCTTTTTATCCAAGCACTTTTGGCTATACATTTAGTCATTTTCAAGGATTAAATATTTTAACTGTTAAATAAGGAATAGTTTGTTGCATGTATGTTTTATGAAATATCTTCATTTTTCAAAACATGGTCAAGATATTGTGTCCATGTTCAAAGTTAATATTATTGAGTGTTGTTTTTTTGTTTTTTTCTTTATAAGGCTTCCATTATTTTTAGCCTTTTTTTTGCATATAGATGATGCTATTATATTAGTGTTGTCAACAAGTATGTTATGAATAGTGTCTGGTAGGTCTCCATGAATATTTAAATGAGATCAAATTGAGCTATGGTCAGAAAGGTGTAGAGTGAGTCTACATGTCAAACATGTTGTAGTGTGTCTTATATATATATATATATATATATATATATATATGTGTGTATGTATGTCAGTCAATAAGATCCATAAGTGTGGTTTGATATTTGATCATGATACAGTTGATTCTAGTGTTCTTGTGTAGAACTATCTTCCCTTTTTGTAAGTACTGTCTACACAGAACTGGTCACATAGTTTTGATTTGAATTCCGACCTGTCCTTCTAGACTGGTTGCCAACTAAAGAGAAAGGCCGACTCTCAGCCTGTGCTGCTACTTAACTCATCGCTGAAAACAGAAAAGATGGATTCACACCATTTCCAAAGATATTTGTATACAAGTAAGTGTAACAAACACTAGTGAAATTCAAACTTGGTTCTTGGATTTCTCATTCGGACATACTATTCATTACGCCACCTGCATATTATATAGATATATATATATATATATATATATATATATATATATATATATATATATATATATGTGTGTGTGTGTGTGTTTGTGCAAATATATATGTGATATGTGTCTATATATGTGTGTATATATATATATATATATATATATATATGTGTGTGTGTGTGAGTGTGTGTTTCTGCCTGTGTGCGTATATATATATATATATATATATATATATATATATATATATATAGATATAGATATGTGTGTGTGTGTATATGTGTGTGTTTGCATAAATATATATATGCGTGTTTCTATATATATATGTATGTATGTATATATATATATATATATGTGTGTGTGTGTGTGTATATATTTACAGGGTGTCATGGGTAAATTGTCATCATTTTATATTTTTAATTTTGTGCAATTTTGTTTTTGATTTTGTCAACTACACAGTATAGTAGGGTCAGTTGGACACTGTCTGTAAGAAAAAGGGCAGCATGACTGTCAGAAATTTGGAAATTGCATGCTGTACTGCTTGACATTCACATTGAAAGCTCCAATACAAACATTTCAGAGTGGTTAGGTGTCAATCTGAGGACAGTGCAGAGGATTCAGAAAGAGTTGGATGAGTCTAATGGTGATTACAAAGGTACAGCAGCTTGGAAAACGAACTCTGATTGTTCTGATAAGAAAAGAACTCCCGAATTTGTTGGTGAGGGCCTCAGACTCAACACAGACGCCTACATCCAGTGCCTTGCGGAGGTAGTGCTGCCTTGGGTCAAGAGGATGGCTACTGGTAAATCTTATGTCCGGCAACAGGATTCAGCACTATGCTACAGAAGCAGGAGAATTCAGACATGGTTGTCAAACAATTTCTGTGACCACATCACCCATTACATGTGGCCACCTAACTCCCCAGACTTCCAACCCTCTTGATTATTATGTGTGTGGTGCAGTTGAGAGAAAGAAACCAACAAAACTCCTTGTAACACCAATGAACTAAAGGCAAGGATTATGGCATCAGTGACCAATGTAAACAAGGAGGCCGTCCTGTAGAGTTGCAGGAGATTCTGAAGTTGTCTGGATGTTGTGGCTGAAGCCGATGGTGATTTTATTGAATATATTTATTCTTTGTTATTTCATAATATTTTTGTGTAATTTTGGTGAATATATCTGTTAAAATGAGATGTCAGTGTTATTTTCATTTTTGGGTAATTTAGACAATTACTTATTCATCACACCCTGTTTATGTGTGTATCTGTGTCTATATATATATATATATATATATATATATATATATGTGTGTGTGTGTGTGTATATAAATGCATGCATATATATGTGTGTGTGTGTGTGTATGTGAATACACATATTGCTTTTTGTATCCGTTGGTGTGTTTTATATATGTGTGTGTGCATATAAGTGCATGCATGTGCGTATATGTGTGTGAATACACATATTGCCTTTTGTATCTGTAGATGTGTTTTATATATATATATATATATGCGTGTGTGTGTGTGTGTGTGTGTGTGCATATAAGTGCATGCATATATGTGTGTGTGAATACACATATTGCCTTTTGTATCTGTAGGCGTGTTATATATATATATATATATATATATATATATATATATATATATATATTGGTGTTTGTGTGTATGTGGATACAGATCAGCTTTTTTATCTGTAGATAATTAAAGAATCAAAAGTTCTAAGATTGATATTGATCAGATCTGACTTGTTAAAAAAAAACTTAATTTCACACATCGATTTAAATACAATAAATCTTTGCTTGGGAACTTTTTTTTTTTTCTAAAGGAGTTCATGAAACAAGAAACATTAGTTTGATTACAGATTTTCAAGCAAAGAAACAATTTTGGGAATAAAGAAATGACAACACTCCTAACAAACCAATGAAAAACATTGATGTACATATAAATTTAAATTTAAATTCAGTAATTGAAGAAGTTACTTGTATAAACATCAACTTTTAGGAATATTCCAGAATCAAATATTTTGAACTACTTTCAGAAGAACCCGGTTGACTTGATTCACAAATATAGACTCACAATTTTAGAACTGTATTCTTAACACTGCCATCACCTTCTTCCTGGAAACGATTCATGGGTAAGAAGAAAGAAAAAAAATCAATGCCTAGAATTAATCAATAATTTTACATTCAATCTGAAATAATGTTTGATTTGAGGTAAAAAATTTTTGTGCCTCAAAGAAGCAAAACCAAACGGCATCTGATTATATATACAGGTATGCATCTCATAAAACGCACTTTTGCAAACATATAGGCATAAGTGGATAAGTGCACAAAATGCACACCAATTTGCATATATATGCATATATATATGCATGTATACTATGTGCACTTACGAATGAACATGTATTCAGTTTTGCCATTGTAAAGGGAGAGAAATATTCACACTTCTTGCTAAAAGTTTGCATTCATTCACTTGTTTAATAATTCTTTTCGTGTTCTAAAGTGCATATATTTTTAAAAATATAAAAGTTTTTATAAAAATAAATAAATCAGAAAACTCTAGTTTGATTAAGGATAATGAATCAAAGAATGAAAATCTTTTATGAAATCCAAAAAAATTTATTGGTGACGGACTCAAAGTAAGACAAAGGTCAATAGAAAATATGCCTACGTGGTGGCATATATGTTATCCGCTAGCGGCAGTAGTCAGGTTTCAAGCCTAATAAGGAAGCTAAAATTTTGAAAAATAAAAAGGCTTTTGCCACTTCAGACTTGTCCAATATAATTCCATTGGCCTTTTTAATATTACCAGAATGTTTTTGCAACATGCTAAATATTAAAATCCTCATGGTATTTAATATTGTTGACATTATCACTAACATCTTTCGCAAAGATTTACAAAGTAAGTTTTGTTCAATTTTACAAACCAATCAATATTTGAATGAACTGATTTGTTTGGAAAAATACTTTAACAAAAACCCTACTTTGCAGTTTTTACACAGACTAGTAAATTCAACTGTACTTTGTACCCCCCTTACCTGTTCTCCCCAAAATTTGCTTTCAATCGGTCATTGTATGTCTATTTTAGAGGGTGTGATAGACAAATGGACTAATGGATGTCACAAAATATATAGACTATTATAATTATAATGGATGTGTGTACATAGCATAGTTTCAGTCCTATATGACAGAAGATTGTCTACCAACCTTCAAAAATTGCTGCATTAATCTTCAAATGGATTCTTTATGGAATGGAGTGTTTTATACCCTAAAAAATATTCCAACAAAAACCAAACAGTCTTGGTTCACTCCTGAATGTGCTGCTGCCATAACTCAGCAGAACCACTACTTCAAAATCTATCACAAGGAGCCCTTGCTTCTTTCAGAACTGACCAAAATGCTTTAAGAGAATCCTGGAAAATGCAAAGTGCAGCTATGCACGATCTGTCCAGGCCATGGTTTGGGTCTCACAAATTCTGGAAGATCACCAATCAAATTATGAACAAAGACAAAACAGCTGTGTCCACTATTATAAATGACCCCAAGGCCATATCCTCCTCGACAGACAAGGCAAAGCTCTTCACCTCGATCTTTGCCTCAAGCTCAATATTAGATGACAATGGTCATCCCCTTCCCAACATCCCATGTCTCACTGAGCACAATCTCAGTAATATACTCATTTTAGCAAATGAACTCTATAGACATATCAAAAGCCTTGACCCCAAAAAAGACACTGGCCCAAACAAAATTCTAGTGGCTGACCTTAACCCAGAATTATCCCTGATTCTATCAAAGTTATTTAACAGCTACTTGATGGAGAAATCTTTCCCAAGCAGGTGAAAGGTGGCAAGCATATGCCCAGTCTTCAAGAACGCAGGCAAATGATCCTCCCCCTCCCAGTATAGACGCATTAGTCTCCTCAGTATCATCAATAAGCTTTTTGAGGCCTTAATCAACAAGAAAGTCATCAAGCACCTGGATAGGAAAAACCACTTGTGCGACAAGCAGTATGGGTTTCAATCAGCCTGACCCACCTTGACATCCTAATTAGCATTACATACAGAATTAGTAAGGCCCTTGATGACACACATACCACAAGGATGATGGCATTAGATATCTCAAAACCTTCAACAAGGTGTGGCACTAAGGTTTCCTCCACAAGCTCTTCAGCTATGGAATCACTGGAAGGGTTTTCTCTATTATAAAAGCCTTTATAACAAGTAGATCCCTGAAGGTAGTTATTAATGGACAGTCTTCCAAGGACCTGACAGTCAATGCAGGTGCCCCAGAGGTCACTTCTCAGACCAACCCTCTTTCTGATTTACATAAATTGTCTTCCTAAGAATATACTCTGATCACTTGTAAATGTATATGCCAATGATACAACAATGATCAGAGAGTGGTAGCTGACCTCTTTTCCAATCTAACACTAACTTTCTTGTGGGGAAGAAAATGACTGGTTACATTCAATGCCTCTAAAACCAAACTGAATACATTCCATCAACACCGATTAGACTCCAAACTACTTCCAGTTACAATGAACGGATGTCCCCTCAAGGAGGCCCCATGCCTTGAGAGGATATTGGGCCTCAAACTTACATCTGATCTCAAGTAGAATTCTTATCTTATCATCCATTGCTAAAGATGCAGGTAAAATGATTGTCTCTCTGTACTGCTTCAGTAAGTACCTGACTCCTCTACCTTTATAAGAACCAGATCAGGCCGAAAATGGAGTACCATTGCTATATTTGGACAAGATCTGTTCAGTCTAGAGTTCAATAGTATTTCCGAGTCTTTGTTGAAGAATTATTTTCCACTCCAACCAGTCTCTCAGGCAAGATATGGTGAGTCACTAACAAGCAGGATATAGTGAGTTTCACTCTGCCTTATTGCTACTACCATGGAAAGTGCTCAGACAAAAAGCATCTCTTGGTTCCACTAGTTATTATTTTTGTTTTCTTTTATTTGGTATTGTATTTTGGACATGAGAAATATAGTAGTTTATGTTGTATTTTGGACACTGGGGAATGTGGTAATTTATGTTGTATTTTGGACACTGGGGAATGGGGTAATTTATGTTGTATTTTGGACACTGGGGAATGGGGTAATTTATGTTGTATTTTGGACACTGGGGAATGGGGTAATTTATGTTGTATTTTGGACACTGGGGAATGGGGTAATTTATGTTGTATTTTGGACACTGGGGAATGGGGTAATTTATGTTGTATTTTGGACACTGGGGAATGGGGTAATTTATGTTGTATTTTGGGGAATGGGGTAATTTATGTTGTATTTTGGGGAATGGGGTAATTTATGTTGTATTTTGGGGAATGGGGTAATTTATGTTGTATTTTGGACACTGGGGAATGTGGTAATTTCAACAATTAAAGTAAAATGTCCTTTCAATTTTTACTTAGTTTCTTTTCTCTAATATTTCTTAGGAATGTACTAAAAACTGAGCTGGGAAGAGAAAAGTTGGATTCATGTCTTTACCAAGTGCATTAGCGTCAAAGTAGACACAGTGGAATAGGCCAGGAGTTGAACTTGTTTTGCTGATTCTACTTTACATGCCATTAACTCTTATGCTATGTGCACATCACTTAAATAATAAATAGAAGGCAATGAGTCCTTGTTGGGGAAAAATTATTTTCTACCCTTCAACCCTAACCCTCTCACAGGTGAGATGTGGCGGGTCTCTCACTGCTTTATTCCTATTACCATGGAAAGTGCTTGGATGAACTGCGTCTCTTGGTTTCACCATGTCTTATCTTCACGGCTAAGATCCAACACTTACATAGTAACAAACTACCCACATTCCCTCCATCTTCCACTTTCAAGAAGTTCCACTCAAACAGCTTCTTCCCATGAACCACTGCCCTGTGGAACTGACTCCAAAGAGGATGCTTCCCCAATCACTACAATCTTAACCTGTTCAAGTCTAGAGTCAACAGTTATCTCTCCCCACTCCCATCCATATAAACTATCCTTTAACGTAACCCTCTATCTCAAGTGGAAGTAGCCCCTGGCTCTTGTACAACGAGGAGCCTTATTATAAAAAAAAAATCATTTAATAAATAGAAGGAATATTTCCAGCATATGGTTCATTTAGTTTTAATAATTCTTCATAGTTATAAATTTGCTAATATGATTGTTTTTTATGGTTTATCAACCTTTTGTAGGTTATTTAAAGCCAGAAAATATTTTTAGATGGCAAGAATATTTTTTGGGAGATAATGATTTAATGATAGCCAGGGGAAGAATAGGTTAATTCATACCTTTCTTAAGGGTATTTGCACATAAGCGAACATAACGAACCCATCTGAAATTGGAACTTGGCACTGCAACTTACAATTCCAAGTTGTCATCTATTACACCACCCACACAGAAATTTTGCTAATAGCTTCTGACTGTAAAAGTTTTCATTCTCTTTGGCAATTTATGTCAGCAAACCTCACCTAACTAGCACCAGATATGACTATCAGTTACAGACATATTTTAATTCACTGGACTATAAATTGTAAGAATTTACAAATGGCAAATTGACCAGTTTCCTCTTTCTTATAAAAGCACTGGAAACAATGAATTTTAGCAAATATTTCTCAAACTAAACTAAATAATCATTCATTCTAGTGCCATAGAAAGAATAAATGTACTCTTTCTATAATTTAATATAATTAATAAATTATGGAATATTTGGTCTCGATGACACTGGGTAAATTTTCAGTGAGGAGGCACAATTTTCTTTATTTGGTTCTTCTCGATCTGGTTTGGTTTTTACCAATTTCACTGTTTAAAGAAATAACAAACAGTAATAGCAACTCAAACATATGTACTCACTAAAAATAATGTTTATGGTAATAAGTAATAATGTTATTTAATTTAAAAATATGAAGTGAAATATGAAATAGTTCACATCTTTAGGCATATAATTTAATTGCTAATTGGATCATGAATATTTTTTAGTTACTATGACACTCATCCATGGAAGCTACCTCTAAATATGGGATATTTGAGCCAATGGCTATTTGAGCCATTTGAAATCTGAAATTCTTGTGTTGACAACCAAAATTTGTCAGGTATATCCGATCCAATCTTTGGCTATAAACATCCTTGCAATATGCCCATTGCCAACACTAGGAGACCTAACGAAAGGAAGTAGTAGATACAATTGTCGAAGAATCGTGAAGTGACAACACTTTTTAAAAATATCTGAAAGCCTCACCCAGCATGGACTCAAAGAAATAGCCATGATAGAAGGTCTAAGTAATCCTTTACATTCCATAGATTCAATCTGTAATTTCAGAATCAGAGAAAGAAAGGAATTGTTCCACACAAAACAAAAATGGTTAGAATTTAGTTCTTAATGTGTCACCATTGTTTCGGGTGGTCTCTTTGTAGTTTGCCAGTGCGGTAGCTTTTTACATGTGGATGTGAATGGGGGGGGTCTTGACTTCAGTGTGTGTCTCATGTCAGAATTTTGGACACTGCCCTTCAATTGTTTAAACACAAAAAAAAAATTAATTATATTATATTATACATATATTATATGGATAAAAAAGAAGACAATTGGAAAATATATTTCTTCGTCATTGCTGACACGTTATTTCGTCAATCCAACTTTATCAACGCAAGTTTAAAATCAAAATGTTTTTAGTTATATTATATTCAAAATATTAGAAAGTGAATGCTCCTGTGTAAACCATCTTCTAATATTTTTATCCAAATTGTCTTATCTTCAGAATTATTCTGATAAATTTAACATATTTATTATATATATATACATACATGTTATATATATATATATATATATATATATATATATACATATATATATACATATATATATATATGGTATATATATATACATATATATATATATATGGTATATATATATACATATATATATATATATATATATGGTATATATATATACATATATATATATATATATATATGGTATATATATATACATATATATATATATATATGGTATATATATATACATATATATATATATATATATATATGGTATATATATATACATATATATATATATATATATATGGTATATATATATACATATATATATATATATGGTATATATATATATATATATATATATATACATACATATATATATATATATATACATATATATATACATATATATATATACATGTTATATATATATATGTGTTATATATATATAATATATATATATGTGTTATATATATATATATATATATATATATATATATATATATATATATGTTATATATATATAATATATATATGTGTTACATATATATATGTATATATATATATGTTATATATATATATGTATATATATATATATGTTATATATATATAATATATATATATATATGTGTGTTATATATATATATATATATATATATATATATGGTTTATTACATACAGATAATTGTCATATAAATTCTATAAATAAGGAATGACCTCATACCAAGTTTAAGGGCCAATTTGTGCAGCCTTTAAACAAATAGAATAACTATTTTTATATAAATATAGAATATCAGAGTTGTTTGAGATGTTTATTTTTTCTAGAAATTGACTTGCCTTGAGCCATTAGGACAATTTTCAAAATAAGAAAAGGAAATGGAACAAGAAAAGCAATGAAAATAACGAAAAAAGTGCCAAGAATTAACCAATCAAAAACAAACACAGAAAAGTATTACTCCAAG
Source organism: Acanthosepion lycidas (assembly GCA_963932145.1). NCBI lineage: Eukaryota > Metazoa > Mollusca > Cephalopoda > Sepiida > Sepiidae > Acanthosepion > Acanthosepion lycidas. Next base: position 8,788,222 of record OZ010581.1, read on the forward strand.
AAAGAATGGCATTATTCCATTTCAGAATGCTAGTCAACACTAGACAAAAAGATACTAATGCTGTTCCATAATTGTTGTTACATTTAATGTACAAAACATGTATGAAAATATAACGACTGTTGTGGTGAGTTAACATTAGGCCCATTGCTAAAAGTACCTTAGTGTAGTAAACCTTCTATTTCATTACTTACCTACAAGTTTGTCTTCCTGATTTATTTCTCTCTGTTATCTCAAAAACATAAGATACAACATAAAGAAAGGAATCTGGAAGCATGATACAACAATGAACAATTTATTCTAGAAGGGTAATTGTAAGATTAGTTAGCTGAAAAGAGAAACAAAAACAGATATATATATATATATATATATATATATATATATATTACACACACACACACAAATTTGTTCCAGCCTTCTCTGTCCCTCTCAGAACATTGTGAAGTTTTAAGACAAAGTAAAAAATAAATAAGTAAAAAAAAAAAAAAGTTTAGGTATGTGTTATACACATGAAAAACTCTCAATCTAGTTACCTTAACAGAATGTTCTAAATTCAATATTCCGACAATTGTTGTTTTACCAGGCTTCCTATTATTGTCATATAAGACATAAATGAAATGAATTGTTTATGTAAATAAGTGGAGTTGAGGAGAGTTAGCATTAGGTCATTTGCTAAGTATACCTTTGTATAGTAAACCTTCTATTTCATTACTTACCTACAAGTTTGTCTTCCATATTTATTTCTGTTATCTCATAAACATGAGATACAACAGATTCCTTCTTCTAAACCCATTACCCTACCAAGGCTGAAGAGCCTGGCCTGCACTGGATATACTTTGGGAAAAATTTCTAGACTTCTTAAGAACTCATAAAACAGTTTCTTTCTCTTGGATCTTCTTACTCTGACAGTAAACCAGATTAGGAACTCAAAACAATCTATACTAAGAGCAAGATAACCAGTTGGAGGCCAACCTTCTTCAGGCAAGTTCTGAATTCAAAGTTCTTACATATAGATTGGTTGTCCTACCAATAAAAAACAGTGCAATTTTTCCCGCTATTTTACTTCCATCTGGTAGAAGAATAGACATTTTCATGTCTCTCTAAAGGGCATCAATGCAATTTAAATATAATGGCCTCATCTAGAATTTGAACTCAGACTGCTGACTTCAATTCTCATAATGATAATCATCATGCCATTTGCAGATCTATTCTTCAAAATATTGTTTTGACATGAATTCTAATAAATGAAAGTGTGAAACATTAACAAAATTCACACACAAATGGCCAATTAACGCATGTAAATATATCATGATGGAAAGAACTGAATGAAAAATATCAATTTACAGAGAATATTTGTCTAAGGTGATGCATAGGTAGCACAATGGTTGTTGGTATGAAAAGTGGAATTGGTGAACAGAGTTCAAGTTCTTATCGAGTCTCTTATGTTCACTTCACACTAATGCACTTCTCCAACCAGCAAAAATATCAATTAAATAGCAGTAAAGAAAACTGAATTGAAAACTATGCAGAAAGCAATGGGAAATCACTCCACTATCTTTCCAAAGAGGTCAGGCAATTCAGAGATAAAAAAGGAAACTGTGGAGAGCCATAACTGCTTACATCCTGAAACGATATAGCAGTAAAAAATAGTAACAAAACAAAAACGTACATAAACAATGTAGTGGTAAGATTTAATTTGTATTTTTTTGTTTAATATACCAACCAAAAAGATAAGTCAATTAAATTTCAGTTGTAATAATATCAGCTCTTTATTATTTTTGCATACATTTTAATGCTTGCAAAAATGTTAATTTTTTTATAAAACTGATGTAAAATTCAAATTTATCAGTTTATTCTTTCTATTTGGGGGAGAAGTATAAATTATTGTAATAATGCAGTAAATATGTGTTTTTCACCAGAAAAAAAAGGGATACAAAAACACTAATTCTAAATATTACATTGACTGCTGACAGAAAAGAAAAAACAAGATTTTTAACCAAAATTTTGAACATGCTAGAAAGGATTAAGAAAATTAATGAGATAATAAGAAATACTTCAGTCTTTCCTCTTAAGCCTTTGAGCCCTGCATTCTGGAACAATTTTAACCCTTCTGCCTGGGCTCCTGAGTCAAAATTAACAAATAATTGGTATGTAATGTTTCATAGTAGATATAAAAATAGTTAAAAGTGTTTACCCACCATTCAACCGATGACTTGGCATTACGTCATTTTTCTCTACCACTGGTAAAATGGTGATCAGGTCTCAAAGAGTTAATAACAAACATTTTGACAATAAAGGTTTTTATTAAGTTTGGGGTCTTTTTTCATCATGCCATGCTGTTATTTCAGCAAATGGCAGAGGTACCTACAAACTAATAATCAGGACGTCAAAAACGGTTTGTAAAGTTTAAGATTTTGAACTCAGGATGTAAGTAATTATGGCTCTCCACAGATTCCTTTTCCTTTTTTTATCTCTGAATTGCCATAACCTCTTGGGAAAGATAGTGGAGTGGTTTCCCATTGCCTTCTCCATAGTTTTCAATTCAGTTTTCTTTACTGCTATTTAATTAATATTTTTGGTGGATAGAAAAGTGCATTAGTATGAAATGAACATAAGAGACTAGGTACTTTTAATGGAAGATGCCACACAAACATGTGATAAACAAGTTAACTGTAGTATATTAACTGTAGTAGGTTAGTATGTTAACTGTAGTATGTTAATTACAAGCCTTATGAAAAGTTCTAAAGTTAGGAAAATAAGTTCAATATGGTCAGCATTTAAATACTTGTATTTTTCTTCTCTCTTAACGGAAAACTCATTTTTTAAACAAGATAAAAAAAATTAACTGTTACTCAGTCAATTCATCTAAATGATGAATTGGAAAAGAAAAAAATGTTTCTAGAAACTGGACCTAGAATCTTCTGGACTAACTAAATTGTACAGTCAGTTTCAATCATCTGGCTTGCTTGAAGGATGTATAAAAGAAAATCAGAGATTTTCCTGCATAACAACATAGTCCTTATGCATTGCAAATGCAGTAAATGATTGTGACTGCATCACAAGATAGCTAAAGACTTAAACAAGTTTACCAAAATACCTTCTACCCTCCAAGCATTCACATATTTTTTTAAAACTGCCATGTTGTCTTCTGGGTGTAGGTAAACATAGCTCTCTACAACTCTCTTTAATCTCTATAAAGAGCCATAATTTATTGAGAATGGTAAAGGAAGAATTTTCTCATTGCCTTTTCTACAATCTTGAATTCAGAGTTATCCTCCTAAACTGGCTGCTGATCAAAGCTAAAAATCCCAGTCTACCCTGCTATTTAATATATAGCTAGAGAGAGAAAATATACTTCAGACCTTGAAGCAAATGCAATAGACTTACCTAGAACTTAAACCTTGTTTAATGATTCCAGTTTCTACCAAATTACCACTATGCTGCATGCACATCTTTGCCCATACAGTAACCAGGCCCCAATCTTTGCCCATCCAGTAGCCAGGCCCAAATCTTTGCTCATACAGTAGCCTGGCCAAAACTAAGATATTGCAATTTTGTTTTCTATTAGTGTATATATAATGACAGATATTACTTTGATATTGAGATAAAGTGAAAATCAGCCAACATTTAGAGTAGAACATAAGCTGTAAATGGCTTCATTCGTAATACTAAAAGTAAACGGTTCTATTCATTTCCTTTTATAAACAAAGCTGATACAGTTAGCCAAAATTTTAGGGTCTCTCTTATAAAAGCCATTTCTTTAAAAGCTTTTAGCAAAACTAATAAAACAAGTTTTTTTTTTTTAAAAAAAAACTTATATGCTCTATTTTAACATTATTTTAAATTATGACAAAATTTAAGTGTAAACCAGATATAATTTCCTTCCTTCCTTCCTTCCTTCCTTCCTTCTGGAAAGGATTTAAAGTAGAGAATAGAGTGGATTAGATTATGTTGAAGTCAGAAACCTAATTTCAGGACAAATCATTCCTTACTTCTCTCATCTGATATGGAAATGCCAATCCATACATAACCCCATCATTTTTAGGGGTACTCCGCTAGTAATATAAAAAAATTCACGAAATAATGTAAGTTAGTGTAATAGATACAGTCATTATAATATTGATAGATTTTTTTCCAAACTAACTCCTCTAATTCCCATTAGACTAGAGAAAAACTGACAATGAACACATCTAACACAAAAGTGACCTAATAGGAAAGTTCAACTAGTTCAGATATTTACTCATATATTCAAATCATCTTATAGACCAGACTGTGAAAAGAGACACCATAATCTATATTCCTGAAATATAAATAACAGAATTATTGCCAGTAAACTGATTGGCCATCTTGAAGACTGGGACATTGTTAGCCAAAATCCAACTAAATATGGTTCCATCTTTGGTACCAATCCTTTTTAGAAAAGGGAAGAATTAGAAGTCAACAGTTATGTACTTCTAACAGAAATAACTAACAAATTAAAGTGCAAAGAGAGTATAATGGTTACCAGCCCAGTTGAGAAAATGGATTCTGCAATCTGAGTTCAAGTTTTGGCTTAGGCTGTTTATATCCTCTTTGCAACAATGTCCTTTGAAAAGGACATTAATACATTTCTTCCTGCACACTGCTTTCTTCCATAAAAAGTCTTGTTACTAACATTCTCTGATAACATTCAACATCAAAAGACATTACTTAACATGTTTACTATTTTACCTATTAAGTACTTAAGGCTAACATCCCCTTTCTGAAATTCATGCTTTGTATTCATTTTGTCCTTTGCCCACTGCTGTGATTTATACTAGCTTTTCAGCAAACTGTCATTGTTCTATTCTTGGTTCAGAACACAAGTGGTAATTGCTGGACATCAAGGTGAAAGGTATTAACAGAGAACACAGTGGTTAAGTAGACACTTGAATAAACAAACTCTCCCATAATTATCTTACTTGCTTAAGTCTAGCTATACCCATATTTTTAAAATCAACTTTTATAACTCTGGTGTTTCTGATCATATACAAGGGGTGCTGAAATAGTTTCAGCCATACCAGAATCCCTTTTAAAAATAATAATTCTGATGCTTGAAAATTTGGAGAGATTTGGGGAAATGGTTTGAACTGAGAACTTTTCAACATCCTATGTACATCAACATCCAATGATATTGACTTTTGCCAAGACTATTCTTGGGTTTCCTGTTACCTTCTACAATCTTATACAGCAATGAATGTTGGACAATCTCTCCACAGATGAAAACTAGAGGCTACAAATGTTGTTCTACAGAAGGATACTGAGAGTTTCAGGGATGGAATAAGGAAGTCTTAAAGAAAATTGCAACAGAAAGAACACTTATACTCAAAATCAGGAATAGCTAGCTGAAATTATTTAGACACAATAAGGAATGAGGGCTTGGAAAACTTAACCCTCATGGGGCAAGAGAGCTAAAAGGCATCAAGCCCCTTACCTGACAAACTTCTGGGAATGGATGGAGGAATAAAGCAGGGTGAGCACCTTAGCAACGGGAGAAAAATTGCTAAGAGCCAGATGAGATAGGAAACTGTGGACACAGCATATAGAAGACAAACTCAATAAATGTTACATATGCATGCACGCACACACACACACACAGGTTGATTTAAAATTTAATTGCATTTTTCTATTTTTAAAAAAAGCTAAAATACAGGGTGTGGCAGAAATATCTCCCACATAAGACATTAGCTAAATGAAGACACCATTGCCACTAATGGCTTACTATTATGTGGGTGATATTTCTGCTGCACCCTGTATAAGATTTAACTGGAAAATTATTAATGAAAATCCTTTTTTATATATAATTAATGATGGAAAACTAACAGTAAATTGAGAAAAGAAATGAGGTTAAAAAAGTTACTTTTAATATCCATTCTATATAACAGGCACATGTACAAAAATAACTAACATTATATAAACATATATATATATATATATATATATATATATATATATATGTTAGTTATTCAGTGTTTCTTGAGGCAAGATTTGTTTTATATCCTTGTTTTTAATCAAACAAATTTAAGTTAAAAATAAAATTCTTTTTTTTATTTAAGGAAACAAAAATATATTTTATAATTATGATTTTTACTTCAGACATTAAACTGAATTATATTTAGGATTCACAATACAAAAATAAAAATTTATCATTTTTACACATGAGAAATATTTATCTGATAATGATTGGTTTTGACTTTCCTCATCCGCCATGATGTCTGTGTACCAAATTTAATATCACAAATGCACGTACATTGAACTTAAAGGATAAACAGTCTGGGATATATATATATATATATATATATATATATATATATATATATATACACACACACTCAAGACAAATTCCATGTGTTTATCATATATTCTTTAAATACAAAGAATATTAACTGAATAAACACAGATTTTGAGTTAAAAGGCCGTGAAAATGGAAATCAAAACAAAAGTTAATTTTTGCTGAAAATTTTAATGATGTGGAATTATTCCTATTATATGTTTTGCTATTCAAACCAGCAAGCTCATCTTGGTTGTTATAATCACAATGTTTAAGCTGCTGTAACCTCGGACATTCTTCAGATGTCTGTCTTCACACTAGGGAAACCTTTTGGAATTTTGAACTGAACCAATTATTCAATCCAAGGGCATAGCTTACTCTCAATTCCACTTTCTATGATTTGGGGATATTTTGTATCAGTCTCATTCACCTTTGTCTTGCTTGTTCATTTTTGCCATTGAAACAAACCAAGTGAACAAATAGGTGATTCTTTTTTTTTTGTAGAGTTTTCTTTTTGTTCTGAATCCAGGGTGTAATCAGGGATAAACATATATCTTATTTGAATACATCAATATATCTTTCAGTTGAATTCTAAGCTTGGAGAAATTGTACGAAATCACTAGTTATAACAATGGTATTAGAGTATGTGACTGTTCAGCACTTCCACACTTAGGGATTGAACGCACAACTGCCAAGGAACCAGATATTTTAATCCTCTCGACCATGTGTCTCTTTTCTTTATGTTTCACCCAGCAAGTATGACAGATTCTCTAACCAGGTCGTAAGATTTTTTTTAGAGGTAATAATAGTTTAGTGCTACAAGTCTCACTAATTAACCCATAGCTGGGAGGGGAAGAGGTGGATTCATACCTTTCCCGAGAGTAGTTGCGCATAAGGGAATATAATGAACCCAACTGGAATTGGAACTCTACTCCCTGATTAATAATTCCAAGCCAGTATCCATTACACCACTCGCACATCCAACCTTACAGCACCTGATATTCTCAAGTGATATTGTATAGGAACTGGTATTTGAACATGATGTAGCTGCAAGCCTATCTGCCAGGGATAATGCTAAAAAAAAAACCATTCTCTAGGTTTAGTGGTAGACACATGCACACAAATAGCACAAAGGTAAATAAGACATCTGTCTATATTTCTGAGATGAGGTATTATGTAAATTATTTACATTATTCGGTCTATTGTCCTCATCTTTGCCACATCTAGATCTAGCTAACGCCTGTGCCATGTGTCCTTGAGGACATCTGTGTATGAATTTCTAGGTATTATAAACCTAATGTCTTCAGCAACCATTTTTACCAGTGCTCATATTGCAATTTTTGTTTTTTGCTGTTATCATTGCATGTTTTTACCAAAGCTCATATTGCAACTTTTGTTGTTATTTTCGCTTTTCTCTGGCACTCCTTATTACTGGTTCCCATATTGTATTTCTATGCTTGGTTGGCTCAGGAGATTTTTGTGGCACATGGTACAGTGGATAAAGGCGTTTGTTAGATCCAGTGACAGGACCCAAAGAGTGTGAGTTCAATACCCGGTTAAGGCAGTAGAGAACTTTCAGAGGGGAATTAACAGGAGATAACTGATAACTGACATCCATTAAACATGGCACGTGGAACTAGAACAGTCTACCCCAGTGAGTGAAATAAAGGGTTCAGTTTGACATTCCAACCACCTGAAGAAGGCCTGAGCGTACAATGGCTGAAACGTTGTAATAAATATGGCAACAAAGATGAGGACAATAGTCCAAATAATATAAATAATGAAATCTGATTCTATTTAAAAAAAAAACTTTTAGAGGCTAAATCTAAAACAGATGTCCTCAAGGACACATGGCACAGTGTCAGGATCCAAAGAGTGTGAGTTCAATACCCAGCTAAGGCAGTGGAGAACTTTCAGAGAGAAATTAACAGAAGATAACTGATAACTGCCATCCATTAAACATGTCACGTGGAACTAGAACAGTCTACCCCAGTGAACGAAATAAAGGGTTAAGTTCAACATTCCAATCACCTGAAGAAGGCCGGAGCATACAACAGCCGAAACATTGTAATAAATATGTGACAAAGATGCGGACAATAGTCTGAATAATGTGAATAAGACAGGTGAGTATTAACTGATAAGATTTATCTCCCCTATGCATGAAAAGTGGAATGAGAACAAGCTACATCCTTCAATTGAGTAAAGAGTTCAGTTTAAATTTTCAAGTTTACCAAGTACAAAGTGAGGCATCTGAAGAAGGCCAGAGGGTACAACAATTGAAATGCAAGAAAAATCAAACGTGAGTATGATGGTCGATATAGAAAAACATGTAAAAGAATGATAATTTTCCTGTAATTGATTTAATCAAAATTTGAGAAGTATTTGCGACTCCATTAAAGAAAAATTTTCAATTTTTCACCCAAATTAAAATAAATTAGAAAAATATGGTCATTTTAGAAGTTACCTCATTATCAAGCACGTGCATGCATCAAATACAACATATCTTTTAAAAATGTTGAATTAATAAGAGATCGAAATATTAAGAGAAGCAAAAATATGTCTTAGCATGCAATGTGAACTATTCTTGTAATTTAAAGGAAATTAGACTTGAGATAGAGAGCGTGATAAAATTAGCGGAACTTACATTTGTCGAGATATGGTAGTTAATTTTTGGTTTACATGTTTAATTTTAATTTAAAGAAAAGGAAAGATAAAAAATTTCCCCCCTATATCAACAATCGGCTTGTGGCTAGACAGTTATTTTACGTATGATTGCAATGCCTTACGTTCATGTACTGGCAAACATGCATTAAAAATGGCAGATCTCAGATGTTTCCCTTAGATGCTGCCATGTTAAATTTTATCAAAAACTGGAGGAAATTGGTTTACCATAATAAGAGACTAGCAAGTAAATGCTATCAATAAAGTAAGAAATAAAAATTATAAATGCACAAGAAGAATTATTTTATTTATGATAGTTATCTACTATGGGCTTCCATACTTTTGATTGATACTGTATTAGGAAAATACACATTTGTAAATACATGTGTGTAGATGCAATAAACATTCATATGAATTATAACTGATTTTTTGTTTTCTATTTTGCAGAGCAGCCAATTATTTTTTTTGATCGAATATGGTTCAAATTTCCTATTTCACTTTCCAAAGCAAATATTTGGTTGGCAACAATTCGATTTTAATAAAATGTATATGTGTGTGAGATATCCCTAAGATATACACATCTGTGAAATGTTAGGCAGAAGATATTTTGATATCTTCATGCTACAAGTAGCAGTGCATGACAGACTTTTTCATGTGTCTGTGGATACATGTACAATTATTTTCAAACAGGTTTCATTGAATTTGACAGACAAGTTGTGTTTGTTTAATTTTTTGTGGCATTTTTTCCAGTTGCCCATCCTGATAAAATTTATGAAGAAACTGTCCAAAGTTCATAATGCTTTCATTTGAGTAAACTAATCGTTATCAGTGACTTTAATTTTAATAGTTATAATAGGGGAAGTTTTAAATTTCATCTTGACATTTATTTTTAGAAATGTTATAATTTTAATTTAGATGTACAGATATTGAATACAAATGATGCCATATATAGAATAGTTTGTAACTACGAGAGCTGTCAGAGGTGCAAGATGATTGGTCATGAGTTACAGATGCAATCGACAAGACCAGTGAAGACCTCTTTGGAGTGGAAACCAGATGGGGGATGTAGATGGAGGGAGGCTGGAAGAAGACCACAGAGAAAGATATGGCTGAGATGGGGCTATAGAGTAAGCCCAGAATCTTGCTCAATGAAGAGCTCTTGTTACCCTATGGGAGGAACTAATGATAAGAGATACAAAGTCAAATTTATTTAAAAATTGGTTATTTAGAGGTGACATTATTTGACATTGCCTAGGAATAAAGATATTCTTTTTCTATGTGCTATGTCCCCTCAGGACATGGGCATTCATGGGTCACCACAATTTCCTATTTTTTGTAGCTCTTCACATGATTTGTTTATTTACTATCTCTCCCACTACATATTTGGCATCCATTTAAATTTTAAACACGTTTTGAAATGTCTTCTCCTTCGCCATTTCATGTGTGTTGTTTTTCATGTATAAGAATAATTTCAAGTATTTTGAGATATGCTGATTGATGCACTAAACTTTGATAACTGACAAAATAGATTGGTGGTTATGTGACCAACATATGCTTTTTCTTGTTTTTTTATCAGTGTTGGAGTTACAATCCCACAAACAGTATTAGAATTCAAAAACAATGTCATGGTATTACCAATGTTGAAAAGATATTTTTGCGAAAGAATGAACTAAATGAAAAGAATGTGGAGTAATAATAATGTTGGTGGGGTGTTTTCAAACAGAAGATAGAAATTAAATTACAAGCAGTACTGTACAGGGTGCGATGGATAAAATGTCTAAATTACTCAAAAATTAAGATAATGCTGACATCTCAATTTAAGAGATATATTTACCAAAATTACACAAAAATATCTTAAAATATTAAAGAGTAAGTTTATTCAATAAAATCACCATTGGCTTCAACTATGGCCTCTAGGCGATTTTGGAATTTCCTACAACTCTTCTGGTTGGTCTCCTTGTTTAAGTTGGTGAATGCTGCCATTAGGAGTTTTGTTGGTCTCTCACTGAAATGTGCCCCACATATAATAATCAAGCAGGTTGCAGTCTAGCGAGTAAGAGGTCATATGGTCGCAGAAATTGTCTGACTGCCATCACTGGATGCTCCTACTTGTGTGGCATGATGAGTCCTTCCAGCAGCCACCCTCTTGACCCAGGGCAGTACTACCTCCTCAAGTTACTTGATGTAAGCTTCCATGTTTAGTGAGGCTCTGTGGGAAGATGAATGGAGGCATAATGTCACCATCACTAGTGATCACTCCAAACACCTTCATAATCCCCATTGGACTCATCCAACTCTTTCTGAATCCTCTACACTGTCTTCAGACTGACACCCAAATACTCTGAAATGTTCATAGTGGAGCTTCCAGGGTGAATGCCAAATAGTTAAGATTGTAGCAATCAGGGAAGCATCCACTAGGGAGTCTGTTCCACAAAGTAGCAGTCCTTGAGAAAAAGCTGTCTGAATGGTATTTCCTTCTTACAAGTGGAATATAAAGAGAGTGTGGAAGAGCTGACCCTGTATATATGGTATGGTGGGTCTTAACTGTTAATGGTCTGAGCTGGTTAATAAAGTGTTGCTATCACCAAGTGATCATAAGTGCAAACCTTTCATCGGTTAATGAAATCTATATTCTATTGGTCAGCAGGAATAAACAAGAAAGAGTACCACAGGGACAAAAGTAACGATAATCAGTACACAGAAGATATCCTCTAAGAGTCAAAACAATGAACACCTGAAGAAGAGTACTTGGTCAAAACAGTGTGTCTATAATAAAATCTACAACAAACAAAAGATGAGAACAATAAATCAATATATATATATATATATATATATATATAGAAGGTCCTCAGGTTACATTGGACCTGATATGCATGGTTACAGCAGCATCTCCCATAATGTAATATGTTGTCACATGGAGCTATATAAGGGAATATAGCATTGTTACTTCACTGGCTGTACACCACCTTGGATTGAGCTACATTTCCTATCTCTTATTTGTGTCATTTTGGGGGAATTTTTTGCCCTTCATTATGGCTCCAAAACACAATGAGGGCTTATGTGAGTGAGTCCTGATCTACATTGAAAATCAGATTACATTCATGCTGTAGAAACATCTCCTATGTAAGTCAAGGAACCCCTGTACAATGGAAGCCAACATTTTTCACAATAAAACTGGTATTAATCCACCAATGTTGGTAAACTTTTTCAGGAGAAATATACCATATAAGTAACTGTTTTTATTAGAAATATTTACAATGAGATTTTATTATACAACTTGAGGGTTGTTCATCATATTGTAAATAAATATATAATAGCATTGAGATTTTTTTTTTAATTTCATACATTTAAAGATTTCCATGAGATATAAGAATGATATAGCATGAAAAGAGAAACAAAATATTGTAAAGTTTTTAGTTTGGTTTGTTTTATTTTACAGCATATCAAAACCTCAATGGGTCATTTAATTCTAACAAAATTTTTATTGCTGATAATATTTTTTCCAAAAATGTATTGGTGGTAATTTTTGTTTTTCAAAAATTTATTGCTAGTAATAAAACCTATTTTTACACTTTCATAATGTTTTGACCCCAGTTTGGGGAGGTTAACTATTTGCCCATAGTTGCTACCATGGTGAACCTAGGAACACCAGCAATTAAGAGGTGGTTCCACACTCCTCAAAAACCTCCTGATCAGAGGCCTTGCTGTCAGACATAGTTTATCGTTTTACACATGATGTGGATGTAGTTTATCATAATACCTAGGATGTGTAAAAATTTTGAAAGTTTGAAATACAATGTTAGAACAATTGAAAAAGAAATTGAAAATATTCAAAAGGTAAGAACAAGTAAAAAAACTGGGTTTAAGGATGACAGAAAAAGAGATTTGAGAAAAATTAAAAGAGTAAGAAGCAAGAAAAAATATTTTAGGAAGTTTATATTGTGAATATAAACAGATAGAAAGGATTGAGATTATTAGGAACGTTAGTAAAGATAAGAAAAAAAACAAACAAAAAACTATCATCTCAGTCGAATATAGAGAGACTGAGGATGATTCAAACGTTGTCTACATAGCATGATGGATCCTTGCTGTAAATTTCTGAACTAAGGTATGTTGCTCATCTGAACATTTGCCATAGAAATAGAGTAGTGACATTCTGTTTGGGGAAAGAGGTGGTAGGGTTGAAAATAATTCATCAACGACAGATCAGTGTAAATACCATGGGAAATGAAGATTCAGCAGTTCCAGGCCAGATATAGTGACAATACTCTATTCTTGTTCTGAACTGTCTCGATAAGATAGAGCCTGGCAGGTGGAGTCTGGTATTTTCTGGAAGAGGGCACTTAGTATTACATGTCATAATTCCTTTCAAAGGTTATTTTCAATGATTTGCCAACCCTTGCATACATTTCATCAAGTTTATCTCAAGAAATTTTACACTTGGCTGTACATGTCTCCTTCCCATGTATTTTTTTTTGTATGCATGCTACTAATAAACAGCTTTCATGTCATTGTTGTTTTGAGGCCATTATATTCCTTATAACATCAAAAGCATGATCAATAAACATTAATCTTGAAAGTCAAAAAGAAATATCAGCTTTGTTCTCCATCCTTTCATAAACTTGTTTATTCTTTGTTGTTTTTATATAAGTAAAATCTGCTCTTTGTTCTGAGGAGAAGAAGTGGAATTCACTATCTCCATCATAGTTGACTGAAAGGATTTATGAACCGTATGAAACGAGAATGAAATTAGTGGAAAAAAACAATTGTCGAAGAGAAAAATAATTTTCAAATATCATAAAAAAAATTAGCCATTCAAACATACAACTATAAAGTCATTCATGCATACATTGCTTTACAAGGAAAATATTGTGATAATCTGTAGATTGTGAAACATTTTTATCTTTATTCATATTATTTACATTCATACTAATATCCTTATCATTGTTGTCAGCCCAACGTTTCAGCCATTGTTCCCTGCAGCCTTCTTCAGATATTCTGTAAATCTGAATAAGCTTCACAGAAATTTTAACTGAACCCTTTATTTAATAAACAAGAGTAGATCTTAAACTGTTCATCTCTATGTGGCCGTCCTGGGTAAACCTTTAAAAATCTATATCAGACTTTTAATTCTTATAATTAATATTAATGAGTTAAACAAAAAGACAAAAATTTAAATACTGTTGATGTTCCAATTCATATGAAATTAATTTTCTTCTAAATTTTATCCAAGACTTGTATGTGTAACATGACTGATTTCATAGCTCTTTATTGCTGTGTGAACTTCAAAGACGTTTTTGTGATATGTTTGATATTGTACCAAAGATGTTGGTAGGAGCAGTTGAATCAACTTAATATAAATATGCTGTAGATGTATAAAAATAATATATTCCAACTCTCATTTTATCTTTTGCAGTAACCTAGGACCTTTTGTTTAATATGCACTAGCTGAAGGTGAAAAAGAAAGAACATAAAATTCGATGTGTATTTGCATGTATGTGATTGATCACACTGACATCACATTCCACACAAGGATCACACACGGACAATGTGACAAACTTAGAGTGTCTTTTTTACACTCTTTACTCTTCAAATATCTATGGGGTTTCTCTATCACTCAGTTTTAACAACCCACTTTACTAATCAGTTATGTGCCATGAATGATACACACTTAGGCAATCATGAATCTTTTGATATGTAACTGACAAGGCAGATTTTTTTTGCCCGCAGTAGGTTGCCATTTCTTTCTGCAACATCCAAGGCTATAAAACCTGGTCTGTCCTGCTATTTACTCATAGCTGGGGTGATAAGAAGAGGATTCATACCTTTCTCAAGGGTATTAGCACGTAAGTGAATGTAATGGATTTAAGTGGAATTTGAACACTGCTCTCCGATTCCTCAATTTGAGCCATTGTCCATTACTACTCGCTGACCACACACACAACTTGATACCATAAAAAGATAGTTCTAATGATTTATCATGTAATATGAGGAAGAATTGAAACTCTTAAGAGGGAAGAATTATTAAAATCGACATCAATAAGGAGGAGATTTACTTGAGAGAATCTCTAACTGGTTTTAAAATTCAATAAAATGACCCTGATAGGTACTGATACTAGATATCTTAATATTAAAACATCAATTATTAAACATTAATGTCTGTCTACAGATAAGATTGATAATATAAACTGAGTTGCTTATCAGAAATGAGGGTCTCTGGTATTTATCTTGATAAAATTTGTCAAAACACAGTTTTCCTATTATTTTTACCTTCCCTTCCATCTTAAAAGTAATTCCTGTTTCAAATGGAATAGATTAAGGAAATATTTATATAAAATACTGCATTTGATAGCATAGAAAAACCTCTCCCCATATTTTAACAAGAAAAAAATGGTTAAAATTACACATTTTAAAATTACGCTTACATTTGAAAAAGGATGAACAGAAAAATTGGGGTCCGGCTTTATTGTCATTGTATAGTAAACTGAGTCTATTTATAATTGTGTATATTCACAAGTGGTCAGGCTGATAATAATTGTTATTGAGACAATCAAGACTGAAGATCATTTGTCTGCCTGTGAAGTAAGTACTTGTGACTTTGTTGCTAGCACAACCATTAATGACTTCTTAACAGTTTTGTCGAGCCAATTTCACTCAAAAGACTTGGGTAAAGTTATCGTATGGTTTTCAGGTACTTTCTAATGGTGTTAGATGCTAGGATCATCTTCCAGGACAATATTTTCAAGAAGTCACCTGCTTGACCATGGCAAGATTTGAACCTAGGTCATCATGGTCAGCTTTAATTGTTAGCTTTAATCATTTGGTTACACATCTATAAATAAAACCTATTTTCAATATTAAATGTTTCAATTTCAAAAGATGACATGTTTTTCTCTTCTCAAAATACAGCAACTATGAAAAGCTTCATTACTAGTCACCGATTTATTAATGATTGTATTATAATAAAATGTTTTTGCCAGTCAATGATAATAGATCAGGTTAAATACCAAAGTGGGAATGTAGCTAATGCAACCAGTATTTAGCCACAATTTTCTGTTTCATTTACCAGATTGTTAAAAAGTCAGAAAAACCAAGTAAAAAAAAAACAATTTTTTTTCTTCTCTTTTTTGAAAATTTTCAAAAATTAAGAGCAACAGTTTTTTTAACAAGATCATAAATTGGCAAATGATGTCACAAATTAAAATTAATTATCAAAGCTTTTATGCATGTATTACATATAAGAATTATGGGCACTTGGTCGAGTGGTTAGAACATTCTCTTTCTGACCATGAGACAGGGGTCTGAATCTCACCAGGGTTAATTTGTCAGGAAGGAGACTTCTTGACGTTATCAGTCTGGAGAGAAACGATCCTAGTGTGCGGCACCTTTGGGAAGTGCCTGAAAACCACACCACAAGCAGACTCAAGGTTTGTGTGTGAAATTGGGTAGACAGAACACTTGGAGGCTGTCAATAGCAGTGCTAGCACAAAGTCACAAGTCATCATGACCGAGAGTTTGAGTGTGCTGGTGTTGTTCATATTGTTGATCATTCTAGATAATATGCTCTCTCTCTCTCAGAAACTGTAACTAAGGTCTGCTCAGTATAGTTGCAGTATAAACCAGTGGTTGGCTCTGTGGGTGTTGAACAAACGCAAATGTGCCTGAGCGAGTGTCTGCAATAGGGATTAGCTAGCCACCCTAGTAGATGGGTACCCTCAAATACAAGTGGCCAGCTATTATCACTGCATGTAGAATAGTGTTCTTTTGTTAAATAGCTACCTATTTTATCAGCGTTTCATTTTATACTGAGTTTAATATTCACTTAGTGCTTCATACTTGTGACCTTGTGCCAGACTAACCTTAGCTTAGTAAATATTCAGGATTCTTCACTATTGGGTAATGATCAGCAAGCCAATTTAGAATTACTAATGAGAAGTGAGTTCAATCCTTAACTGCTATCCTCTGTGCCCTTGTGCCAGACTAAGATAATTTTTGTAAACATCAACTCATAAATTTAAACGAGTGGAGGAATTTTCATCAGTCTAATATTCTGTAGAAATAATAATTATAATTTTTTTTATTAATTTTTCTTTCACGTCTTAATTATAATAATCTATTTGGTTGATAGCCTCTCGGCAAAAATTAACAAATATAAAATAAACATTGCTATGCATTAATAGGTTTCTTTCTGCTTCCAACACTAACCCAGTATACTTTTCAATATGATATTTGAAACTAAAACCAAAATTAGATATACACACACAAAAAAAAAAAAAAAAAAAAAAAAATCAAAATATTAATCATTTTCTGAGCCTATAAAGAGAAAAAACAAAAACAAAAAATTGAATCTAATACTCAACTGGCAAATGCATTTATGCAGGCACTTGTTAATGATTTTTCATCAGTAAATCTATAGAAGAAATCTTTCTCATTTTTGTTGTTGCTTTAAACTTGTTCTCCACCCACACTTACATCTATTTGGCATAGGACCCCCCCCCCAAAAAAAAAAAAAAACGAAAACTCACTGCACAGAGGCATAAGTATCCCTTTCCCCTCCGTTACAAATGTGATGCCAACTCGGTACAAACAAATCTATCAATTGATTCTTTTTCTCAATTCAATTTCTAAATCTTTTATTGGCTCAAATATCGTTATCCTTGAACTGTAAAATGAATCAGACAATGCTTGCTACAAACATGTTCACACTTTATTGTTATGGTAAAATGAATTACGTTTTCATTCAATGAAAAGGCCTTCAGCCTTCTTGTTATCTTTGCAAAAGAAAACAAACCACAGGTTTTACAATCGTAATCTCTAAAATTTCACTGATGCTAAAAACAGTAGAACATTTTGATTAGGATCAAATATATTTATCCTTGCTGTTACAAGAAAAAAAGAAAAGAAATCAAGCTTCTATTGACACACTTCTATTCTTTCTGCAATCATGAAATAGGTCAAGCTTTGCTTCATTCAAAAATAACAATTAAAAGAATTAATGATTACATTTTTAACCCTTACAATTTTCTTCTTCAATATGCTGTGTCTCTTCAGCAATTTATCTCTACAATTTCTTGTCTTTTGTGTATCTTAATAAATTTTGTTATTCTCTCTACGAAACATTTATCCGGCCATCCATTTACTCAAGCTCACTATTTAGTTTATGCATTGCTTATCTCTGTCTATCTTGCTAATGTTTTCCAATGTCTCTCAGATTGAGGGTTTGAGCATACCAGCCTTGTTCAGATGCTGCACTCTCTCCCAGAAACTGTAATTAAGGTCTGCTCAGCAAAGTTGTAGTATAAAACACAGGTGGGCTCTGTGAATATTGAACAAACACAAATACGCCTGAGCAGGCATCTACAGCAGAGATTGGCTAGACGCCCCAGTATAACACAGATGAGTAGCCAGCTATTACACAGATGAGTAGCCAGCATACACAGATGAGTAGCCAGCTATTACACACAAACACACATTATATATATATATATATATATATATATATATATATATATATATATATATATGATTTACTATATATATATATATATATGATATATGTATATATATATGATTTACATATATGATTTGCTATATATGTATATATATGGTTTCCTATATATGTATATATATATGATTTATTATATATATATATATGATTTATTATATGTGTATATATATATATATATATATATGTGTGTATATATATATATATATATATGATTTCCTATATATGTATATATATATGATTTACATATATGATTTGCTATATATGTATATATATGATTTCCTATATATGTATATATATATGATTTACTATATATATATATATATGATTTATTATATATGTATATATATGTGTATATATATATATATATATATATGATTTACTATATATGTATATATATGTGTATATATATATATATATATGATTTACTATATATGTATATATAGGTATATATATGATTTACTATATATGTATATATATATATGTATATATATATATATGATTTACTATATATGTATATATATATATGTATATATATATATGATTTACTATATATAGGTATATATATGATTTACTATATATGTATATATATATATGTATATATATATATGATTTACTATATATGTATATATAGGTATATATATGATTTACTATATATATATATGATTTACTATATATGTATATATAGGTATATATATGATTTACTATATATGTATATATATATGTATATATATATATATGATTTACTATATATAGGTATATATATGATTTACTATATATGTATATATATATGTATATATATATATATGATTTACTATATATAGGTATATATATGATTTACTATATATGTATATATATATATATATATATATATATATATGATTTACTATATATGTATATATAGGTATATATATATGATTTACTATATATGTATATATAGGTATATATATGATTTACTATATATGTATATATATATATATATATATATATATGTAAATGATTTACTATATATATATATATATATATATATATATATGTAAATGATTTACTATATATATATATATATATATATATATATATATATGTAAATGATTTACTATATATATATATATATATATATATATGTAAATGATTTACTATATATATATATATATATATGTAAATGATATATATATATATATATATATATATATATAGTAAATGATTTACGATATATATATATATGTAAATGATTTACGATATATATATATATATATATATATATATATATATGAAGAAATATAGTCTTAAGGTGTGCTATATTTATGGAATAAAGTGCTCAATATCAGAGATAGAGCATGTGTAGATATAAAAGTGAACATAGAAGTCAGCACTTAGAGGCGACAGTCTGTTTCATGCTATATGCAATCGTCAGGCCACATGTGCTGTTATTTTTCTCAGCTATTTATATATATACAGAACAGTATATATATATACGAACAGTACAATGCTTTCTAAGTATATCTGAGGAATTAAAAACAAAACGTGCATGACACCAAACATATCTTGGAAAATAAGGAAAAGATCATCAGCCTTCAACAATCAATCAAAAACTTGAAAACTTTACTTTCATTACTTTCCCAGACCAAAATAAATTATTAAATAAAAGATCCGAGCTCATCTCAAAATGCAGACATGAAAACAAACTTTTACTACGTTACTTAAAAAATTGAAAACGAAAAAAACAAAATAAAAATAAATAAATAAACAAATAAACAAAATAATAAAATAAGCTAAATTAATTAATCCAAACAAATTACCAAATCACACCTGTTAGAATAGACAAAAAAGAATAATAATAATAACAAAAAAAATGAACCCAAATAAATAAAGTAAATAATAAACAAATTAGCAAACTATTATGACCAAAATATTAGTTCGACTAAAAAATCGAACCAAAAAAATTAGACGAAAAAAATACCTATAACTGTTATATAACGATAAAAAAATAAAAAAAATAATAATAATAATAATAATACTACATTACTTAAAAATCGAAAAACCGAATAAGAGAAAATATACAAGTAAAATAAATTAACCTAAATTCATCCAAGTAAATAAATAAACAAACCAATCCCGATAAAGTTACCGTTAAAAAAAACAAATAAAAATAATAAACACAATTTCAAAACTGTTCCTGCCAAAATAATAGTTAGAACAAACTACAACAATCAACCCCAAAATCGAATAAATAGCTTTAATTAAATTCTCAAACCAAAACAAAACTATTAAATAAGTGGCATAAACAAATTTTTACTACGTTAATAAAAACATCAATTAAAAAAATAAAATAAAATAAAAATAAAAATAAAATAAATGAAATAAGAAACAATAAAAAAAAAAAACAAGCAAAATAATTTAACCCAAATAAATAAATAAACAACTTCTGGTAAAACAACCGCCATAATAGACTTCCCACAATGCACCACTGACCTGTATATATATAAATAGCCGAGAAAAATAACAGCACATGTGGCCTGATGATTGCATATAGCATGAAACAGACTGTCGCCTCTAAGTGTTGACTTCTATGTTCACTTTTATATATATATATATATATATATATATACACGCACACAGACACACATTGCAAAACATTAATGCCTTAGCCACCTCCGAAATTAAGCTTGCTAGATAACTTAATATACTCTCTGTGGCTAATTAATTAAAAGCTCTAGATTAAAACAGCATGTTCTTAATTTATTCACACTGATTGAATGCGTACTATATGCAGTGGGAGATCCTTCTGTATTTCATTCTCTTTTGAAAATAATCCATAATGTAACCTTCCCTAGATAAAAGGTAATATACATCCAATCCTCCTATTAAAGATAAGACAAACCACACAACCAATATCTGAATGCTGAGCTGAAAAGGCTTCCTTTAATAGAAAAATAAACTTTGATCCAAAAATTTTTTTCAGAATTTAAAAACCATATATATATATATATATATATATATATATATATATATAATCGAAATTAAGTCATTGCTCTAATTTCTGTTTTTTAAAAAAGTGACAATTTTATGGCATACTGAGAGCTAAGAACTGGATTTGCCGTCTTTTATCAGTTGGCAAAAGATTAATGCTTTAAAAAATACAAAAATATTTTTTAAGATTGTATTTTAAATTGATTACAATGACAAGAAATATTACCTTTCAATGTGACAAACAAAAGCACATGGGAAGAAATAAAAAAAAAGGAAAGAAAAAACACAAAAAATCATGCTAAACAGAAGGCAAAAATATCCAGTCAGTTTTACATGTCAGCTAGACACACAGGAAACAAAGGCCTGGATTAAGTTAGAAAATTACCATTTAATCCAGGGATTATCCTAATTTCCTAACTGTGTCAGAACAAATGTGAATCCAACAGGGAATAAAACTGAAATTATTTGCATCGTAGAATACTAAATAACTAAAATGTTTTCTTTAACTTGGATGCTTTCAAGAAGACTGTGTGTGTGCTTTTATTGTATAATGTTTGAACTATTTAATTAATATTCATCAATGAATTAAGTGCAATGGAAAAGGAGGAGATTGTGTTAAAAAATAAATCCTTTTTTATCCTTTAAGTTTCAAATATATATATATATATATATATATATGCTTAGAACTTGATATATTTATGTGGGAAGACAGCTCATTATCATTGATAAAGTATTTGTAGTTATAACAATGTGGACAGAGAAATCAACACTACGTGATGATCAGTTTCATGCTTTAAGCAGACCATTTTATCTCTCTTTAATTCATATATATATATAAATCTCCTCCTTATTCATGTCAATTTTAATAATTCTTCCCTCTTAAGAGTTTCAATTCTTCCTCATATTACATGATAAATCATTAGAACTATCTTTTTATGGTATCAAGTTGTGTGTGTGGTCAGCAAGAAGGGATCAGTAGAGGAGGCACAGTGGAGTAATGGACAATGGCTCAAATTGAGGAATCAGAGAGCTGAGTTCAAATTCCAATTAAATCCATTACATTTACTTATGTGCTAATACCCTTAGGAAAGGTATGAATCCTCTTCTTTTTCTCCCTCCAGCTATGGGTAAATACCAGGACAGACTGGGTTCTATAGCCTTGGATGACAACTGGTCCAGGAGAAGGACAACTCTGAATTCAAAACCTGCGCTGGGTCATTTGGGGACCTTGTGCTACAGTGCACCAGGTCTTTGTATCCAGCCCTTCAAAAAGTTTGGTTGGTTCTGCACGAAGCCTTCACAACTATAATCAAATCTGATGTGCGTATGTCAGGCTGTTGGTTTCTAGTAAACTGAGTTGCTTGTTCCTCATATGTCGATAAAAAAAGCAATGGGAGAATCCAGCATATATGTGTGTGTGCATCTATAATCCTATTAACCTACAAAGAAGTTTTGTTTATGCAAGCCAAAAGCACTCAGAAGACATTAGATAATTTTAAAAAAAATTGAACTTTCATTCATCTTTAACCAAACACACACATTATATATATATATATATATATATATATATATATATATATATAAAATGGATTTTCTCATTGGTTTGATATATGAGGATCTGACAACTTAATTGATTCAGACGTGAAATTTTGTGCAATAATCTTAAGTGGCACTTAAGGCCGCTATTGATTTACAAAGGAATCTGAGGATTGTGGGATGAAATCACTGTTAGATTGGCTGACCTTTTAGATCTTGCTCATGCTTCTTGAAAATGATTCAGACAAGATGAATGAAAACTGCTGAGTTCACTAAAACACATTGATCTCCATTCTACCCACTCCAAGGCTAAGCGCTCGAGGGTGTTATGAGATATATTGACAGATGAAAAGTTGTTCTTCAGCTTGTCTTTGTATCTTAGCCATGGGTGTCCTACGTTCCTGTAGCCCTGATCTAACTGCCTGTACATTAGGATCTTGGGTATCCTGTCATCAGACATTCTCAAGACATGACCAGTCCATCGTGACTGAGACTGTATGAAAAAAATCTTGATTCCTCCAATATTACACCTGTTAAACAGGTCTACATTAGAAGGTTAACTCTACAGATGGTATGCAGACAGCTCTTATGGAAAAAATCCAGCTGATGTATATGGTACCGGTATGGATTCCACAACTATGATACAGACAAAAGGATAGCAAGGACAACAGCTCTGTAAACCTGAATTTTCATATCCAGTTGAATACTCCGCTCATTCCACAAGTGATGGCGAAGTTTACCGAAAACACTGGTAGCCTTAGCAATCTGATGCATGATTTCATCATCTAAAGTTTCACATATATACACACCTGACTCTCCCATCAAATTTGACATATGAGGGTCAAGCAGATCAGTTCCTAGGAGCCAACAGCCCAATACCAGCACATTAGATTTGATTATAGTGGTAAAAGTTTTGTGCAGGACCATCCACACTTTTTGAAGGGACAAATACAGAGACCTGGTGCAGAAATATATAGAAATTTATATATTATATTATCACATATGTAACACACACAGAGAGGGTGTGATGGGTAAATTGTCACCATTTTTATATTTTTAATTTAACGCATACACCTTGTTCGTTTTAGGTTTTGTTGACTGCACGTTATAGTAGGGTCTGTTGGACACTATGAGAAAAAAATCCATAATGCAATTCACTCTGCCAGAAATTTGGAAACAGCCTGCTATACTGCTTGGCATTCACACCAGACTCTCCAATACGAACATTTCAGAGTGTTTGGATGTCAGTGCAGAGGATTTGGAAATGATATTATCCATTTAACTTTACACAACATTCATTGGAGAAACTACATATGATACTAAAATCTGTTTTTGGAATTTTACCTCCAAAACACAGATATGGCTTCCAATGTTCATTGAAATACCTAACTGCTGGAGGATTGAACTACCATAGCTACTTATTTCATTTAATAGTATAACTCTAATATATCTGTCTAACATGACGTATTATGTACCTTATTTACATTATTCGGACTATTGTCCTCATCTTTGTCACCATATTTATTACATTTCGGCCGTTGTACACTCAGGCCTTCTTGAGGTGTTTGGAATGTCAAACTGAACACTTTACTCGATCACTGGGGTAGACTGTTCTAGTTTCACGTGCCATGTTTAATGGATGTCAGTTATCAGTTATCTCCTGTTAATTTCCCTCTGAAAGTTCTCCACTGCCTTAACCAGGTATTGAACTCACACTCTTTGGGTCCTGTCACTGGATTTAACCAACATCTTTATCCACTGTGCCATGTCTCCTTGAGTGGATAAAGGCATTAGATCCAGTGACAGGACCCAAAGAGTGTGAGTTCAATACCTAGTTAAGGCAGTGGAGAACTTGGAGAAGGGAATTAACAGGAAATAACTGATAACTGACATCCATTAAACATGGCACATGGAACTAAAACAGTCTACCCCAGAGAGCAAAATAAAGGGTTCAGTTTGACATTTTAACCACCTGAAGAAGGCCAGAGCATACAACAGCCGAAACCTTGTGATAAATATAGCAACAAAGATGAGGACAATAGTCCAAATAATGTAAATAATGTATTAGGTTGGTGCAAAAATAATGACGTAATAATGTCATTTTTTGACGTATTTTTTAACGTCAAAAAACAACATTATTACGTCATTATTTTTGCACCAACCTAATTTAACTCTAATAATTATCTCTAATTCGAAACAACACAATATATGCAGCAAAGGACATTACAATAAGAAAAACTATAATACTTTTACTTTTATTCTCTATGTGAGAATAAAGAAATTTATTATTTACCAAAAATTACAACATTTGATCGACAGAAATTCTCAATACTCCCTCTTTCTCTCATCTTTTTTTTTATCTTTTCATCTCCATCTCTTTCTCCATCCCTCTTTCTACTTCTCTCTTTATCTTTCCATCTCTCCCTTCCTTTCCTCTTTCTCCTTTTGCACCCTCCCACAAAACTGCTCTTCCAAGCCTGATGTTGTGAGCTGAAAATAAACAAATTTATTAAGAATCAAAAATGGCCAAATTTAATCTCCAGAAATTCAGTGGCTGGAAGGCGAGATGCTATCTTTTTTTGTTTCTTCTTCTACAGACTTTTCAACATCAGCATCAAGCTATACTAGCAAAAATGCTAGAAATTAATGCTAGGAAAAAAAAGTTTAACCATTTTATAGTGTCAACAAATAATAATAGAGTCAATTTCTGTCCAGAATGTATCCAGCCATTTTGAATAATTTGAGAATGAGTTAAGATGTCTTTGTTGGGTATCAAATAAATGGCTTCTAATTTTGCTTCTTTTAAATTTATAATTTTCAACACAGAATTGTGGGAAGGCTTAGACCTAGGACCAGTGTATACTATTCTCAGCAAAGGGGTATGTCTAGTTTGTTTGGAGGCCCCAGGCAGTACATTTTGACCCTGGCTATCTTATCAACTTTTGTTTTTTTCTACCTACATTTTTTATGGTACAAATTAAACTAATTACAACTATTAAAGGATTATTTAAAATTTTGCCTTGATTTTTTTTCCAGATCCATGAATTTGTGTTTTTGCACAAGTCTTGAAAAAACACAATATAAAATGTGCTATTTTTATCCATAAGGTTCAATGGGTTAAAATTACTCAACTTTTTAAAAGGAAAAAGTTGATGTTAAAAATTGCTGCAAAACATTTTTGATTTATTTAAGATGGAATGATCTATTATGACATGTCTCTAATTTGTATTTAGATACATTGTGTTTATTTTCAATTTTTCTATTTAAATGGTTCACTTATATTGCGTATGATCCAATATTGTACATAATTAGTTTACAATAAAAATTGTATTTTATATGAATACTACCATATGAAAATTGAGATGTAGTAGAGTGGGAGGGAGCATGTCATAGATATGGGTGGGGCATGAGAGCCTTGTACTGTGGCACTGCTTAAATCCATCCTACAGTTTTTATTTTGTTTTGATAAATTACATTGTTTCACTTTTGTGCTGAATAATAATAATAATAATAATCATGTCAGCTCCTTTGAAAGTCTCGATGTAACTTAGCAAGCAATTAGAAGGGACCTTACTGTGCATGCATGAACAGACACTTCCACTGGGTTTACAGTCAGAAAGATCAAAATACAGATATGGAAAAACAAAATTAAAAAAAGGCAGATGTGGAAACCATTTTGAAGAGCTTGAAAATCGCATGGACACTCTATGGGTTTACCAGACAGAAGTTACATGCCTTTTAGAGACTATGTATAGCATTACCATTTCATTCACAATGACTGAGCTACATGATTTTTCAGATGTCATGCAGGGTTTTTATCAAAATCTTGCATTACACAGGTCTGTCAGTGTTTCAGTCTAGCTTTGACTGAAAATTCTAGCTTTTCCAAAGATAAATTTGCTAACACATGGACGAGATTAAAGGGAATACAGTAACTGATGGTAATCCCAAGTGAGGATTTTGTTTTTGAAAAGTGGAAGGATGTTGGCATAAGTGTATGGGCTCTCAAAAGGGAGTATCTTGAAGAAGACAGAGGTGCCACTTCCCTAGGTAAGCTACTTTTTGTGAATATTAAATGATTGGTTTCTTTTTAGACAGAACTTGTACATAAGCCCCTCTTTTTATCCAATATCATCAAAAATACAGAGAAAAATTTGAAACAAACACTCTCAAATAGACATATAAACCAGTGTTTGTCAATTTGCAATGTACAAAACATGTCATGCTATGTTTTTAGATTATTTACATATATGAGATAAAAGTTTGCTTAAATTTATAAGCATCTCAAAAAAAAAATCCAGATTTGCCAGATTCAACTGCAAGTATTGAACTGAGCATAAAAAAAATCCACTATTGCTAAAATTTGAAATTGACTTTCTTATTTATAACCAAAGTTAATCCAGCTTATTTTAAAATCAAAAAACTCACAAGTAGCAAAATCAAAAATTTAGTAGCACTGTTTTGTCAAAAACAAATTTTGTAACCATGCACGAGACACTTGATGTACAGATGATCAAAAGTGATAAAATGGGACAACCCTTCATCATTTTGATATTTCATGTAACTGAGAAAAACAAAACAATATTGGTGCTCCATCCATACACATATATATATATATATATATATATCTCATGCTAATAATTTTCAAACTGTTGCAAGATAGAATTTACATTAGCATTGCATAAATTACCACTAACCCTAAATCTTTGGAAAAGCTTAAGTGAGTGTAAACCCACCTCAGATGATGTCAAAATAGACCTTGCACTCAGAGAAACCAGGTGCATCAGTCAGTTGACCTGAGAGATAACCTCATAGTTGCCAGATACAGATTCACACTTTCAATTGATATCAGTGACTGCCCCCAACCTGTAATCAGGTGGATAACACAATACTGCTGAGGATGTGCACACATGAAACAAACCAAAGGACAGGTAGATATCTAAGTATTTACCCAAGAGGGAAGAAGATAAGAATCTCATACATCCTTGCAAGAATGTAAAATACATGTTTGAAGAAAACCTCAAAACAACACAACAACTTCCTAACATTAATTAATAAATTCCAGAGTTGAATAAACAATCATGTTACATTTAAGAGACTTAGTTCCGTGTTTTCCATTAAACTGTAAACGATAATGTTGAACTTACTGAAATGTAACTGAAAGACATTTGCAATGAAAATGCCATTCTGAGTAAGACTTTATCAACTAAAATTGATTAATCACATTTTGTCAGTGGAGTTTCCATTAAGTTTTTACCAGAAGAATGTCAAAGATCTAACAGAATTCCTGAAAGTTTGGTTCTTTAAGAAAACAGAAGACCAGAGCATGTAGGAAACATTATAGAAATACTAAACATTATTAGATTTCTTCTTCTATGTGCCATGTCCCTTCAGGACATTGTTTCTTCAGTGACATGTCCCTCATAAATTTTGTCTTCTTTTTTGTCTCTCCTAAATCCTGTTCTGCCATCCATTTATTCAAGTCTGCTAGGTAGGTTATGTGTTGTTTTCCTCTGTACCTCTTGCATTTCAATCTGTACAATGAGTATCAAATTTTCCAAGCCCACTTTCCTCATTATGTGCCCTAGAAATTTCAACTATCTCTTCCTGATGTTAAGTATAAGTATCCTTTTTGTTTCTATATTCTCTAAAACTTTGTCATAGTTCACATATTCAGTCTATGATATCCTTCTGTTGCGTCAAGTCTTTTCTTCATCTGTGACGATATTGTCCAGCTATATAGGAGGACTGATATTATGGTTTCAGCACAGTACTTTTTTCTTTGTTTCTAACAAAATTTTCATATTTCTTAATACTTTGCTAAGCTTATAGAAATATTGTTCTATGAGGTTATAATCATTTTATTTATAGGCAGAGATTATAATCATGTTTTGAAATGAACTTTTTATGCACTGTTTCCCTTCAGGACATAGACAATCATGGTTCTTCACCAGCAATGTTTGTTCCTTCCCTGCCCATATTCCACCATCCATTTACACAAGCTCGTTAGATAGGTTACTCAGTTTCACTCGGTCTCTCATGTCTTCAATATGTCCAAATTCTACAAGACATCTTTCCTTGCAAGATGTTCTAGAGATTTCAACTCTTTCTTTTTAATTCTAAGCAGAAGTGTTTTTGGTTGCTATTTCTCTTAAAACTTCCTCATTGTTTACATGTTCCCTCCATTGTATTCTTAGTATTCTTTTCCAAGAGTGCCACACACTGGCATCACTTCTACAGACAAATAACATTAGGAAGTTACCTTCCTAACAAATTGACCACAGTGAAATTCAAACACAGGTCATAAAATGTACATTCTAACCACTTCGATGTATGCCCATAATTTACATAAATATATATTCACATGCATACACACATAATAGGAAATATCTATACACTTCTTGATTGAAGATGACGTAAAAGTTACTGTAAAATATAGATCAAAATGCATTTTTAAAAACGTTTCATTTTGGTTTCTTTCGTGCCAAAAAAAATGGTTGGCACTGCTTTCTTATTTCTCTTTTCTTTAACTTCATTTTACAGAAGAGATGGCATGCCAGAAGCAAATGAGGAATGACAATCCATTGAGAGAATGTGTACAATTCTCTTGCAGCTTTTCCCATTGTACACTCATCAGAATGCACACCAGTAAATCTTTCATATATCGATTCAAAGCACAGAACCACCCACATCTTTTGTTTATAATAGAAAAAAAAAAGAAAGAAATCAAAAGAAAAAAAGAAAGAAAAAAAGAAAGAAAAAAAGAAAGAAAGAAAAAAAAGAAAGAAAAATGAAAGAAAAAACAAATATTTTTTCTTTCAATATCTTTCTTTCTCATTCAACTTTGCTGCACATAGTTTTCATTACTTCATATTTTTTTGCTTTCTTTCTCATTTTCTTCTTTCTCAATTTTGTCTCATGCTCTCTCTCTCTCTATCTGCTCTTTTTCTCATGCAATCCCCACCTAATAACATGCTTTACATTTATTATAACTAATCCCCCTCTCTCTGTTTTGTTATTTACCAAGCTAAGCTTTGTTAATTTTTCAAATTTTTCTCAATTTTATTGTTGCATTTTCTTTATCAAAACCTTCTAGTGTGATCACTATCAAAGTAAGTCACTCAGGTAATGAAAAAAATAGCCTGCAATTCTCTTCTGTCTATATTTCTGAGATGAGAATTCACAACTATTTACAGTGTTCAGACTTGTCCTCATCTTTATTGTCATATTCATGACATTTTGGCTGTTGTAAGCTTCAGCCTTCTTCAGGTAATATACATTGGAATTTCAAACCAAACTCTTTATTTCGTCCACTGGAGTAGATTGTTCTAGTTGCACATCCTCAAGTTCAGTGAATAAAAGCTTTGGTTGAAGTAATCCAAAAGTGACTTGATCCAAAGAGTTCTGAGTTCAATACCTGGCCACAGTAGAAGTAAACAAAAACTTGGAGAGTTGACTTACTAAAGGGAGATAACTGAAACTCATATCTAGAAAAGGCAAGGTACACGGAACTAGAAAAATCTATCCTGGTGGATGAAATAAAGGTTTTGGTTCGAAATTCCAATTTTTTATCAACTGAAGAAGGCCAGAGTGTACAACAGCCAAAACATTGTGAATATGACACTAATGAGGACAACAGTCCAAACAATGTAAATAGTCATATTCTCTATCTCATAACTCATGAAATTACAACTCAACCAATTCAGTCATGCAGTACTATAGAAAGGCAAGACACAAATCTTCAGTCACTTCTCCATTTGCTCTCTTCATACAATATTACAATCTAATAATCATCTTCATGAAACCTGTAGACTACCGATGAAGCATTGAGCCACAACCATGTTTACGTCAAGTCATTCTATGATTCCTATTGGTACCATATAACCCAGTACTACCTGCTGCATGATTGGGTTATTGGTGACTAAACTGGTTCCCCCACCAGACTTTACTCTTAAGGAGGGTGGCTAGACATCCAGCAGGATTAAAAACAAGGCTTGTCAAAGAATAGATGAACATTCTTGTGTAAACATACAAGAGTTTCAACCAACCTGCCAATGATTATTCCATGTTGCATTTCAAATACAGATCTCATCAGTGTACACCAAAAGCTAAGACAGGACCTGCCTGCTGCATGCTCACAAGATAACAAGATGAAATAAACACCAAGTCAAGAAAAATGGATATGAACCTGGTTTCTTATATATTCAGGTTTTATTTAGGGCTTCGTTTACTCACCTGGGTGGGCAGATAGGTGACACTTTGGACAACTTCTATGTTGACCTTGTGAATTAGTTTTTTTCCTTACCAACTCTTCACCTACCTACACATCTGGATATGTGGCTGGTATTGGAACCATGTAACAGCCAAGTTTATCTTCCAGCGTGTGTGGACTCTATAATCCCAAGCATAACTGTTAATAGAGTAATAATCAATGTTTTGTTTGTTGTCATTATCTCAAAAAAAAAAAACCCACACCCAATCCTTTACGTTTCCATTCCCCTCCCCCTCTCTTCTGCCCCTGTGGTCAAAATGGATGTTGCTTAGAAGCACAAACATTAAAAGACACCATCTGCTGGCTATCAAACCAAAACACTTGAAATCGAGATAAAACCACCACTTCCTTATCCATATGGGTGCCCATAGTACCACACTTGTAGTGTCCATAGTACCACACTTGTAGTGTCAACAGTCATCTAGCACAATGGAGTAGACTGGGATCCATAACTATGTATGCAGTTAGAGCAGTGATGACATGGCATTCTTAGGGAGAAATAGGGTCAGCTAAAGGTACTAGCAACTCGGGCAGTCACCCAGGGCACCATCAAAGTTGAGGCTACCATCATAATACCATGTTATGTGTTGGCGATCTTCCAAACAAAAAGGAAAAAAAATATGAAAATAATAAATAAAATGAAATAAAAATAATATTAAATTTCTTGAATGGAGTAAAATTTTTGAAAATTTGATTATTAATTCTTTCTGTTATGGTGTCATGATCAAACAACAGCAAAAATGAATGAGCAGATGATGCAGATATAATGATCATTTTCATCTCTAAGACTTTGAAAGAACAGTTACAAAGTTTTAATAAACACATGGGAATTTTTAAATAACCTAAAAAATCTGCCAGATAAACTCAAAGTAGCATGTCAAGGTTTGGAGGCTAATTTAAGGTAGCAAGAAAACAATGACATTAATGGATGTGATCTCTTGACTGAACAGGATTGAGACACAGGCCTTGTTCAGTTGAGACTTTCAAATATTTGTAGTTGAATTGTAGAAAAATGTTACATCGACATATATGAACAAATTTATGGCCATATATTAGCGTCTTTGAATTTTTAGTTGAAGTTTGTCTGTTAATGTTTCTTTATTTTGTTTGAAGAAGAAATAATATTTTTGTATTAATTCGACTTGTAAGCTTAAAGTCCCTGGAATCAGTTCCATTTCAAAGTATGTTGAGTTGATTTCAGTAATAAAAAGAAGAGTACAAAAAAGTTGAACTGAAAAGCCTTGATTTAAAACTGTTTCATTGATTCCTGGTTTCTCATTGTTATGGACAGTGCCAGCTCAAGGTACTGGCAATTTGGGATGACCCAAACAAAATATTTAAAAATCATGTTCAATGTTATACTCGACAGAGCTATTAATTCTTTATCTGAGAGAATTGGACAGTTATAAAGTTTCAATAAACATATGGGAATTTTTAAATAGCCTAAAAGATCTGCTAGATAAAGATAAACTCAAAATAGCATGTCAAACTTTGGAGGATAAGTTAAGGATAATTTAAAGTAGCAAGAAAACAGTGACATTAATGGATATGATGTGAACTAAATATTGCAAAAGAATTATTTCCTGAAGAACTTCTAATAGAAGTTGTTAGGTTCATAAACACTAATAAGTTACACAATGTCATGCCAAATCTGTGGGTTGCATAGAGAATAATCCTTATTATAGCCATTACTGGAGAGAGAAGCTTTAGTAAACTAAAGTTTATAAAAACATATTTGTGGTCATCCATGACTCAAGACAGATTAAATTCTTTGGCTATTTTGTCAATAGAAAATGATCTAAAGAAGATTTGTAGATTTAAAGAAAAAATATTTTAGGTCAGGTAATGAACATTTTCTTTAGTTTGTATTAAGTTGTATATTGCAATAAACTCATTATTCTACATTTTCAGTTTTTCTCCTTGTGAAAATTTTTTTTAAAATTATAATGTAAGGGGGCTGAAGTTCAGTTTGCCTGGTGTGTCAGCAAGCCTAGGACTGGTTCTGTGAAGAGAGATTTATAGTCATTGGCTAAGAAAGAGGGTTCAACCAATGAAATCAATGGTGCCAATCTAACAGCATGCTTAAATTTATGCAGTCGGTGCACCAGAGGAAAAAATTCAGAGTAGTTGCCATGAAAATATTTGCAAAAAAGACAAAGGGAACCACACCATAACAAGGAGAAAATAACTGAATTTGTGAAGCCAGGTCAGAATCAATTACATTACAGACCCATTTTTGAATTTTATCAAGAATCTTGAGACATATAGTTTGAGCATCAGACTAGATATGGCAGCAATATTCAAATTCCTGAAGATGTAAAGCTTTCAATTCGTTAGGTTCATAGACACTAATAAGTTACAGGACATCATGCCAAATCTGTGGGTTGCATTGAGAATAATGCTTACTATACTCTCATTAATGTGGCCATTAGAGAGAGAGAAACTTTAGTAAACTAAAGCTTATAAAAATATATTTGTGGTCATCCATGACTCAAGACAGATTAAATTCTTTGTCTATTTTGTCAATAGAAAATGATCTTCTAAGGAAGACAATTGTAGAAAGTGCCATGAATAGATTTGTAGATCGAAAGGCTAAAAAAATGTTTTCTGTAGGATAATGAATGTTTTCTTTTGCTTGTATTAAGTTGAATATTGTAATAAGCTTCTTATTCTAAATTTTCAGTTTTTCTCTATGTGAAAATTTTAAAGAATTGTACTTGTAAGGGTGCTGAAGTTCAGCTTGTCCGGAGTGCCAGTAACTGTAGGGGTCAGCTCTGGGAAGAGAGTTTCATAGACAAAGGTCAATGGCTAATACAGAGGGTTCAACCAATGAAATCAATGGCCATGTGTTCATGACCAAGATGAGCTTTCAGGTTAAAGGACATAGACTGTGGTTTGGCGTATAGAGAAATGGGCTCTGTCAAGTGTTCACTGCATCCAGATATATGGAGGGAACAAGGGAGGTGTTTAGTCATGCAGTAACATTACAACCACACCCTGGGTCATGAGACTGATGATAATTTCATTTCTGAAATTAAGTATTTTATTTTACAATCTATGATTTGTCTTTTCTTCATCTTTTTATCACAATTATTCAGTAAGATGTTATGAGAATTAAAGTTTGACCTGGCATCCTATATCCTAAAGAGAAAATTTGAAAAATGAAGGAAAACTGAATTAGGAAGATTAAATTGTACCAATTCCATTTGACTAGAAACTTTGAAAATCAGAATTTGAATCATGGCATTCACATGGTCTCAACCTGCATACATTAGTAGAAAATACACAACTATCTCAGTCACCAAGCAAACTTCTTCCTCTCATTTTTTCCAGGTAAATTTCTTGAAATTTCTTGATATTTTTCATCATTTTATCCTACTTCCTAATTCAGTCTCCTTTCATCCTCTCAGGTAAACATTTTAATGCCTATTTCTGCCATCTTTCTCTATTCATATTTTCTTCAACCTTTATTTTTTCTACTTCATTTCTGGAGAATAAATTTGTTTACTTTCATCTTATTAAAATCACTCTAAATTCATAACAAACATGTCCAGGTTTTTTGATACATCATGCCAGGAAAGATTCCAAAAGTATGCAAATTAAATCACTTAGCTCATTAGATATTCAAAAATTGAAAGCTGTAGTTCCCAAATATGGAAACTTCTCTTCATAAACATTTTCAGTCACAGAAATAAAATGAATTTCCCTGAGGAATCATCATTTTTGCAAGAAGCTCATAAGATGAAATACTGAGAGAAATAAGAGGTTATGGTGGTTCCATAGTTAGGTAAAGTTTCACTGGAGTGAACATTTAAGGCTTGAAGGCCTATTTCTTCCCCTTTACTTCTCCCTTTTATCCCTCCCATTTCCTCCCCCTTTTATTCCTTCTATTTCCTTCTCCCTTTTATTCCTCCTATTTCTTCCCTTTTACTACTCCCTTTTATCCCTCCCCCTTTTATTCCTCCTATTTCTTCCCTTTTATCCCTTTACATCTCCATTTTATTCCTCATATTTCCTCCCCTTCCTTTTCCCTTGTATTCCTATTTTCACCCTTTTACTTCTCCATTTTATCTCTATTTCCTCTCCTTTAACTCTCTCCTCCCCTTTACTTCACCCTTTTATTTCTATTTCCTCCCCATTACCTCTCCCTTTTATCCCTCCTATTTCTTCCCCTTTTATCCCTCATATTTCCTCCCTTTTATCGCTATTTCTGCCCCTTTACCTCTCTCTTTCTTCCCTCCTATTTCCTCCCCTTTAAATCTCTCCTTTTATCTTTCCTATTTCCTTCCCTTCCTTCTCCCTTTTATTCCTCCTGTTTCCTCCACTTTACTTCTCCCTTTTATCCCTCCTATTTCTGCCCCTTTACCTCTTCCTTTTATCCCTCCTATTTCCCCCCTTTAATTCTCTCCTTTTATCCCTCCTATTTTCCCCTTTAACTCTCTCCTTTTATCCCTCCTATTTCCTTCCCTTCCTTCTCCCTTTTATTCCTAGTATTTCCTCCTCTTCCTTCTGCCTTGTATCCCTTCTGTTTCCTTCAATTTCTTCTTCCTCCCTCATATCCCTTTCCCTTCCTTCCTTTTTCTTCCTCTGCTTCTATTTTCACACATTTCTTTCTTCGTTTCACTTATGCCAGTTTCTTTTGTCTAATTTTCTTCTTTTTCTCCTTTTCAACAATGTTTTACTTTCCCCCCCCCTCGTTTTCAATCTGTAACACCTCTTAAGTGCATTAACACTGCCTCCATCTGTTCAAGTTCTTGTTATGCCGGCCATGAAACCCTCACCATACTCTTCAGTCATAAAAAGAGCAAAATTCCGATAATGAACAAAGACGATATGAAAAATGGAATAAATGAATAATCAAAACAACAGTGCATAATTAAGGGAGGCTACTTTGGCAGAGTGGATACCAGCAAACAGATGCAACTAAGAGGCATGCAAATAAGCTCTGCTCCTTTAACAAGTACAAGCAAACAGTCATTCAAGTAGTTTACCGATAACCTTCAATAAAAGCAGCAAATCTAAGTAGAAGAGTGTTGTCCATAAACAGACAAAAGAAACAAAAACATGAATACAAATATATCTGCCATAAAGATTCAAGTGGCCAAAAATGGCAGATGCCTGAAGAGGCAGAAATTGATACAATTAGAGTAGCAGACAAGAATATAAAATATACAAGAATATAAAATCAGCAAACCAGATTTGAACAAAGATTTTAGCCTCTAAAGTCACTTTTATACTAATTTTTTCTCTACAAATACCTTCAGATGTTAATATTCTTGAGAAGTACAGATTAAAACTCTGAGAAATGGAATCATCATTATTTCTAGAGTTCTTCAGATAAGTCTTCTCATTTTTAATGCATTAATCACTAATCTTTAACATTTCTATAAATAATCTGAAATTGGAAATCAAAATAAAAATAAAGATTATTAATTTTTGAGAAATATTTTTTAATTTTAATTCTCTTTCTACTTATTGAAACTCCCAGATTGTATCGTAGACAGTCCCAGTTTCTCTTGCATTCTATTGGATTGTAGACAGTCTCCCAGTTTCTCTTGCATTCTAGTGGATTGTAGACAGTCTCCCAGTTTCTCTCATGTGCTACTCTATTGTATACTGTATCCCAGATTGCTAATTAAGAAAGAAGAGAAATAAGCCTTGAGTGAAATAGAAATTTTATTGATTAGGCTAAAGTGACCTGCTTAAGAAACAATCAGAAGAACGAAACATTAAAAAGAAATATTATTTGCTGACAAAGCAATTCAAATACTAATACACATACTACAGATGACTGTAGATAAATTATCACTGGCCAGGTGTTAATTATGCAACTATCATACCAAAAATAGAATAAGCTATGTTTAACAACAAAGAGAGTAATTAATTTGTTTTATGCAGATTTTTAGTTAGTAGTACAATAAAAATGTTGTGAAGATGACTAGAGAATTGACTGGCTGAAATCTTATAGAAATAACAAAAACAAGAAAAAGAAATAAATAAGCATATTTTTATGAACTTTTTTTTTATTATTATTTCATTCCACAGGGAGTCACCCTCTTTCCATCCGTTTATTTTTACTCATGTTTGACTTCATTTTCGTTCACTGGACAAAAAATTTTCAATGTTCCTCTAACTTTACTGATTATCACAACTGCATAGAATGTATAATACACAGTTCTTGTTCTTTTTTCTTCCAAGGAGAAGGGGCTTGGTTTGGGAGATATACAAAAAGGTATAGAATGGCAATTCTTCATCTCAAAAATATTAATATAAATTATAATTGTTTTTTATTCATATCCACTTTGGTTTTGGGTGATTTTTATAAACATGACTTGTTGAGGTCATGAATTTTGTAATAAAATTGCTTTGTTATTCAAATAAAGTTCTTTTCTGTCCTAAAAGTGGTAACTACGTTTGCATTATGATCACAGCTTGGAAATGAAGGAAACTTATTTTCCTTCATTTCCAAGCTGTGATCTAAATGCTAAGGTAGTTAATGTTGACATTTTTAATAGCAGATTTTGAAAATCTACCAAGTAAAATAAATTCTAATATTATGATGCCATATGAAATGAAGGAATAATAATAATAATAATAATAATAATAATATGAAATAAAGAGTCAAAATATTGAAACTTAGCAAATTGCTTTAATTGTAATAATGCCATGGAGTTCATTTTGCAAGCAAATGCAAATTTCTCAAAAAATGACTGCACAATACAGGAAAGCCTAAAAGAAGAGACATGGCCTGCATAACATTGGGTATCATTGATATGTCATATCCCTTCAGGATATAGGAATTTGTGGAAGAGCCATGATCGTTTATCTCATGTGGTTCTTAGCAGTTTTTCTCCTTTTGCTAAGGATCCCACCTCCTGTTCTGATATCCATTTGCACAGACGTGTTAGGCAAGTGGCTTGCAGCATTCACCTAATATCTTTTGCCCTCAATATGCTTGATGAGAGTTTTCCAAGCTCTCCTTCATCATTCCAGTCAACTTTTCTTGATTCTGAATATCTGTTCTTTCCATTGCTATTTTCTTGTTGCTTGCTCACTCTGTCCATGGAATTCTCAGTATCCTTCTGTAGAACCATATTTCTGCTCCCTCTACTTTTTGCCTCATCTATGAAAGATTATCCAACATTCACTGCCATATAAACGGTTGGATATCACACAGCAATCCAGCATTCTTTTCTTTGTTTCTAATGAATTTTTTCTGTTTCTTAGTACCTGGCTTAGCTTTTGGAATG
Organism: Acanthosepion lycidas; assembly: GCA_963932145.1. Classification (NCBI taxonomy): domain Eukaryota; kingdom Metazoa; phylum Mollusca; class Cephalopoda; order Sepiida; family Sepiidae; genus Acanthosepion; species Acanthosepion lycidas. The sequence goes on from OZ010581.1 coordinate 8,826,702, forward strand.
TTTCTTTCACTAGTCCAAAAATATGTTTCAATCTTGGTATAGCATTTTCCATCTCTGTTAAAACACTTTGCAGATATTTGAAATTTTGCACCAGCTTAATGTTTTTATTTCCAATTTTTGACTGGCATCTCATGCTTTTCCTCTATTTTTTGTTTCCTTGCAGTTGATTATTAGTCCTTTTTTTATAGCAAATAACTGCTCGGTAAGTTAGACATATATGGGAAGGATATTAGAATAACCAAGAACCTATACTAGCAGCAAATCACCTGTATAGTGACAGAAAATGAATTCAGTAAATATATAAAAATAGAAAATAGTGTAAGAAAAGGTTGTGTCCTCTCGCCAGATTTATTCAACGTGTACAGTGAGGCAATTCTGAGAGAACTAGAACTCCTACCAGGATTTATTATTGATAGCCACAATCTTAGCAAAAAAATATGTAGATGACAGTGTTGAGAGCAGACACAGAACGGAAACTACAAGAACTCCTACAAAAGATAATGACAGAAAGTGAAAAGAAACGGTCTAAACCTGAATTGAAAGAAGGTAGATTGCATGGTTGTTAGAAAAAGGAAGAGGCCAACATGCAAATTACAAACTGGAGATACCAAAATAAAACAAGTACAATTTAAATATCTGGGAAGTATTTTAACAGAGGAAGAAAAGTGTGAATCTGAAGGCCTATTAGGATTGCAAAAGATGCCTTCTAAAATCTAAGCAAAGTATTATGGAACAGGTAAATGTCATTAGAAACAAAGAAAAGAGTATTAAACTATCATGTAATATCAGTTCTCTTCTATGGCAGTGAATGCTGGACAATCTCCTCACAGATGAAGAAGAGACTTGGAGCATTGTAAATGTGGTTCAACAGAGGAGTGATGAAAATATCATGTACCGAACATGTGACCAAAAACAAAATTCTAAAGAAAATAGAAACAAAAAGAACACTTATACTTAATATCAGAAAGAAATAACTGAAATTATTTCTAGGTCACATAATGTAGAAAGAAGGTTTGGAAAATTTAATACTCACAGGACATATTAAATGACCAGAGGTACAGAGGAAAACAATGCATAACCTACCTACCTAGCAAGCTTGAGTGAATGGATGGCAGAACAAAGTTTAAGAAAGATAACAGAAAGACAACACTTATTAAGAGCTACAAAGGAGAGGAAACTGAAGAGCCATGATTACCAACATCCTGAGTGGACACAGGACATAGAAAAAGAAATAAATAAAAACAGTAGCCCCAATCTCTCATGAAAATGAGGAGAAAATTAACATTGGCATTGATCTACCAAATATAAGCAGACAACTTTTTTTTAAATTTAGAACTTGTGAATTAACACTGCCTGCAGAACTGACACCTCAATCTAAATTTATCTTTAAGAAAATACATTTCCTGACTTATTAAATGAAGTATACACTGAGGGAAGGCAAAAATACAAAACACAGTGATAAAGCCAAAAAAATGAAATACTAATTGACAAAAATTCTTAAAATTAATTCTACTTGTATTCAATAGAATGTTACATATCTGTCTTGTTTTGGGAAAATTTTCTTTTCATGAAAAGAAATTTCTGCTATCAAGATGATCCAACCTGGCACTGACACTAGCAGTTGAATCCTCTCTGCTATCATACCAAAGCCTCCTTTCCATCTATAATTAGGATCATATATTTATATCTTATGGATATCTGAAGAAGGCTGGAGTGTACAACAGCCGAAACATTGTAATATGGTGACGTAGAGGAGGACAATAGTCCAAATAATGTAAATAGTGTACAAAAACAGAATCTGTTATCTGGTGCGAGCCTTGAGAATTTGATATGCAAAAAGATTATAAAGCCAATAGATACTGCAGTTTGGGGAAAGGAGAAATTACCTTACAAGTACAGAGATTTAATCTCCATTGGAAAAATGACTTTAGGTATTCAATGTTACTTCTTCGGATGACTTCCTCCTCAGTGTATTTTAGTAAAATATTTTCCTATTTTTATAGGAATAGAAAAATGTTTCTATTATTCTGAAGGGACACAAAATATAGAAGAACACAAAAATTCATGGACCCCACACTATAGAAAAAGATATCAACTTATTGCAATCTGCTCAGGGCAGGTGTCTCAGCCTAAATTAATCCACCACCCCTCGGTCGAGATGCCAGTTCACTGATCAGTGCAAGGTATACAAAATACTGAAAGGTTATTATAAAATGGACACGAGCAAGTTCTTCTCCTTTTCAAATAGGAGAATGCATGGTCACCCACATAATTTAACTTATATTCCCTGAGGGTAATAAACAAGTGAAATTCTTTACTTAGTGATGTTGTGAATGCACTACACCAATGCTGGCTATTTTCAAGGAAAAACTGAGGATTCTGCTTAAATAAACTAAAAGACAAACAACTAAGTTCAAAGTTCATTGAAACTGTGAAACAGTTGTAAATAATTAGGCACTGATATATGAAAACTCCTGGTGCATTCCAGTCTGTGTTCAATACTCGTATGCTGCCATGGTGCCTGGAACCGGACACAATCAAAATATTGTCCTTTACTCACCTCGGGCATTGGTGTTTTAAATTACTAACATAGGTACATTATACAAACTTTTTAGACCATCAACTAATTCATGGAATCTTTGACCCTCATTACCCACAAAGCATGTGTGTGTGTGTAAAAATGATTTCTTCATATTTAAAGACAGTACCACAAGACAAGTAAGATTAAAATTGAACCTGGCCTGACAATACTTCAACTCAAGGATGGACCTTGTGTAACCCTGATTTTATTTCTTACTGTGTATTTTTCTTACATTATAAAGAAGACACTGATGTCAACACTGAGTGGCGATAGATTGTTTCATGTTTGAATGCAATCTTCAAGGCCTGAAGAATGTAGTCAAGCATGAAACAGACTGTCGCCACTCATTGTTGAGCTCAATGAAACCGAGGGTCACAAACTCATATCCATGCAACTAAATATATATATATATATATATATATTTGTGTATTTCGGCAGCAATCCTTCTTCACACATTTCATTGAATACGACAGACAAGGTGCTTTTATTTAGTTTTATTATACAATTTCTCATGCGATCTAATAATTTTTTTCTTTTCAGATGATAAATTATTCAGACAGTTTTTATATAATTTATCATCCAAAAAGAAAAGAAATTATTAAATCACATGAGAAATTGTATAAAAAACTAAATAAAAGCACCTTGTCTGTCGTATTCAATGAAATTATATATATATATATATATATAAACATGAGGAAATCAGATGTCTGACCACACTGATGATGAAACAGCAAAACAGTCTGTTTGTAAATGACAATATATTACATATAAATATATATATGAACTCATATCTATACAACTGAATATATATATATATATATATATATATATGTACATTTATATTAGAATAGATTTTTATTGCTTTAAAACTTATTTTTAGGGGATGCTTGTATTTGAGTAGGTGTCCCGTTTATTAATTAAACAGTATATTTATTTATTTTCACCTACCAACCTGAATATTTCAAAAATCTTGTGAAAGAAAAATTGGCATTCTTTGGCAGGAATCAAACCTGTGTCCTTCAGGGCAGAAGGAGCTACCATTCAACCCAGAATTACTTTTTTTTTTATTCAAGTGTAGATAATTAAATGGAAACTGATGAACCTAAAATAGTAGTGTGGATATATTTATATGACACGACTGGAATAGTCAATAAAAACCTGAAACAGGAAAATAGTTGTGTATAATAAAACACTGAAAAAATGTTTGAAAAACTCTTGAAATATTTTCTTGTGTTTTCAATGACTGATATATTCAGATAAAAAGGTGACAAATTTATATGAAAGTGTGCTTTTCAGTTCAATATAAGAATTATCACAATTTAGTGATGTCGAGTTTGAGTGAAATTTAGCTCTAGGAGATAAAACTAAATGAAAAATTTAGAAATTATGTTTTTACATGAGGGTCACCAGGCCTAGAAAATTCTGTATTCATAGACTCACTTAAAAATTTGTCATCAATATCAGATACCAGAGAAGGTGTAATGAAATAATGAAAGATGCCTTCCAAAAAAAAAAAAGTATTAAGAAACAGGAAAATTTTATCAGAAACAAAAGAGTGTTGAACTTCTATATAATATCAGCCCTCCTATATGGTAGTGAATGCTGGATAATATCCTTAGAGATGAAGAGGAGACTTGAGATAACAGAGTTGTGGTTTTATAAATGGATGCCAACAGAACATGAAAGCAATGAAGTTTTAAGGAAAATGAAAACAAATAGGACAATTATACATAAAATCAGAAAGAGACAACTGAAAATTCTGGGATGCATAATGAAGAAAGGTTTGGAAAATTTGATACTCACAGAACATATTGAAGGCAAGAGGGACAGAGGAAAGCAGTGAGTAAAATAACTAATGAGCTTGTGTAAACGGAGATGGTAGAACAGGGAAGGATAGTAAAAAGACAAGCAGCTATAAATGATAGGAAGTTGTGGAGAACTATGATTGGCCTGAAGGAGCATGACACATAGAAGATATCTCTCTACTCTTCCACTGAATCAGAGGACAGAATGTTTCTATACAACCTGGCCTCACTCACAACCGACAGGAAATTAGATCCTGTTAAACTACTCTATTCACTATGTACAACTTTGTCCAATGAAACCAACGCCACCAAAAGTTGGAAATCAGACAACATGAACAATATACGACAGAGCATTTGGGAGAGTTTTTTCATTAATCCATAACAGATGTGAATGTTCATAACCAATGGGAATTGTTAAGTTTATTTTCATAGAGTCTCCAACAAGAGACTGGAGTTAGGCTGACTGTAGTCACAATCATTAAATCAATGTGAACATCATTTCCTTAGCTACACAGTATGTGCTTGGCCAGGGTTTCATACGATTTTGAATAAGTGTTATCCTTCTCCTAGACTGGTTACCACTCAAGGCTATAGGATTTATTCTGAGCCACGATTTTACCCATAGCTGGGGAAAGAAGAAATGAATTCATACCTTTCCCAAGGGTATTTGCACATAAGTGAAAGTAACAAACTCAGCTGAAATTCAAACTAGGCTCTCCAATTCGTAAAGTAAAAAGATATAACATTTGCATTACTTTTTAAATTTCTTTTCAGGCTTTGGTACTTTAAAGTTATGGCTGTTAGTTTTTAGTAGAGACTAATAAAAAAGACACAGTTTAAGATTTTCAAGGATATTAGATGCAAATTGAAATCTCTTTTATTTTCTATTCATAGTGTATACTAAATGGTTGTAGAATGAAAAAAAATGACCTGAGCTTGTTAAAGCTACAAGGTGAAAACAAAGTAATAACAATTAATAATGAAAATATTTCATCTAAGAAATTTTCAAACTGGAGCAACAGAAACGTGAGATGAGTTTATTTAAAAAATTTTAAAGTAAAGTGTCCATGAAGAAAGATTTCTGAAGAAAAAGATTCACTTTTTCTGGTTTTATAAAATCAAGTGAGGAATAATCAAGCCAAAACAAGAGATCCTTGTTCTAGCTTTACATAATTTATATTCATTATCTCTGCATTTTCAGTTACGATTAACCTAAACCCTACCAAGGACAGAGAAAGAGACTCATTTCTTTTGTATCTGTCTAGTAATTAAACTGTCTTCATATTTATTGTCTACATAGTTTTAAGTTACTTTGAAAATAGGAACTGAAATATGATTGACCCACAGATAAAGAATGACAGCAGACTCTCCAGGTTTTAATTGGAAGTAGTCTTAGACAAGTAGAATTTTGGTGAGATCTTGATTGTTCTCATTGCTACACAAACATGTCTACCATTTAATAATGGTTTGCATGCTTATCTTGCAGGCTCATTTGCTCATGTATTATATTTGATCATCACTGAATGCCCAACAATTGAAACAGATTAAGCAGAAAATTTATAATTAAAAACGTTCCTTTGAACTTGAACTTCAGAAGGTAGCCAAAACTGAGCAAAAACTTTTAACAGCCAATTTGAAATTACCACAAGAAAATTGGCATGAAATGCATGCATTTATCCAAAAACAATAGAGAAGTTTCATTTTGTATTGATTTGTAACAATCATGGCAGTCATTACAGATCAGGTAACTACCTAGTTTTAACAAAAATAAATAATATTTTGCTCAGGGTTGTTTTCTTTCCTGCCAAGTCAACACAATACATTTTTGGTGATTTAACACTGTACTTAATAAATATTTAAGTTTCTATGAGAGAAAAAAAAACAATCACATTTTATGAATATTCCCCAAATAAATAAACCTTAAAAAAAACAAAAAAACAATAAAATAACATTGAATAACAAACTTGCTTTCATCTGTTTTAAAAAACAGCCAAGATATAATTCATCCCAAAAAAGCAATTAGAAAAAGAAAAGTTTTAGTTTTGATGTAAACAGCTAAGAATATTTGTAAAAACAGTATTTTTGAACCAATAAAATTTATGCAAAAAATATTCTCAATATTAAAATAAATAATATCTTGAAATAAAGACATTAATACTGTCAAAAGAAATAAAAATAAGAACCAAGGAGAAAACGAAAAAGTCCCATTTATGAAGACAAACAATAATAGCGCCTTGTTTGGCAAACCTGAAACCAAACACATCAAATAATAATACCAAGACTCAAAATGAAAAGAGAAAATTTACAGCTAATTCTATGGCAACCCATTCTGACACAGAATATAATGAAAACCATTTTCAAATATTGTAGCTTTTTGTAATTCTTACATAAGACACTTGAGTTTCAAGGAAAGAATTTCAAATCTAAAGAAATGAATTTTTGCCTGGGGAAAAATTTTAGTCAATGTATCAACCTCAATTATAATTGTAAAAAAAATTCTAAATATCAGATAATTAAAAATAGGGGAGAAATTGCATAAACCTGAATCAAAAGGGGAGGTAGATGACCTTGGATTACAAGAATCACTGCTTCAAAATGATTTTTATAAAGAAATATATTTAAAAAAGCCAAAACTCAAATATCAAGTTGACTGCTTATGGATTGATTTTTTTATGATTTATCAACCTCTATGGGTTATTTTTTATGGTTTATCAACCTCTCTGGGTTATTTAAAAATACAAGGGAATATTGCATTAACATTTTTTTTTGAGAATAACAATGATTTTTTTCCAGATACAAGTCCTACTATTTTGCTCATAGCTGGAATAATATCTTTACCAAAGAAATTTGTACATAAGTGAATGTAACGAACCTGACTGGAATTTGAACTCTCTGATTTCTCATTCCTAGTCAATATCCATTACACCACCCACACATCCAAGTTTACAGCTTCAACATTCAACAAATTCTTAATATGGTATAAAAACAATTATTCCTGATTAGTTTTATCAAATCCAAATTAATAATAAATAAATTATTTAATTGAAAGTTCAAATCTGATTTCAGCTCTTGTCTACATTTTTTTTTTTAAATGAAATATACAATAACTGGGTTAAATACCCTCCTTCTATGTGTTAAATAACAGGGTAAATTGGACTCCTTAGCCTTGGGTATGTTACAGAATGCAAAGACCAGAGCCAGAATTGTTAGCAATTGGCTAGAGTGTATCATGCATGTGGTATTCTGACAGTGATAGATTGCCTTTGTTTGAGTTTTGGATATGTCCAAAATGATGCAAATTCAACAGGGCCGCAATAATTCTGAGGTGTTGATATGCCTTCCACACCCAGGTTAGCAACTGGTTAAGGCCACCTGTAGAAGGATGCTGAGCCAATGTGTGACATGTGTTCCTGCGACGTCATTCCTCCCAGTGCCTCTTAGAATTTAAACTACCACTACTCTCTCGCAATGAAAAGAAAAAAGTAACAAGTGCTTTTCATTGATACCATTTTATGTAGCAGGATGGGGGGACCCAAAAGACAACACGGAATGCAAAAGGTAGCAACCAGTCTAGGAGAACTTCATTATTTTTCCCAAGATGTAATGGCAGTTCACACGTATTAAAAGAAGCTGTGGAGAGTATGATCACCTACATCGTGTAGGGACATGGCATTTAATTAGAAGGGAAATAAGAAACAGAATATGGTTGAAATCATGTCACAGTTGATTGATAATAACCAACTTGGATGCATTGACTTTTTAAAAATTTTTGTCCACTTGTCCAGCTTACAGCTGCTGTATTAAAATTCTGATTCTACTTTTAATAATGTTTCATAAACAAAGCATCTTAATTTTCTTTCATATTTCAACATTCAAGAAAATCTTAATTTCTAAGTTATTTTTCACTGAAGTCCTCAAAAAACTCAATAAAGCATATTGAATATATTTGAATTAAGTCTAGTTTTGATTAAATACCACTTATCTAAAAAAAAGGCATTTCTTATAAACATTTCAATATGTATAGACCATAATTTTTAAAATGGTAAATTTTTAATAATTATATTAATCTATGTAAAAGAAAAATACATTAGACATATTTCAAATCAAGACATTTTCAATCCACTTACTGGAAATGTAGTGAGATTAAACCAGAGAATCTTTGCCAACAAGCAGCCATTTTGTCTTTACATCTCAGACAAGAGAATCTAATTAAGAACAAAGTTGCAGGAGGGTTAAAATCAGATAAGTGAGTTGAGATTATATATGATTTGCCTTGGACATCAGATTCTTTACAAATATGAGAACTTTTAGTATTCAACCAATAAAAATAAATCAATGTCTTCTTTTTTATTAGTTACATTCTCATCTGTTTTAAATTTAGGGTGTCACAAACTTTCAGCCAACGAAAATAAAATTACAGTCTTTTTCTAAACATAGTGTTTTCACAATTTTTCTTTTTGTAGAAAGAAAAAGAAAATAAGCAAAACAAAAAGAAACATTATCCACAAAATTCGCAAATGTCTTAAGCATATCCAGAAACTTCATATTGAGGTTTAGATGATTTAGAATAGTGCATGACTCCAACTTGCAGACATTAACAGACTTTGGCGGCAAGACAATACAATGAGTTGGCATCTACAGACGAGGGAGATGTTCTGGGAAAATAGTGAAATATATGTGATGGGGAAGGGGTGCTTCTAATTGCTTAACAGGAAGAATAGGTTTTTAACGGTCCTCTTGGAATGTTACAAACTTTTCTTTTGTCCAAACACCACCAGTTGACATCTTTTAAACAAAAAAACAAAAACGAAAATAAGAAAAGAAAAATTCTAATGTCATACACAATCATGCCTTAAAGACATCTGCCAGTACCTATTAGTTGACTTTTTCAGGATTTACTAAAGAATTTTTTTATTTGAAAAATTTTCTTTTATTTACTTACATTTATTTTTAGTTACTATTTACTATTTTTAATAGGTAGACATGCAGTTGCTATTTTAACGTTATCACAAAGTTACTGTGGATTGATTTTTTCTTTTTTTTCGTTAATCATTTGACCTCAAGCAAGAACCTAATATTAAGGAGAGAGAACAATAAAAGAATGTGAGTTAAGAAGGCAGAAGATGACGATTGATATTACATTTAAATTTTTGAAGATCAAAGGCAATAAAGCCACTAGGTCACAAGAAGTTACTGAGAGTTAGAGAATATGTGAAAAAGTACTATTAAGAAGAAAGGACAATAAAAGATTGAGAAGACAGAAGATAACAATTGACACTGCATTTAAATTTTTTGAAGATCAAAGTTGGCTGGAAAGCAAGAGGCCAGAAGAGAGTTCAACAAGCAAGAAGTGCAACAGAAGAAATAGAAACTTATGGTTTCATCTAGTCATTTCAACTGTAAAATGATGAGACTTTGCTGGCAAAAATGAATAATTCCATTGTTTTTGTTTTTTTTTTTCTTATTTTTCTAATGAAACTTGCTGCAGCACACATGCTAGTACTTTGTATGTCTATTGCATGAAATCGTTCCTTGCAGATTAGCCACAGATTCTCAATTTGATTTAAATCAGAAGAGTTTCCGGGCCAGTCTATAGTACTTTGATTTGCTCACTGGTAAGGATTGCCAGTGTGTTCATGCAGCATTACAATTTTCATACACTTCCTTGGAGTAACGTCCATTGAAGACAATGGCCTTAGGACAACTAATCGACAGTTAAGACAATAGTGTCTGGGTGTGGTAAAAATCTGATGCAATCACGGATGAGGCAATATTTTTTAATAACATTTTTGGGTGGAAAAAAATTTTCCATGTTAAAGAGGAAAAGGATCAAGTAGAGAAAAATATATTGCATGTAAAACTTTAACAGAAGATAATATTTTATTTAAATCTTTCAATCACTTTGCAATGGGATAAACTGCAAGTCAAAAGTATATATAAATTTAATTAAAATTTAAAAGTATATATAATCAAATGTCAATCAAGGAAAAAATACTCTCACTGTAACACACACAGGAGAACTGTTGACAGACAACTAAATGTACAAATCTCATTACATCACATTTTGTTTCTCTTTGTGGATCTGGCACTAATTCAGTTGCGATGTTCATATGGAAATGTAATTATTTGCCCAATGACCTGAATGGAGAATATTTCAAGGTAGGAACAGAAACAAATGTTCAAATGTAACATTCCAAGAATAATCATAAAAATAGAGGATGAAGAACTGGAAAATGTCCAGGATTGCATCTACTTAGGACAGGTGATAACATGAAATAAAGACCATAAAATTGAAATAAAACTACATATAACTATTGGTTATTGAGTAAAATATAGTATTGAATAAAAATAGACAATAAAAAGCAATCCATCAATATGCTTAAAATATAACATCTACAGAGAATGCCAGCTTTGACATATATGTGCAAAACATGTAAATTAGCAAAATTGCTTGTAAACAAAAGCTTAATGGAAAGAGCAATGCTAGTAATAACTCTAATGGATCAACTCAAGATAAGATTGAAAGAAGAAGAAAAGGAAGAAGCCAGAACAAAAAATAAAAATAAAAAAACAAGGATAGGCAGAAGAAAAAAAAAGAATTGAAAGAAAGAAAAAGACAGATGGAAAAAAGAAGCAAATTGTATTCCTTATCCTTTCAGTCATTGTTTAGATGAGTATGCTTATCTTTGTTGTTTTGATCAATACATATCAGCCAATGTACTCTCCAGTTTTCCTTGATATTGTCTGAAGTTCCAAGATGAAGATCTATTATTCCCTGTGTTGTTTTGTCTAGTATCATTATCTTTAGTTTTTCCATCACTACATTTGGGCTGATGTGTTCTTCAGCTTTCCTCACTTGTATACAGCATCTGATCATTCTTGAGTATTATACAGTTTCTTTATTTTCACTCTCAACAATTCTTCAAGAGGAACAATTTGCAGATCCACACATCAATGCCGTAGATAATTCTCAGAGAAACTTACACCTGACAAACACCAAACAACACATCCATCTAAACATTGTTAAAGAAAGAAATTCTTTGTAGAATAATGCATCTACACTCAAGACCTCTCACTTTCCAGTCCACTGCTCTCACTCAATGGATTTTAAGAAACAGGAGGTCTATCCAGAATATATTCAGGCACTTTAAATATCTTCAGAACTGCTTACACATACGCGATATAGCTTAAAAAGGAGTCCTTTAGTACATATTGTATTTAACAATTTTTCAAAACCTTTCTAAATTTTTTCTCTTGAAACTGCAGCTTTATGAGGAGATGAAGAAAAAAGTTATGAAGAAATTTTCAGATACCACCAGATAACTTGTAGGTAAAAAGAAAAGAACATATTAGCTGATTAAAAACAACAAAAATGAAGATGACAGTGTAATGTTACCATTTCCATCAAAGTAAGAAAACCCTTGTGGGACATATAGAAGGCAAAAGGGACAGAGAGAAAAAGTGAAAGGTTGTACAAAGGGTTGGCAGAATATGGAGTGGGAGAAACAATAAGGTAACATATATAGTTCTACAAGAAATAGGAAACTGTGGAGAGCCATGATAACCAACATCCTTAATTGGAGACAGCACATAAAAAATTTGTCTCGAAACAAGTTTTTAATCTCTGCCTATAAAGTTTGGTGTAAAAAAATATTTCAGATTATGAGTTTAAAAAGCATAACATTTGGATAACCTTTCCTGCACACTCCGGTCTTCTGTTTTCTTAAAGAACCAAACTTTCAGGAATTCTGTTAAATCTTTGACATTCTTCTGATTCAAGCTTAATGGAAATTCCTCTGACAAAATCTGATTAATCAATTTTGCTTGATAAAGTCTTATTCAGAATGGCATTTTCATTGCAAATGTCTTTCAGTTACATTTCAGCAGATTTAACATTATCAGTGTACAGATTAATAAAAACACGAAACGTAAATCAAATGTAATATTAAGATTTATTCATCTCTGGACTTCATGAATTACTGTCAGCAAGGTTGGTGTGTAGCTATGGAGTGCTCTCCAAACAAGCATTCTACATTCTTGCAAGTGACACTTCTCTCTCCTTTTGTAGGGGTAAATATATATATATATATATATATATATATGATGGCCATGTTAGTCAAAACTAGTCAAGGAATCTAAATGAAATAATAATAAAAATGAAAGAATATAAATATACAACCCAGTGTGTCTGAAGAGTTTAATTTTTTAATATTTTTTATTGTTCAATATATATATATATATATATATATATATATATATATATATGTATGTATGTGTGTGTGTGCAAGCTTCATTAAATATGACAGATGCTTGCAAAAAATAAAACATTTGGACAGTTACATAATTTATCTACTGAAAAGAAAAAAATTATAAGATTATATGAGAAATTATATAAAAAACTTAATCAAGGCACCTTGTCTGTCATATTTAATGACAATTGCATTAAAGAAAGATTGCTGTCTAAATATTATATATATATATATATATTTATTTAAAAATATGATTCCAACACACTACATAAGAGTTCTCATGTTTCAAAACAAGAGCCGAAAACTTCAATATAATTATTTGAATTAAATTGAATTACAGTAAGCTCTGTTCCATCTTCAAACGAAATTTTTTTTGGAATAACTTATTTCTGAAATTTACGTGTTTTAATAGCATATTCATTATATATATATATATATATATATGTGATCCAGTTTGTCCCATGTTTGCATATTCTAGACAGTGCTGTGTAGCTACCCATTTATATGTTGGGAGCAGCCACTGACATTTAGTGTGTGTGCAAGGAGGTTATTTCTCAGGACAGCCTGTTGATACACCTGGCTTCTCTGAAGGACACTGAGTGCAAAATCTATTTCAGCATCATCTGATACAATTGATTGATTCATTTTCTATGTCTTATCAACACTTTGAAGGTTATTTAAAGCCACAACATATTTTGAGATTGTAAGATTGCTACTAACTGTATAATTTAGTTGGAGAAACAGACAGTACTCAACTGGACCAATTGGTGAGTGGTTTGTATAACAGACTGGGATGTGCCATTCTGCTATTTGGGCAAGCCTATTCTGTAGGTCCCAATTGGCTACCGACTTTGGTGTGGATACTGTGCTCAATAAATATCCCTCATTACACCATGAATGCTGGGTTATGTATTGAGTTACATTGTCCCCTCCACATCATTTCATGATCCATAAAATTTTTATATATTTTGAACTTGTAAGCATTCTGAAAGCAAAGGAAATGTTTGTCGCAGATTAATTCCATAATGCAGAGAACAAATCACTGTAAGTTCAGAGTCAAATGTCGGATGCAGAAAGAAATGCCGAAAACTCGATTCACAGTTACTATCTCACAAATCCCAATGTACATAACCAGTCAGAAAAATAACTCACTCTCCGACAAATGTGGTAGCCAAAATACATCAATTTTCCTCTCGATTCAAGAACACCAACTGCTTTTATCAGCCGAGCATTTTTTTAATTCGTCGACAACTGAGAGAGGACACCAAATTTTTGCATATCAAAATACTTTTATAGAGACTCCTGCGATAGATTTGTTTTTAATCTAAACATTCTGTCTTCAGCATGTCATGCAGAATATATGCCCTTTTTTTTGGTAAGTAATTTTCTTTTCCATCGTAGGATACATGCAATGTGCTGTCGCTTGGTTTGACAAAGTAAGTTGCCGTTTTCTTCGATATAGAACTTTCATAAAATTTTTATGTCATGGGGTGTTTTGTAAGTCCCCTGTGATATGCAGTATTGTAGTATATGAATTGAGAGGTGATTGATGAGTTCTTGTGGCAAATGAATAGATTGTAATGAATAAATGATTGTAATGAATGAATGGGCCGTAAGTCAGGTTAACTAGGATAGCTAATGAAAACCAGTCCTCCCTGTTTCCTCCTCAACCTTGTGCCACAATTCTATATTGTTCAGAATAAATACTATGTATTGAGTTACATGGCCATTTATTTTTGTCTTCCAACTGGATGCTAGTTGGGAACCTCCTTGTGAGAGTGCATATCATATTTTTGATTCTTCACTGACTTGATATTTATGGAGAAGTGGTTTGCCCAACTACTATAAATCAGCATAAAGTAACTCACTTAGTATCTTTGAATTATAAGGTTTCATTCCTTATGGTATCGACCAGGGTGGGCTGTTACTAGTTAGCCAAAGAGTTCCCCTTTAAAAGAGCTTGAACTTTTCCCACTTGCCAGCTTGATTAGGAAAAGCATTCAGCCCACATCAAAATATTTTGATCAGGAAGGATCAGAAATGTTACACACAGGAACTTTGACCTGTTGTGCCCAGTTGAAAAGGTCTTCTTTCATTCTCAAATTGTTTAATGATTATTACTATGACGAAAAATAATATTTCTATTTTGAAAAATAAAATTTAACTGCTAGTTACAGGGTAGTTCCTTTTACCTTACTCATGCATTTAAAAATGATATTTTTTATACTAAAGTTCACCTAACACAAGCCTCAAGAGTCACTCAAGGTAGATGGTTACTGAATGAGGTGAGAAAAGAAGTGTAAATGATAGCATTACACTGTTATCTTCATCTTTGTTGTTTTTAACATGTTTCAGCTGATATGTTCTTTACTTTTTACCTACAAGTTATCTAGCGGTATGAGAATATATCTTTATGACTTTTTTTCCTCATCTCCTCATAAAGCTGCAGTTTCAAGAGAAAAAATTTAGAAAGGTTTTGAAAAATTGTTAAATACAATATGTACTAAAGGACTCATTTTTAAGTTATATCAAGTATGTGTAAGCAGTTCTGAAGATATTTAAAGTGCCTGAATATATTCTGGATAGACCTCCTGTTTCTTAAAATCCATTGAGTGAGAGCAGTGGACTGGAAAGTGAGAGGTCTTGAGTGTAGATGCATTATTCTACAAAGAATTTCTTTCTTTAACAATGTTTAGATGGATGTGTTGTTTGGTGTTTGTCAGAAACATCACAGAAATGGCATGAATTGTTGAAATGATGGAACGAAGCTCATCTGAACAGATATGAAATTAATATTATAATGATGTTTTCACATGTGAAACTATTTTTCTGCAATTATTATTGCTATACTTTGCTTTTTTAGAGAATCAGTCTTTTTACCTCCCACTTGATAATCATTTTGAACCGGTCAACATTGTCATAAAGAACATTGACGTCTTTGTCAGCCTTTAAACAAGTAAATAAATCTACATTCTTTTTTTATGAAGCATTTTGATACAGATTATCTAAAAGCATGTAACTCTCCTGTTAATCTTAAAAAGCTTAACTCATAAAGCCAATAAGCAAACAACCGGAAGGTGAAAGGCAGATAATGATGACAGAAATATTCCCCATGATGCTAATCTGGTTTCTTTGTGTTTAAACTACAACGAAGATGAAAGTGTTACAATTTCACACCAAATGGAAGGAGATTTGAGTTTCAAAGCAGGTCAAGTACAAAAACAGAAGACAATTTTAAAATGAAGTGGACAAGAAAGGAAACAAAGTAGGCAACAATGACATTCAGGTTTCTGCTGGCTTTTCTGTTTTATGTAGATTTTTTTCTTCCATGTTTGCTACTTACAAAACAAGAGGATTAAAAAGTGCACTTTGACGTTTTCTAATTCCCTTCTTTCTCTATTTGTGTAATAAA
The DNA here is from genome assembly GCA_963932145.1 of Acanthosepion lycidas. Lineage (NCBI taxonomy): Eukaryota > Metazoa > Mollusca > Cephalopoda > Sepiida > Sepiidae > Acanthosepion > Acanthosepion lycidas. The sequence continues at coordinate 8,842,749 of OZ010581.1, forward strand.
TGGAAAGGAAATGAAAAGTAGGGATGAAAAGAGGGAAATATGAAGAAAGATTATATCTGTGTGTGTGTGTAAGAGTGAGAGAAAATGTGCTGAATAGTTCTCAGCTCAACCAAAATGCTCTTCAAAAAAGAAAAAAAAAAATTGATGTTTGGCCATTTGTTCAGATTTTTGGCGAATCAGGTCAGGAACTGATCTGACTCTCCAAAAATCACTCCTCATGCCTTTATGTAGAAAAATAAAAGATAAAATAACGTGTAGATTTTTAACTTTAAAAATCAGGAGGTCAGTTCAATCTGCTACCTTGTTTTCAACCTTACGGCATCCTCAGGCGATTTTTCATCAAATGACCTCTTAATGCTTTCTTCTAATGAAAAAAATAATAAAAAACATAATATAGCGTTCATTAGTTTAAAAAAAAAAAATAAAGCTTTAAGAGGTCATTTGATAAAAATCACCTGAGGATACCCTGAGGTTGAAACCAAGGTAGCAGCTTTAACTGACCTAATTTTTAAAGTATATATATATATATATATATATATATATATATATATTAGTACAGGTAATATGCTGTTGACATATAATCCAAGTGAATCCTAATAATATAAAATATTAAAACTGATCTACAAAAAGAGCTCAGTGTATTTATTATAACAGAGCATTTAAATTACATAATAAAAAATCCAAAATTACATCATGAGTATAGCTATTTCAACTAACGTTAAAACATTAGTTAATTGGAATTCTCTATTATGTAATTTTTTTACATAATATTATGTAATTTAATATAGTTTTATGGTGTGCTATATTTATGGGATAAAATGCTTAATATCAGAGATAGAGCATATATAAATATAAATATAAAAGTGAACATTGAGGTCAACACTCAGAGGTGACAGGCTGTTTCATGGTGAACGTAATTGTCAGGACATTCACGTTCATATATATATATATATATATATATATATATATATATATATATATATATATATATATATATATTTATATATATATATGAACAGGAGGCAATGTAAATTATAAGAAACCATATAATTACATCTACAGCAGCAGAAGCAATAATAATTTCTGAATAAACCCATATTTTTATTTTAATCTGTGTTTATTATATATTAATTCTTATAAAACTCAATGTTGTTCTACTTTTTCAAACAGGATTTTATATTTAAACTTTTGCTTTTCAAATTAACAGTTGATAATAAATTTCCCTTTCACCAGTCAATCTGCTTGTGACCTTTGACTTTGAATGCAGGATCAACTCGTGCAAAGGGTCATGTTATTTCCTAGCTTTTGATCCTGTTTCAATTTAACAGAAAAAAAAACATTCAGCCATGGTTGATATGACTTATCTTTGAATCAGAGATGATTAAAGTTGAATATTTATTCTGATCCTTTTTTCACTTAGAAATGGAAACAACAGCCCAATGTACATTTGCAAGATTCTTTTCACGTCTCTCTCTCTCTCCTGCTAGAGTTTCAGGAATCAATAAGATTTTTTTTTTATACACAAAACTTAATGTGCATAACGAGGAAAATCAGGGCTAAATGCAAAGAATGAAAAAGAAAAGTTTATATTTGATTCAAAAGCAAAGACAGAAAAAAAATCTGACTATGTATATATAGACTGCTCATATCTGAGTATAAGCACGAGTTAGGGTTGCTATCCAATCCCTGTTGAAAACCCCTGCTCAGGCATATTTATATTTGTTCAACAAATAAAGCTCACGTGGTTTATACTGCAGTTATGCTGAGCTCTTGCTCAAGATGACTTGTGATTCTGCTAGCACAACCATCAACAAACAATTTTGTCTACCCAGTTTCACTCACAGAGCTTAGGTCTATCTGTAGTTTAAGTTTCAGGCACTTTTCAAAGGGGCCACAAGCGGAGATCACCTCCCCAAGCGGGGCTGAATAATAAGAAAAAAATGAATTAATCCGCACTAATCCTTTTATAATATTCTTGTTTTTCTTCTTTTACCCAATTCTTCTTCTACCTCTTGTCCTCCTTCTCTATTACACCCAAGGTAATTCTTTTATTTTTTTAAAGAAATTATAGCGTTCATTAGTTTTTTTAAAAAAATAAAGTTTTAATAGGTATTTTCATAAAAATCACCTGAGGACACCATAAGGTTGAAACGAAGGTAGCAGATTCAACTGACCTTCTAATTTTTAAAGTTAAATGCTCTTTGTTATTTTTACTTTTATTTCATTTTTTCACACCTATATGGAGCACTTTTTAATAGCACTACTTCCTGGTTTGATTCAGCAATGACAATTAACCTTTTATATTATATAGATAGATACTATAGATATATATATAGATAGATAGATAAATATGTCAGTAATACTATATATAAATATATATATATATATATATATATATATAGATAGATATGTCAGTAATACTATATATATAGATATGTCAGTAATACTATATATATATATATAGAGAGAGAGAGAGAGATAGATATGTCAGTAATACTAAATATATATATATATATATATATATATATATATATATATAGATAGATATGTCAGTAATACTATATATATATAGATATGTCAGTAATACTATATATATATATAGAGAGAGAGATAGATAGATATGTCAGTAATACTATATATATATATATATATATAGATAGATATGTCAGTAATACTATATATATATATGTATATATATATATATATATATAGATAGATATGTCAGTAATACTATATATACATATATATATATAGATAGATAGATAGATATGTCAGTAATACTATATATATATAGATAGATATGTCAGTAATACTATATATATATATACACACCTAGTGAGCCAGACAAACCTACCTAGGTTTCACCTAAATGGATCGTCAGGGAAAGCCGGCTTTCCCTGACGATCCGTTTAGGAGAAACCTAGGTAGGTTTGTCTGGTCCACTAGGTGTATGTAGGTCTGGTCTACGGTTGTATTGAGCTCTTTTGTAAGTTAGTTGTTTACTCGTATCGGGGTTTTTTCTTTGGGCTTCAAACCTGCATCTGTGTGATTTTTTTCGACAGACTTTCATGTTTGTAGCTCTTTCTTTTTTTAAAAGCTTTTTTCCCCCTCGAGATTGACTTGATTATTGGCAAATCAAAAATTTGAGAGTTTTTCGAAACGAGTATAGTTATCTATATTTGTATATATATATATATATATATATATATGTGAAAATATTGTAGAAAATAGGAAAGAAACTGGTTTGGTAAATAATCCAAAGTTCCTTGTTTTGAAACATGAGACCTCTTATGTAGCGTGTTGGAATCATATTTTTAAATAAATTATTATATATATATATATGTGTCAGTAATACTATATATATATATATATATATATATATATATATATATATAGATAGATAAATAGATATAGATATGTCAGTAATACTATATATATATATATATATATATATGGATTCATGCCTTTTCCAGGGAAATTAGAACAAAAGGAACAAAACAGCATAAAATGGAATTTGAACACAGCTCGACAATTTCACTTTACATGCTAATAACTATTACATTATACACACACACACACATATATATATATATATATATATATATATATATATATATATGTATATATATATATATATATATATATGTACAAACACAAAATTAATTTCCTGATTGCAGTTTATTACTATAAAATCAGCTTGAAACTTGGCATTTTGACCTCCCTAACAAAACAGACATTCTTAAATAAATTAAACAAAATATGATAGAATTTTTATATTTATTTCTAGTCATTAATAGCCATCAATTTTTATTAGGTGTTGGAAGGAAAAAATGCAAGAAAAAGCTGAAACATCTCCCCCCTGCCACCATATGAAACTGCAAAGATCTACAATTCATTGACTGAACCGAAATATATTTTTATGGCCAAAAAAAAAAAACAAAAAAAAAAAAATATCCAACAATCTGGTTTGGGGAAAAAAGTAGCTAAAAATGGTCAAGACCTGTCGGCTATTATTAGCCTACAAAGTACTGTGCATGGCTAGTTATAAACCTCAAATCTATGATCCGTGTAAAATAAATTTCCTTTCCTTTCATGTTTTTTGGAGATAAAAAGTTGTATAATCAAGAGAAAAAAATTCATAGAACATATGTGTATTTCTTTGAAAGGTTATATATATGCATACACACAGAGAATGCATATTGATGTTAGTATATGTCTGCATCCAAAAATGTGAAGATTTGTGTGTGTGTGTGTGTTACTATATAAATATGAATACATGTATGTGTAAGTAGATGTGCATGTGTGTATAGGGGTCAGCAGAAGTGTGTATATCTAAGAAAAGTTGGTGTGTGAGTGAGAGAAAGAGGGAGCATAAAAACAAGATGGTTTATTTTTATGCATTGTAACACAAAGGATATACAGAGGAAGACATTATAATCACAAATATCAAATAGTTATTGTCATCAAAATCAGTTGCTACCAAATATTTTAATTAAAATTAATTAAAAAATTATCTGCTTATTATGATAAAAATTTTGCATATAAAAAATTTATAAAAAATGAATTTGATAACAAAGAATCTAGAACATTTCAATTTTTGACTTAATCTTATCAATAAGCAACTTGTTATAAAAGAGATTCCTTTGGGTATCTATTATCAAATAATTTTTGAATATGGATAATACATATTGCATAAACTCTGTAAATAAGAAGGAACTACGTGTGTGCCTATGAAAGTCTCTCTCACTCTCATATATATATATATATATATATATATATATATGAACTCTCCCGTTGGTTTCAACGTATGAGTATCTGACAGCTTAATTGATTCAGTTATGAAATAATCTGAAGTGGCACTTAAGACCTGCTAGTGATTTAGAAAGGAGGTCACATAATATAGAGCAAGAGTGAGGATTGTGAGATGAGATCACTGTTAGATTGGCTGGCCTTTCAGATCCTGCTCTTGCTTCTTGAAGATGATTCAGACAAGCAGATTGAAAAATGCTGAGTCCACTAAAACACATTGATCTCCATTCTACCTGCTCCAAGGCTAAGCACTCAAGGGTGTTATGTGGTATATTGACACACACACACATATATATATATATATATATATATATATATATGAATAAAATTGTCATATAGGAAGAAAATGAGCAACTAGCAACACCAACATTCGAGCATGACACTCTGGACTTATGAATATATGTTTTCTGCCAGGTGGCTGACTGCAGTGATTATTGGTGATTATTCAGTGGAACTATCCAGTCAAATTAGGGTGAATTATTGTGCATCGATGATTTGGGATTTAATGGACATAAAGCCGAGCTGTGCTACTAACAAAGTATTCACTAAAATGGTTAATTATCTTTGGTTAATTTTAAGTATTTATTTGCAGTTGTAATTAAATTCTGTTTTATCTTAACATTGAAGTCTTGGGTTATACTCAATTATTAATGGCCACTGTAAGTCACAAAAAAAAAATCCAAAGTAAAACTTAGCTAATGCATTTCGTCCTCTAGTGGACTTTATCAAGCCAAATCTAAAGAGCTTATTTTGCAACAAGTATTTATATATAGAAGAAAAAATTTTAGTTTTTAGAATTTTTAAATTTAAGAACTTATATGCATTAGACTAACTGAAAAGTTTAGGTAGATTATGGTGGATAATAAGTGACGTAATTTAATATCTATTAGACTAAAGTGAGTAAATGATGATTTTTTTTTATAATGTAATTATTTATATTAATTTAGTTTCAGATTAATTTATTTTCTGATATCTACTGATGCATGAACCAAACAATTACACAAAACTCCTGAGTAAAGGTGATGAATATAACATCAATCAGCTAAATGACAAATTTTATATTTGTATTAATCCTATATATATATATATATATATATATATATATATATATATATATATAAGACAAAAGGAAAATTTATTTTTAGCCAACACATTTTGTCCTCAGAAGAACTTTATCAAGGTAATGTACATATTATCTAATTATCTAAATCAGACTCTTCCCGGGTCTTTCAAAAAAGAGTAGAGGTTTATCCTTTGTTTTCTGTTTAGGATTGGGTTTTCAGTTCCTTCAAAAGCCTTTTCCTTATGTAATCCACTAACTCGAGTGGCTCTTGGGCCTTGTACAGGGTGAATATCATTGTTATATATATATATATATATATATAAGTAAAGACTGAAGACAACACTCAGATGCAACAGACCATTTCATGCTGAATGCAATCATCAGGCCACGATGACTGCATTCAGCATGAAACAATCTGTCATCTCTGAGTGTTCTGTCATCTCTTCAGTGTTCACTTTTATATTTTATATTTACATACGCTCTATCTGTGTGTGTGTGTGTGTGTGTGTAATTGGACAGCAATTTTTCATTTATGCATGTTTGGTTAAAAAAACAGCAAAAGATCTTTGTTGATCATTTTTTTTTTATTTGCTTTTTCAATATTTCTAATATGTATATGTATGTGATCTTGGTCTGAAGATCACATTGAAGTATGATAAAAACTAATAAAACTTTGCTCATTAGCTTGTTGGTTTGTGCCAGACTTAGCTAAGGTTAATAAATATATGCTGATCAAAGAAATAACCCAGAATAATTCAGTCCAATTGCATGATCAGTTTAGCATACCAAATGAAGTTCTTTTGCAGAATATAACTATAATCTCTCTTGCTAATTTTTTTTAAAAGAAAGTCGGCTTTTACTTTATACTAATCTCTCAGCTTTGCCTTCAGTACTCCTAATCATGATTAAAGAAGATGAGACAAAATAAATATCTGGAATTTTTATTAAAAAAAAAAAAACAAATAAAAGGAGAGAGGGAGAAAGATAGTGAATATTTATTAGATACCATATATGTGCATGCATTTATATATATATATATATATATATATATATACACGCACATATATGGTATCTAATATATATATGTATAATATATATATATATAATGTCTACTAGACATACACACTTACTTACGAATATACATTATCATCTGAATCCCATATAGTCAAATCAGAATTATAAATACACTTACATATATAAAGCAATATTTACATTTGTTTCTGCTAGGCTTGGAATCTGTTAATTTTTTTTTGTGTTTCAAAAGAAGGTATCATCTTTCCTGGAGTTCCAAACAGCATAAATTATACTAATGCTGTTTAACAAGTCAAATGCACATGGAACCTGCTTAACCAATTGAAATCAAACGCAAAAATAAAAATACCAGAATTTCTTTTCTTCATCTTTCATTCTCTGATTAATAAAAATGAAACATGCAAGATTGATAAACATTTTCTATTTGTTCTTTATCTTATCATACTGTCAGATTTATACATATATATATATATATATATATATATATATATATATATATATATATTAGTATTACACAACATAGACTGAATTCTGACACAAACTCAGTCTATACACAGGGGTTGACTGACATAGTTTTTGTTGATTGAAAAAGATCTATCCTCCCCATATAAGATAATTTGGGATTTTGTTATGTAATACTATTGATATGCTCTGTTATAATACACTTTTTGTGGATCAGTCTTAATATTTTATATTACTAGGATCCACTTGGATTATATACCAATGGATTTATTACCTGTACTATATATATATATATATATATATATATATATATATATATATTCTTAAGGTGTGCTATATTTATGGGATAAATTGCACAATATCAGAGATAGAGCATGTGTAAATATAAAAGTGAACATTGAAGTCAACACTTAGAAGTGACAGGCTGTTTCATGCTAGATGCAATCATCAGGCCATGATGGCCTGACGATTGCATCTAGCATGAAGCATATATATATATATATATATATAATAGTAAAAAAAGAAAGAACAGTAAGATATATCGTCCAGTGTCCTTATTGATATTTTTATTTTTACAAAACAGTGCACAATGTAAATTTACAGAGCATAAATATTAATTTAATTATATAATTAAATTTGAAGTTTTTAGCTTCGGTTACTGAAACATCCTGTGTCATGAAGGAACCATATTTTTAAATCAGTTAATTTATAATATATATATATATATATATATATATATATATATATATATATAGATAGATAGATAGATAGATACACACACATGCACACAATTTAGATACATATGCATAAATGGTCATGCTAAAATACAGATTAAAAAAAAGTTAAAATGATCATTGTCAAATAAACTAAGCCCTTTCCAGATGGAAGATCGTGTAGCATCAATCTTTCTATCCACATTTCACTTTATCATTTACTTAGTTACATAAATGTTAGAAAACACCAAGAAAATGACAGCTGAAAATAATCGAACCAAGTTTCATGTGTCAAGAGAATTTATAGATGAATTTGGAAAACAAAGCTATTCTTTCTGAGTATTGGCTTTTTCTTGACCCCTAATATTTCTCTCTTCCAGTTTCTTGCTTTCCTGTCAACTACGATCTTCAAAAGATTTAAATGTAACATCAATCATAATTTTTTGTCTCATTGAATCTTGTTATTTTAATGTCCCTCCACCTCTCCTCAATAATGTCTTCTCAGTTTCTTTCAGTGATCTCTTGTACTATTAATAGGATTCTCATATTGTTTGCAGTGAAATGATTTTAAAAATTTAAAAAGTAAAAAAATTCCAAGGCTTTGGGCAGGAAAACTTCATACCTTTCCCCATCTCTGTTAAAGATGTTACTATTTTCAATGAAACCTTTTGGCTGACACACTCTTTGGCCTTCCTCAAAGCTGAAGACACTAGTTAAAAATTTGTGTGAAATAATGGAAATACTTAATCTCAAAATTCTTTTTCAAAAAATGAAAATTTTTTCTAGAACATATTTGTACATTATAAAAACATAAAGCAAAAATATTTGTAATTAGGAATACATTTAAAAACAATAAATATGACTTTAAATATGGGTGCATGGCCGAATGGTTAGAAAGTTCTCTTTCTGACCATGAGATCCGGGTTCAAATTTCACCATGGTTGATTTGTCAGGAAGGAAACTTCCTAACATTATCAGCATGGAAGGGGACGATCCCAGCATGCAGCATCTTTGGAAAATTCCTGAAAACCATACCATGGGTTGACCAAGCTGTGAGAGTGAAATTGAGTAGATGGAACACTTGGAGGCTGTCAATAGCTGTGCCAACACAAAGTCACAAATCATTGTGACTGAGGGTTTGAGTGTGCTGGGGTTGTTCAGATTGTTGATTATGCTAGATAACATGCTCTCTCCCAGAAACTGTAACTATGGTCTGCTCAGTATAGTTGCAGTATAAACCAGTGGTTGGCTCTGTGGGTGTTGAACAAGCACAAATATGCCTGAGCAAGTATCTGCAATAGGGATTGGCTAGCTGCCCTAGTAGACAGGTACCCTCAAATACGAGTGGCCAGCTATTATTATGATTTTAAATATTACAAAATACTCAAAATTGAAAAACAAATATATTTGAAACTATAAATTTTTAAGTAATACTGCTTTTATATAAGTATTATTATTATTAATTTATATACAGACATCAAATCATTTTCATCATAGACAGCCTTCTCAACAATCACCTTTGACACTAATACTGTCTATCAAAAATTGTTTGTACATATTTGAGTCACTTGTTCTGGTTTGAACTGCTATTGAATATATAACATGACTCATTTCTCTAAAACATGATGTACATTAGGCCAACCTAATGTTGAAGATGCCAATAAAATACATGAATCTTTTTTAACAAAAGATAGGAATATTTTTTTTTCAGATTAGAAATAGCCAATGATATCAGAGAAGAAATGGGTCAGCAGATTAACCAATCAAATTATCCCGTAGAGTTTCCATGATGTTTTGTCTCTTTAATAGATACCTGTTTTTTTTTCCTTTTTATCCAAAGTCATATCTATACAAAAATATTTAAGATTTTGTTAATAATTTAAAAAAAATAATAATAAAAGAAACAAAATCAGGTAAGAAAAGTCATCAAAATATGAAAATAAAATCGGAAATGATCATATAAAATTATATATTTTTAATAATAGAAATCAAAATTCAGTAAATAAAATAAAAAATCCAACCTCTATACATATCATGAAATTTTGTCTAAGGTCAAATTATATCAATTTGAGGAACCCTTTTTCCTGACTCAAAAACTGAATCATATTTGTCTTACAGTGAATTTTAAAATTTTGAATTTCAGTGGAACAATCTCACATTTATTTCTGGAGCTAATCAAAACAAAAAAAATCAGCCAATTAAGTTTTAGAAAAAATGCTACTGTCAATGTTATCTGAGTTCATATTTCTGCTAAATTCATTCATTACAAAGTAAATCTCTTTACTTCAACTTTTTCACTGAGTGACAATATCTATATTATTTTAATCACAGTAACCAGGTTTTAATTGGAAAATTGGATCCAACCACTGAATAGCTAATTCCTGCATTCAATAAAGACTGTCTGCTATGGAAAACTATATCTGGATAGAAAAGGGATCACACTAATGCCTCTGTTGAACATTTAATATATAAGGAGCAAGAGAAAATTATTTAAGTTAAACCAATGCAGATTTCTTTGCTTAGAAAAATTAGATATTAAAAAGTAACATTATTTACATTATTTGAGAAAAATTAGATATTAAAAAGTAACATTATTTACATTATTTGGACTATTGTCCTCATCTTTGCCGCCATATTTATTACAATGTTTCGGCTGTTGTACACTCTGGCCTTCTTCAGGTGGTTGGAATGCCGAACTGAACCCTTTATTTCACTCACTGGGGTAGACTGTTCTAGTTCCACATGCCATGTTTTTAATAGATGTCATTTATCATTTATCGCCTGTTAATTTCCCTCTGAAAATTCTCCACTGCCGTAACCAAGTATTGAACTCACACTCTTTGGGTCCTGTCACTGGATCTAACCAACACCTTTTATCTACTGTGCCATGTGTCCTTGAGTGGATAAAGGCCAAATATAGACAGAAACTGAAAGGCCGAAACATTGTAATAAATATGGCGACAAAGATGAGGACAATAGTCTGAATAATGTAACTAATGTACATAATACCTCATCTCAGAAATAGAGACAGATAAAAAGTGACACTTTATATGAAATATGGAATCACTTGCCTTTCACAAGACACCAAGAGAATTGGAAGGATGGATTGGTTGGATCAGTGTATTTTTTACTAAAGTATACATTAATGTCAATAAGGAAACTTTGTTCCAAGAGGTTGATCTGTGGTGGTCCCAACTAAAGTGATATAAAAATCAACTTCACATTCAGTGTCACACCAGAACATCAGAGGACTGAACTGGAAGGTGCAAATTTAAACCTCAAAGGAAATGGCTGTTCCTAGTGTGTAAACAGGTGTTTGAGCCAAATGAGCTTAGGAAGAGTATATATGGGACAGTCAGATGACAGGAAGTTATATGTGCCCCCACCTGAGAGAGAAGACATCTATGTGAGGAGAAAGTCCCCAAAGACACACACCTCAACACTGATATTCAGTGATCAAGACCAAAAGTAAATAATGTAAGCTTTAGTTGTGTATTCTTATTAGGATTTACAACATTAATGTTACAGACTATTTTTTTTGTTTTGTTGTTTTAGCTGAAAAATAGAGCAGAGAAATACATAGAAAAAAAACTGTTTTTCCTTTCATAAGTATAATGGTAAAAAAAAAATGTCTAATAACAATTTAAAATGGTTACAATTTAAGAAAATCTGGGATAAAAAAAATGAAAAAGATACAGGAGAGGTTATATGACCTGGGATTCTGAGAATGATTGATTTAAATTTAGCATTTGTATTTCATAGGCTAACAAAATTTTAGTAACATCAAGTCGGATCAGTACCGGGTGCTGTAAGCTTGGATATGTGGTAGGTGTAATGAATAATGGCTTGGAATTGGAAATCAGAAAGCAGAATACCAATTCTAGTCATGTTCATGATATTTACTTACACACAAATATCCTTGAGAAATGTATGAATCCACCACTACTCCACCAGCGATGGGTTAAATAGTAAAAATTGTATCAGGAAATTATTATCATCACCAAAAGATTTCCTGACTTTAAATAACCTGCAAAAGTCATAAAAAACAAATAAATCAATTGAAGAGAACAAAACAAAATGTCAGTTACCCTTGAGGACACATAACACAGTGGATAAAGGCGTTGGTTAGATCCAGTGACAGGACCCAAAGAGTGTGAGTTCAATACTCGGTTAAGGCAGTGGAGAACTTGGAGAGGAGAATTAACAGGAGATAACTGATAACTGACATCCATTAGATATGGCATGTGGAACCAGAATAGTCTACCCCAGTGAGTGAAATAAAGGGTTCAGTTTGACATTCCAACCAACTGAAGAAGGCCAGAGCATACAATGGCCAAAACGTTGTAATAAATATGGCGACAAAGATGAGGACAATAGTCCAAATAATGTAAATCTTCCACAAGTCAAAGATTTATCTTAACAAATAATTACTATTAACATTAAGCATTCAATGTGACCTGTAATGATTCATATATCAATTTAACCTTTTATCATTTCTGTATGTGACTTCATTTGCTGTGCAAAAAGTTTATCCTGCCACTGAAGGTGACTGATCCTTGAATTTGAATTTGTTTGAATTTCTTAGTTGTGTTGTCATATCCTACTATGACAATAGAAAACAACATTGAGTAAAATTAACAATAAGGATACTGCAATTGAGAAGTCTTGAAAAAGAATGCAGTGGAAAGGGAAATGATATTAATAACGATGCAGAGTGCTAAAGTTTAATCACACAAACACAGTGATAGTAAATGTCTAAAACTGTACTTCCCAGGGTAAGGAAATTGAACCTTGTCCTTCTGGGTGACAAGTAAACATAATTACTACTATAATATTAAGAACTTGGCAAATAATCTGTTATTGCTTGAAATTTCTTTGGTTACGTGCCAAAAGGCAATGGTTAACAAGCTAGTATTTCAATTAAACAGCAAGACACCTGTATTAATGCAGGTCTTGCTGTGATTTATTCAAGAGTGGAGGGTGGATGTCAATCACTATTTCTGGCAGTAGCTATCAACATTTGATTCTGGGTGAATTCCAGGTTAAAAATATAATTAACAAAGTAGACAATGTCCAACACAAGCAACAACAACAACAACCAAAAAGAATGATTCAGCAGCAAGGCCACTGATCGGGAGATTGGAGGTTTTGAGGAGCATGGAACCACCTATTAATCTGTGTTGTTCCCAGGTCCACCTTGACCCGAGATGGTAGCACCTGTTAGGGTCCCAGCAAATAGTGAATCCCCAAACAAAAACAAAACATTATGAAAGTATAAAAATACATTTTTATATAAAAAATATCAATAATACTTAATTTATAGTAAAATTACCAATAATACCGAGTATATATTTAGATGAAGCTATAAAATTGTGCTCAAAATATTTAGATTTCAGCATTAAATAACCCATAGAGGTGTTGATTTGCTACTAAACGAAAACAACTAAACCAGAAGAATGTCATTACACTATTTTATTTACTAATAATCAGTACATTCATGTATTTGTAAAATCTGAAGTAACACCATGTAATAAATTTTCCATCAAACATCTTTTATCACTGAGATGTTGAAAAGAGACAATTGTGTCAATAATTTTAAAGAAAAGAGTGTGAGATGCCAACAGATGTCAAAGAATATCTAGAAAGAATACTGAAGACAAGGGTCATGGGATCTCCACACATACCCAATTAACAATGACAAGAGACTATTTCCAGTTCTTGTCCAATGCATTTATGAAAGATTTTAGGAGCCTTGTCAAAGCTAAGCTCTATTTTTCTCTTGCCTTATCAAGTTTTTCAGTCTCTTTTTTCTTTTTTAGTTTTCTTCTTATCATCCAGTTGTGCAGCTCTCTCTTGCTACCTTTAGCTGGTTATTGTTCAGCACAGACAAGTGGAGAAAGTGGAAGATATGAGCTGAATACCAGATGGCATGAATGTATGGTGAAATCAATGACAAAGTACAAGGCGGCTAAGTGGAGTTCGATGGTCCACTGATCAGAAAAAAACAACACTTGAGCAAAACAGAGACAGTTATGAGAAAACGTAAAGGAGAATGAACAGGAAAGAGAATTAAGTGCCTTTACATGCATTCTGTCCTTATTAAAAATGAAGTGAAAATGAAGATAGAAAGCAAAAAAGGAAAAAGGTTTTCAAAGAAGGAAGAGGAAAGAGTTCATGAGTGGACAAAGATGAGGAAAAGTTGAAAAGGAAAAAGTTCAACAGTGGAGGAGAAGGAAAGACTTCAACAGTAGAAGGGAATGAGGAGGAAAGAGTTCAACAATGGAGGAGAAGCAAAGACTTCAACAGTAGAAGAGAATGAGGAGGAAAGAGTTCAACAATGAAGGAGAAGGAAGACTTCAACAGTGGAAGAGAATGAGGAGGAAAGAGTTCAACAATGGAGGAGAAGCAAAGATGTCAACAGTGGAAGAGAATGAGGAGGAAAGAGTTCAACAATGGAGAAGGAAAGACTTCAACAGTGGAAGAGAATGAGGAGGAAAGAGTTCAACAATGGAAGAGAAGGAAAGACTTCAACAGTGGAAGAGAATGAGGAGGAAAGAGTTCAACAATGGAAGAGAAGGAAAGACTTCAACAGTGGAAGAGAATGAGGAGGAAAGAGTTCAACAATGGAAGAGAAGGAAAGACTTCAACAGTGGAAGAGAATGAGGGGGAAAGAGTTCAACAATGGAAGAAGAGAAAGAAAAATAAGCAGTAAGACAATTCCTTAAAGAATTCATTGAATTCTTTTATGATGGAACACAATTCACCAGAAATCTGGAAAAAAATCATAGAATACCTAAGAAAATACTTTGATGACTGAATAATGATGGAACAAATTTATAGAAATAAAATATTTTTCAAAAGAAGGTGAAAGAAACTGTGTCATGAATCAAATATATAAAAACTAAGAGGCTTACTTTGTAAATAAGATCTGTAAATATAGCATTACTAGCTTAAAAGCCACCCTATCAGGCGGTATTTAATCTAGCTCCGACAGAGAGCTCTTAATTGAGCCTTCATTACAATAGGAGTAGATGCAATAGGCAACAATAAACTATAGAAGAACTCAAAATTGATCACTGCATTTAAGTATTGCATTAATATTTTAACTTACCTTTTTAAAAGTTCAACAATAATTCTTCTGCCACCACTTAATTTAAAGACAATTTGATATACGTATGTCCTTACTCTCCATACAAACAATTATTTTTATTTCATGGGTGACTTACACTGGATTTCACAATTAATTATGATTATTCCTAAATTTATCTCCAAGCTATAAAAATTGTTATCACAGAAAAACATTTGTTGCAAAAAATCATGTAAAACAAAAAAAAAAAAAAATGAAATTAACAAAAACAATCACATTAATGAAAACTTGGGAATCCAAAATTTCAGGATGGCGGCTCTGGATCCAGCCTGGAATGTTTTTAATTTGCTCACAGTGTTGGCCTGATTCCAAAATGGTTTCTGCTGGGCTATGGTCTCTAAGAGTAAAGTTGAAAAAGTGTGACACACTGACACACTGACATTTACATTTATTAGATAGATTAACAAGATTTAAAACCTATGCTTGACTAAATCCTTAATATCTACTTTGGAATTTATTTATTTAGTACATTTGGAAATATTCTTATCTTTTTTGTTTCTGTACAAATGCAGATGTGGTGTAGGTGAATTTTTCATTCCACCTCCCAAATGTTCTTAATTTTGAAATATTTTTTATAAAGGAAAAAAAGAACAATTCTTTAAGATTAAAAAAAAAACAAATTTAAAAAAAAACATTTTTCATAGTTTCCCATAATTTTGAATATTTCATTGGAAAAAAATTAATGTTTATCAAGTTTGACATTGCACAAATGACTAAATTTGACTAAATTTAAAGATTACTCGTAGCCATACCCAGCTGGTCAATCAGAAAAAAACATTCAATTAGAATGGAGCAAAAACAGCATCATGTTTAGATGTTACAGAGTCTATCTTCTTCAATTACTTTAAAGTACTTTCATTAAAAAACATTTTGAATGAATACAGTTACTGATATAACAGAAGTAGTCTGTATTTATTCAGTCGAAGTTAGCTGAGGACATGAAGGGGTAAAACAGGCAACATGAAGACCCACTTCAGACCACAATTGTTTTAGAGTTTTTGAAATTCAATTTGTCAGTGTGCTGCCAGGGATATAAAAAGAGGATACATTTATAAAGCAATTGTTAAGTTGAATGAAGATTGGTTGAAAGATCAATGAAAAATAAGAACTACATGGGTGGACTCAATTATCAAGTTAAATGACTGTTAAACAATCAACTTATTGTTGGCTACAATTGAGTGGAGTTTGTATTAAATTGCTTGAAAATTGTGGGTGTTTTTAGTTTAAAATTTGTGCTGAAATCGATTTTTCATTTTTTGTGGTTTTTCAGGAAATGTAGTAGCATAGAAATAAAAATGAGGTATCGTTGAGCTCATCATGATGTAAGTAACCTACATACTGAGTTTGAATGAAATCAGAGGAAAAATGTTGAATTTATCAATTTTTGATCGTATTCATCAATAATCCATTTTTTAAAAATTATCAATTTTTAAAAAATAAATCTAAGAATCTATCTCATTACATTGTAAAATGTATGTGCCAAGTTTGATCAAAAACAGTTATAAGTGAAAAGGTATCACACAGTGCCACAAAGACACATAGACATCCTCTGTTTTACATTATATATATATATATATATATATAGGTAATGAACTTAATGAAACTTAAAATCTAACAATTTTTTGCTCCTCCACCACCCCAAAACTTTCAAAACATCTCACAGATTTTATATACTTCAGGTTATCTAGTAGGTTTATTCAGACATTGTAAACTACAATAAATAGCTTTAACTCCTTAAGGCTGCAATATTAAATGTAAGTAGATGAAGGGGGAGTGTCTTGTGTGACATCAAATGCACTAAATAGCAACTTGAGGCTTTTCTATTTTCACTGTGGCATATTTAATCAAATTTAACCTTGTTAAAAACATAAACAAATGAAACAGCATATGGCTTGTATCCAAGCCAATAATAAAAACATTATTGAAAGTAAACTGAGAATACAAGAAACTTATTGGAAGACCAAACAAGACAAAAGCAAATGCAGACAAATGGTAAGGAGCAACAAAAGGTCTAAAAATATCTAGGAATTCCTTCAGGAAGAGATTTTTGTCCTGTTGAATCTGGAAGAAAGAATATGGCATTATTTATGTACAAGTCTCAAGCACTCACCATGATTATAAGCCAAATTAATCTGTTATATTCCCAGGTGTTTTTTTTTTCCTATCAAAGAAAAGAGAAGTTTTGTAAGAGAGGCAAAGTTCCAGGACAAAAACCAGAAAGCATTCAGGTAGAACGACAACCATCTCTTAAAAAATAGCTGACATGATGAGATGAAAGAAAAACTAGACACAATGAAGAAAACAATTAGCAGGTTGTATCTTGGAAAAAAAAAATGAGTTCTCAGGTCACCTTTAATAACCTGCCAACTGTTTGATGTTCATATAGAGATATTTCTAGGTCCATTTACAGCTTTCTAGTGATCTTAGACTATTCAATTGACTATTACTTTTGAAAATTATATGCACTGTTCTGTAAAGTTCTCAACCCAAACAAGGGATTTCAAAATATATTCTGATGGTTCTACAATGGCTCTGATTTGGGAGAAATGGATCAGAATGAGAACGTTTTAGCACCTCTTCATACAACCCAGTAAATCTTATCTACAGCCAGCCCTAAGAAAAATCCTCTCAAAATAGAAAACTCCAAACTTTTGAACAGCATATTGGTACTTTTTTATATTTGTTGTAACTCCCTACTGTGCTTGCTAAGAATGATCTTAACTTTCCCTAATGTCTGCAGTTACTGGGCATAATGTTTTTTAAAAGATCCTAATGTAAAAATGGCTTCACACAATATTCTCGATTATATATTAAAACAAATATTTAAAAAAAAATATCATCCAATAACTGCAGACATTAAGGAATGTTAAATATTAGGTGCATGTAAAGTTCCCAGGGCTCAATATAGTTAACTATAGACTCATAAAAAAGTTTTTAAAAATACATCTGTATATTCCTTATAAATAAATTATAGAGAATGTAATCTCTATCTATAAAAAGGCAGGATGTGTGTGTGTGTGTGTGTGTGTGTGTGTGTAATGAATGCATGGACGCAATTTTCAACAGATTTGCACCAAAATTTACATGCACATGCTCCAAGTTAGTGGGAAGGCCAAGACCAACTTTACATTTCCCAATTCCCATCGATAGTGGAAATAATCAATTTTTTCATGCTTCTACAGCAGTTTTCATGTAGTTTGCGGCCATTTTCTACTGGCCAGAGTGAGAGCCTATAGCTGGCTGCCATGAATAGGTAGGAAGATTCTATTGGCCAGCGTGAGAGCCAACAGTTAACTGACACGAATTTTAACTAGCAGGCTAGCGTGCAAAAAAAATCGATAGCTGCATTCATCACACGTGGGAAAAATTTAAATCTGCATGTCACTTTACTCCAATTGGCTCATTCGCTTGCTTAAATTCAACGTTGATTCTGATTCCGCAGAACTGGGTTGGGTGTGAAAAAGTATTTGTTGTTAACATTCTTTTTTCATTCAGTTTTTCCAGTTACGAGTCCTTTTTTAAAGCTGATCGTTTTGTGTTTATTTTGTTTAGTTCTTTTTTCGTAACAGATTTAATGTTTAGTATAGAGCTTAGAAAAAATTTGCAGTGTGAGATAGGCAAAAAGTAAGGCATGTAGCAACATCAGCACGGCAAAGGGCACTTCTTTAAAGGCAAGGAAGGGCAAAAATATTTTTAAGTCAAGTGATAGCAATTGCTGTATGAGTCATATGATTTTTGAATTGAGCATGGGCAATGCCGGGTCATACTGCTAGTTGTACATAAAGAGAGATGCTTCCCAAGAATGTGCAATATGCACATTTAATATAAGAAATAATTACCTACTTGAAAAGTAGAACAATGACAAACGACTTTTACATATTTAGATGATAAACATAAGTCATCAAAAATGCTAGGAAATTTGGTTCCCAGTGTCGTGTGAGACAGTCTTTATCACCAGAATCTATCTTACATATTTATAAGTCTACCATTCATTCTTGCTTTGAATAATGCTGCCACATCTGGTCTGATGTTCCTGCTATATATTTAGGGATTCTTGATAAAATTCAAAGAAGAATCTGCAATGTTATTGATCCTGATCTGGCATCTCGCCTTCAGTAACATTCCCATCACTGTAATGTAGCTTCACTGTCCCTTTGCTATAAATATTTATCGGTAATTGTTCTGATGAGCTTTCCTCTTTTGGTATCTAGATTTTAGGAAGTTGAGCACAATGCTAGATTGGCAGCTAGGTCTCATCATTTTACAGTTGAAATGGCTAGATGTAACCATAAGTTCTCATGCTAACAATTTCTTCTATCACACTTCTCACCTGTAGAACTCTTCTGGCTTCTTGTTTCCTAGTCAAAAATTTAAATGCAATGTCAATCATTATCTACTGCCTTAATTCTGGTTCTTTTATTGTTCTCTCTCTTTAATATTTTTTTTTCTCATATTCTCTAACACACAGTAATCCCTTGAATCTTAGTGGATTTATTGCCTTGCTTAGAATGAAATGAAAAATCCTTTAACTTAATACGC
>OZ010581.1:8867513-8942513 GCA_963932145.1 Acanthosepion lycidas
ATTATTTTTGATGTATGAGTGTACAACAACTCAGTTCTCAGAATCGAACAGCCAGATCTACCCACACATATGATTTGATTATAGTGGTGAAGGCTTGTGCAGAACCCAACCCTATTTTTGGAAGAACTGAATACAGAGAATGGGTGCATATAGTGTGCCACAAGATCCTCAAAGATACCTCTTCAGGTTTTGTATTTAGAGTTATCCTTCTCCTGGACTGGTTACCAACCAAGGCTATAGGATCCAGTCCTGTTATTTACTCATAGCTGGGAAGAGAAGGAATAGAGTCATACTTTTCCAAAGGGTATTTGCATCAAATATTCAGCCAGTAGATGAAAATAAATATACTGTCAATATATATGAGTATCCACTAAAAATAACATTTAAAGTGAGAAAATCTGTTGAAGAATTTCACTTAAAGGCACAATACAACCTTGCCTGATCAGATAAGTTCTCTGTGGCTCAGTTGGTTAGAGCACATCAAACATACATATACATACTCTCACACACACACATATACATACATACATACATACATATTCACTATAGACCAAAAGAATAAGCTAAAAATTGATGGCTACAGGTTTTTTTCAAAACTAATTTACTAGCTCACTTTATTCAATAACAAAATTAACCAATTACTGCATAAAGTTTCCTTCAAATTTGAGCTCTTTTTACTGGCTAATGGTAATCTTAGAACAGGCAGATTTTTAAATTTAAGTAATTCCCTCTCTAAAAGATTCAATGCCAGGCACTAATGGCTTAAATAGTTTTGACATTCTAAGTATTAATTGTACCAAAGAAGGTATAAAAGTTACTAATTATTAAATCCCGATGGTGGCCCCAAACTGTTGGCATATATATATATATATATGGGCAGCAACCTTTCCTTTAAACATCTTTCATTAAATATAGCAGACAGGAAGATTTAATTAATTTTTTCTATTTAGTTTTTCTAGCATCCTTCCTTGTCTGTCATATTTAATGAAAGATTATATATATATATATATATATATATATATATATATATATATATAGAGAGAGAGAGAGAGAGACCTTTTCATCACTGCTGTAAAGTTTCTTCCCAGTGCCTTTCCTATAAATAAGTCCATGGTAACTGTTCAGATGTGATCTTTGCTACTGTACTGAAACTTTAAGAATTTAAGCAGAGTACTAGATTAGCAACAAGGTCCCATCAGTTTTCAATTGAATTTGCTAGATGTAACCATAAGTTTTATGCTAACATTTTCTTTTCTTGCACTTTTCACTTGTAGAACTCTTTTCTGGCTTCTTGCTTCCCAGACAAGTTTGATCTTCAAAAATTTAAATGCAATGCCAGTCAATGTCTAGCATCTTCCTAGTTCTCACTCCTCAATAATGCTTCTGTTTTCTAATTGTTGCACACACAGTAATCCCTCATGTCTTAGTGGATTACAAGGGGTGAATTCAATTAATATATATATATATATATATAGTGTAAATAAATTCCACAACTGCCCAAAAAGCAGATTTGACAAAGTTTGCAATAAGCAATTACAACAACAATAAAAAGAATGGGGTAAAAAATAATAAAAAGCAAGCAAAAAAATATACGCAAGACAAATTAACAAGAATAAGGCAAAGCAACAGTAATTTGGCAAAAAATTCACAAGCTAAGAATTGGGGTTGACACACAAACAAGTTTGGATAAGTGAATGTAGCATTTTAACTTCAAGACAAGACAACCACATACTGAGTCAGATGACACTGACAAGTGACCAATCTTATTGACTAGGAAGAAATCCCAGAATGCATTTGTGTGCTTCTGCCTATAAATTGGAGATGGGAAAGTGTTTTGATTGGAATCAACATATATATATATATTACAGGTAAAATCTGTGGGCAAGTAATCGAAGTGAATCCTATTGATATAAAATATTAAAACTGATCCACAAAATTGTACCCCATTTTAATGGTACTTTCGTCCCTCAGGATAAATTACCTGGAGCTTGTCAATACTAAAACATGTGATATCAAATTTTTTAGTATTGACAAGGTCCAGGGAATTTATCCCAAGGAGTGAAATGGCCATAAAAATGGGGTACAATTGAGTTTCATTTTTCTGTAATTACATATATATATATATATGTATATATATATATATATATATATGAGATAAGTTTTCTCTGCTTAAAAATAAATTAAAATACCTAGAATTTGGAATCATTTTTAAATTTAATCTTCTATATTTCATTGATAATTTTACTTCATCATTAGATCGACAGAAAGAAACAGGCAGATAGACACAAACTGAGAGACATGTCCATCACCTACAATTTCTGAGAAATATATTCCACAGGTATTATTATTCTATGACCCATGTATAAACCGATGAGCCAAAATGATATTCAGATTTTTCTAACTGACTGAATAGATCATGGCCGATTGCAAAGGAACCAGCCTCAGAGGAAAGCAAGGACTCCAGTTTAATGAAGTAACTAATTGGCTTAATTAACTCCTCTATAATTAAAATTGAACTCTCATTATGAAGCCCAATAAAGGCTCAGTTAGGAATTTAAAAAGAAAAAAAATGAATTCATGAAAGTCTAAATGAAAGGATTTTTATTAAACTAACAAGCATTTCCTCAATGTTTTTTTTTTTTTAAATTCTCATGTCACAAGAAATCATGAACTTTAGCACATGACTCAAGATCTAGAAGGTCAATTTAGTCCTAAATTCCAGAGAGAATAGATCAGAACATGAACTTGTAAATTAAAACACAAATGAATTGTATATACACAATGTTGATAAAATATTGAGCAATACAAGATGGTTTATATTGAGACAGAATATGTAAAAATCAGTTTCATGTTTATTGTTTTGAGAATGCTTGCAGAGAGCAAAATGATAACAAATCAAACACTTTTTTAAAATTTAAAAAGGCTTTAAGATTTAACCAGGTTTTATGTATTTCATCCTACATAACTTGGAGATTTCATATCAATCATTTTTATATGAAAGTGGAGATAATGAGACAAAGTACAAAAGCTTTTAAGACCACACGTTTCACCTACTTCTGGTAGGCATCCTCTGGCCAGAATGAAATATCCAGAAAGAGCTATTAGCAACAACAATAAAACAGAAGCACAAAATACACAATTAAATACATCAAGCTGAGTCTGCCTGATCGAAGATGAAATGTGTCATCTGTAAAAGCTTTACCACTGTCTCATTACTTGCATAATTATACGTAAAAATTCACCTTCCTCTCTACTTGGAGCTGATAGCTTAGGAGAAAAATCTCCAACTGATTCCAAATTAGATGGGTTTCGATCCTCGCCTGAGACAATCGAATGTCTAGCCACACTGATGAGCTGTGATACAGTAAAATCGTCTGTGGATGACAATATATACGCCCACGAAAAAATAAAATTCAGTTGAGGGAAAGTGCAAATTTCTAAACAGTGACTGCTACTGCTGATAATGCAAAGCCCTTCTATGAATCAGAGCATGTTTATTCAAAAATAAATATGTAAAAATTCACCTTCCTCTCTGCCAAGAGCTTATAGCTTAGGGGAATAATCTCCAACTGATACCAAATCAGTTCGGTTTTCGATACTGGCAATCAGATGTCTAGCCACACTGATGAGCTGTGATACAGTGAAAGTCTGTCAGTGGATGACAATATATATATATATATATATATATATATATATATTTTAACACATTCTTATGTTTATACATTCTTTTTATAGATACAAATATTTCAGTAAATGCTCTGTTTTATAATAAACAGTATTAATAACATATACTGGCCTGAATATCCAAGAAATTTTCATAGAAAATATTCTTTTTCCAACAGGAATCGAACCTGTACCCTATACATAACCGTCATTTAGCCTGATTTGTCTTAACAGATTGAGCCATGGAGAATCGTTTGATTGGCAAGGTCAATTTTACTGCTTTTAAACTTCGATCTTCCATGAATCTCTCATGTACATTCATATCTGCTCAAAGCGTATCCAAACGGTTAAGGCATATCAAGCTAAATGACTATTCCATATAGGACACAGGTTCAATTCCTGTTGAAAAATGAATATTTTCTATGAAAATTTCTTGGATATTCAGGCCGGTAAATGTTATTAATACTGTTTATTATAAAACAGAGCATTTACTGAAATATTTGTATATATAAAAAGAATGTATAAACATAAAAATGTCTTAAAATTATTGTCGGACTTTGTCCATTATATATATATATATATATATATATATATATATACACATAGAGAGAGAGAGAGATAATATGTGGTTAATATATATATATATATATATATATAAAAAATATATACATACATACACATACATATACATATAAAAATTTCCAAGAAGATAGAATCCAGGTAGAACTCAATGTCCAGGACAGAGGAAGAATATAATAAAAAGGTTAAGCCTTTTTATTTTATATATATATATATACACACACACAATATACTAAATAGCTTATGAGTTTCATTAAATTTCATACCAAAAAGTAAGTTATTGTAAATATTAGGTTGGTGCAAAAATAATGACATAATAATGTTTTTTGACGTTAAAAAATACGCCAAAAAACGACATTATTACGTCATTAGTTTTGCACCAACCTAATATATATAATAAAAATAAATATTAAAGATAAAATTCACATGTATTTATCATATTTTAGGCATATCCTAAAAATGTTATTAATATCAATTGGTTAGTACCAATTTAAGCCTTGCTGGTTGAAGCTTATGAATGAGCTAAAGGCTGAGCTGCCTTGAATAAAATAGATGTCATCTGGAAATAAGAGCTACCAGACAACCTCAAACGGAGCTTCTTTTGTGCCACTGTAGAGTCTGTTTTAATGTATAACTGCCACTGTTTGAACATTAACTATAAACAGAATAAGCTTGATAGAATCTGCACTCAGATGCCATATTTAATATCTCGGGGACAACATCCAACTAAGTCACAGCTATATTGACCCATCCTTGATATTTTTACAATCTTGCATGAATGAAGAATGTACTTTGCTGGTGAGCAAAACAAGAACTCGCAAGTGATCTACTGCTCTGAATACCTAGTCATGGTGCAAGACGGGTTGGGTCATCCAGCAATGAAATACATTTAAGAACTATGTAATGACAAAGGATGCCACCATAATGACCTTCCTACATTGATGAAAAACCATGATGGTTGGTATAATAGACTCATGAGTGTCCGTGCTAGCTTGAGCAAATAATATATATAATATAGACTAATTTATTATTTATTGCCAAAACATTAACATAGATAATAAACAATCTGATATAGTGTATATAAGAAACTGAAATGTAGAAAAGCCTCATTCTTATATGTACAGTTTAATCTTACTTATTATAAAATGCAGATTGTGTGTGTGTGTGTGTGTGTATCTGTACGTTTATATATTGGATCGGATTTCCTACATTTTTCAACAGATTTCAACAAAACTTCACAGGACTATGTAAAATTACCTTGTAGTGGTTCTGACAGCGCCAAAAATTGGAAAAACACAATTGTTTTTGCACGAAATCAATTTGAAAACACGATTAAAAGGCATTAATGAAACGGGGACAACTCATATCGAGTTATACTTATTAATATTTAGTTATCGAGTTATACTTATTATAAAACCCAGGTTGGTTGTTTGTTTGTGTCTGTGTGTGTGTGTGTGTGTGTGTGTGTGTGTGTGTGTGTGTTCATTTATATATGGGATTGGATTTCCTACATTTTTCAATCGATTTCAACAAAATTCACTTTTTTTTGGCAGGTAGTGTTTCTTATTGTCTTGCACACTTTTTTCTTTATTTTTACATTCAGAATGCTTTA
This sequence comes from Acanthosepion lycidas, assembly GCA_963932145.1. NCBI lineage: Eukaryota > Metazoa > Mollusca > Cephalopoda > Sepiida > Sepiidae > Acanthosepion > Acanthosepion lycidas. The sequence goes on from OZ010581.1 coordinate 8,873,368, forward strand.
AAAATTCCATTTACAAGACAATTGTTTATAATAAAATTCTATTCAATCAGTAGACTCATAACGATTGAAAACAATGTTTTTTTTGAGTTTGACCAATTTGTAAAAAAACAAAAAAACAAAAAAAAATCAAAACAAAAAATAAAACTAATTAAGACATGCGTGTCCGCCAACTTTAAACAATAATCTTTGTCAATTTTATTTTCCAGTCTTTATGATGGTCGATACTTGCTCTATCTGTTACTGTTACATCCCCGGGCAACGCCAGGCTCTACTGCTAGTTTTGCATAAAACCAGAATGTTCACTACCACTGAATCAATTGAATATAAAAAGGTTATAGACAGACCCTAATTTAACAACAAATTCAATTTAACTAAATTTGAGAGTGCACTGAAACTGTTGCTCGGAGTTTCTTAATCACATTGTTTGGTTATTTGTATCCTTTCCTTTTTTCAGTTTCCTTAGATGCTTATTAGAGTTGGTAATCATGAATGACTTCAAAAGAAAACCTTTGATCTAGAGGGTGATATTTTCATTTTTATTCAATCGGTTGTCCATCACATCAACTATGGGAAGCCATCATCTCTTTAAGATGCCACTGTTATTGTTATGACTCACTTAAATGCCACCAAAGACAACCATTAAGCTCAAGGTTAAGTCATTTCCTATTTTATAAAATTTACATTATAGCTATTTACAAATAAATAAACAGGAGGAGATTATAATTAGACAACATCGAACAATATTTCAAATTTAAAGTTATTAGGTTGGTGCAAAAATAATGTCGTTTTCTCACATAGTAACATATGTGAGAAAACGACATTATTTTTGCACATAACTTTACTTGTACTATTAGGTTGGTGCAAAAATAATGACGTAATAATGTCATTTTTTGACGTTAAAAAATACGTCAAAAAACAACATTATTACGTCATTATTTTAGCACCAACCTAATACTAACTTCTAACCGGCAGGAGTTAAATGATTCTTAAACATTATAAATTGTAAGCTTTCAAGAAAAATAGATTTTGTAATAAAATGTGAACATGTTTATGATGGAAAAGGAAAAGATAAAAAAATGAAAAGATTTTTGCATTTTATCTGTAAAATAATGTCATTTCAAAAGAAAAATATAAATTTCTTTTAATAAAACAAATACATTATTTCACATGCATCCTTAATAAATAATCAATAACTAACTCAGATGAGAAGATATTTGTACTTTTGATATGTCTTTTCTAAAAAATCAAGGATAAGTCATTTCCCATTTTATAAAATTTACATGATAACTGTAATTTGCAAATAAATAAGAGGAGATTACTCAAGTGGTCACCCATCTCGATACTGACCAAGCTCAACGTTGCTTATCTGTTGTTTCGATGTGATATGAACATAATATGGATTCTATGTTTCAAGCAACCAATACAAAATGGCAGCACTGATTTTGTGAAAAAGCAAACATTTTTGGTAAAATCTCCATAAAAGGAGATGCCTATTATAACTTGGAATTCTGCTACAGGACAATTCACCTGCGTAATTTCCTCTTTATGGACATATAGCATTGTCTTATACTGGAGTCTGTATGCATTCTTCCTCACTTTTGCTCGCAAGAATAAGTCACAGTACCAAAACAAGTTTACAAAAATAATCACCTATGTTCTCCAATCAATAGACATTGAAGAAATCCAGAACTTAGAGAAATATTATTAACAGTCCATGGCTCAAAGGGATTTACGAGCTGGTTGGTCAGTTGGTATCAGTGAATATCATAATGGTCGATTTCCCAGATTACGCATGGGAAATTCATTTCTTGGAGTATCAGTTTGGAATCAAGCAGAAAATTATCTACAAAACTTACAAAGTTGGTTAAAAATTTACTGATTATCAATAAATGAAACTCAATATCTGTTTTTTGTTTTTTTAATTGTTCAGATGAGATTTTTTTTGTTGAGCTCATTATCATAGATTCATACTTTCCCCAAGGTTTTGAGCCCATTATCATCATTCATTCTTTGAATGTTTCAACTAATATATTCTTCAGCCTTCTTCAGGGTTATGCTGCATCTGGTGAGTTAGTACTTTTTTGTTTTTTTATTGTCTTCAGTCGAAGCCTCAGGACAGGATAGTACATTTATAAGATGAGATCTTAATCATTCAAAAATTCAGGAATTGCTGCACAATGGCTCAAAGTAGTCTTGTAGACATGGCTTAGACCTCCAATCCTCATTGGGTACAAAACAAGGCTAAGTTTTGATACTTATAAACTCAATCCTTTCTTCTATTTTTAAGTTTTTCTTAATATTTCTGTTTAAATAGTTTGTTAGGTGAGTAGAAAAATGTTATAGAAGAAAAGTTCAATTTGCTTTTCTTTTTTTTTTCTTTTTGAAGCACTTCATCCCAAGCAAGGCGAGAATGCTACTAGCATGCAAGAGGTTACAGAGGATTGAGAACAAGAGGCATGTTTGGGGAAAGGATACAGAGACAACAGGGAACAATCTCAGTGTGTCAGATGTAAATTGGCATTACATTTGAATATTTGAAGATTATAGTTATCGGGGAAGCAAATAAGGGGAAGGGAGTTCAACAGATGGGAAGTGCAGGAGAAGAAGTTGTTTGAGTAGTAGAGATGGTTACGTTTAACCATTTTGACAGTGAAAGGGTGGGACCAAGATGCTAGCCTGGTAGCTCACTTAAATTTTTGCAGTCCAGGAACCAGTGAAAGTAGCTTGTCGGAACAGTTGCTGTGAAAATACTTGTAGAAGAGACAAAGGTAGGCCATGGCATACCTGTGGGATATCGATTGTAGACTAGATGCCAGATCAGGACCGATCATCTTGCATATTCGTCTCTAGATTCTACAGTTTGACTAATAACCTCACCTTTGTTGTTGTTGTTATCACAATGTTTTGGTCAATGTGCCCTCCAGCCATCTTCAGGTGTCTATTGATCTGGGTAATCTTCAAGGAATTTTGAACAAGCCCTTTATTTAATCTATGGAAACAGACTGTCCATGGATGGGGGAGATAACTAATCTTTTTTTTAGTACTGATCAGTTACTATTTCCACTGAGTCTGGGGGTACTACCTGGACCAGGGATTGATGTCGTAATTCCTCAAATTCACAAACTAATGCTTAATCATGTTTATGAAAATATTATTTATTACAAGACTATAAGTTAAATAAGACTAATTTTATTAAAAAATATTACCTATTTTTTCTTCAAGCTCAGTCAAGATCAGAGTCCCAAATCCTGTATCACAGTCAACTAAAAACAATCTTTTCAATGGCTACATAGCATGCAGTTTATCAGGCCTATATACATATTTTTGCAAAGTGGGAGTCCTGAATTCAAAGATGACTTCTTAGACTGGTTGCCAACTCCAGCTAGGAGCCCAATCTATCCTGCTGGAGGGAACAGACAGCCTTGAAATCTGTGTTCAAAAGTAAGTGTAATGAATGTAGCTGTAATTTGAACTCAGTTTGCCAATTTATCTTTCCAAGCCACTCACCATGACATTACCCACACATACATTTACCTATTTTAAGCAGAAATAGGAAAATTTTTCATCACTTTTTCCTACCAACAAGCAAATGTTATGATTTTTCTTCTTATAATTTTATCTATCCTAACAAAATATACTTTATGATTTTTCTTCTATAACTTTTTCTTTTTCTGTTTCTCAACTATTTTGTTTGTTTAATAGAAATTAAGGTGTTTTAAAGAGAAGAGAAAAATCAGATTTTTATCTTACTACAAATATTTAACAACCTAACAATGTTAGTATGTTTCCCTAAAAATTAAAACCTTTTCAAAAAAAAAAAAAACGAAAAAAGAAAACAATTAAATGAGCCAAGTATTTAGAAGGAAAAACAAACAAAAAAAAAATTATAATAAAAATAAACTTTTTCAGAAAATTGTTCTTGCCAAAAGGTAACAATCTTTAAAATATTTTTCTTCAAAGGATATTCCAGTATAATAAAATAAAAATGTATCTACATCCTACTGCTTGATAAATAGGTCAGCTGTCATGTGATTCACATATCAGCCAATCAGTACCTTTTCTTTTTCAGCAGAGATTTTTTTTTTCTTTCATTGTTTTTGCCTTTTGCAAATAGCTACTGGTATAAAGTGATTGCTTTTGTGGCAAGTTTTTAAAAATAAAAACCTGTGTCGCAGCATCAAAAGATTTACCAAACAATATTATTGAGCCAACATGTCTTTTTAATTTCATTAGAATGTAGATTCAAAGTAATTGTATTCCATTATTCTTAATTACTTGCTTGATCAAATTAAATACACAGCTTAAAACTGAACACATATTCATATTTCTGAGATGAGGTAATATGTACATTATTTATATTATTCGGACTATTGTCCTCATCTTTGTCGCCATATTTATTACAACGTTTTCAGCCGTTATATGCTCCAGCCTTCTTCAGGTGGTTGGAATGTTGAACTGAACCCTTTATTTCACTCACTGGGGTAGACTTAAGGCAGTGGACAACTTTCAGAGGGAAAATTAACAGGAGATAACTGATAACTGACATCCATTAAACATGGCATGTGGAACTAGAACAGTCTACCCCAGTGAGTAAAATAAAGGGTTCAGTTCGACATTCCAACCTCCTAAAGAAGGCCGGAGCGTACAACGGCCGAAATGTTGTAATAAATATGGCGACAAAGAGGAGGACAATAGTCCGAATAATGTAAATAATATATATTCATTATAATATATCATTCTACATTTGGTGGACTATTATCATTTTATATATATATATATATATATATATATATATATATATATTAGATATTACTTGGTGGGACATTGTAGATAAATATGTACTAACCATACCTAATTGGAGAGAACTCTTATTTCACTATTCATAACTAAATAAATAATAATATACACAAATATCATTTTGCATTAAATAAAAAGTATTACCTTTGTCCCATAATGGTTCTTCCACAAAAATGTAACAACTCTTATGGGACAGGTTAGTACTAAGAGGTGTCGGGATAACAAAATATGTGACTATAAAATTTATGGATAGTCAAAATAATTATGTGCAATATTACAATTATAAAAAGAAAAGAAAAATACTGAACTGAAAAATGATGTAAAAATAAAAAGAACAAAAAAAAAAAAAATTGAAAAAACTGGCCTGATAGAATAAATACATAAAAAAAAAACAGGATATTGGATGAATTTGAAAATATGCTAATTTGCATGTCACAAAATTGGCTTCAAATTCTCAAGACCCAAACATTAGTTGAATTTAAGCAGCAGGAAACAGAAGTACATGTTCTTTTCAATAGATATACACCCAAGTATTGAAGAAACATTGCAAAGATACCTACATATATATGTGTATATGTATGTATGTATGTATGTACGTAGGTGGTGTGGGCTGTCCTGGTGATGCATTGACCTTGTCTGAATGTACTGTTATATATATATATATATATATATATATATATATATATATATATGTGTGTGTGTGTGTGTGTGTGTGTGTGTGTATGATTAGGGGTTAAAAAGACATTAGCCCACAACAGAAATATATAAATTACAAACAAATCATACACAAGATACAACACAATAAACAGACAAAAATGATAAAATGCTTTAGTATAATATATCTCCAAGAAATGATGGTATATATTAACATACATATATGTATATGGAGATAAAAAGTTTGTTTCTCTGTTTGTAGCAAGATGTTCTATTGGAGAAATGACCCAGACATCTGACCCCTTTGGCTGTCGAAAATGAAGAGAAAGAAAATTTGATTTTTATTTCAGTTGGCAGCAAAACACCTGTTCTGGTGCATCATGGGATTATTCTGTATTCATTTAACTTTTCTTTTTTTTTTATATAATCTGACTTTTTCTTTCTTTTTTGTTCATTATCATTCTTCTCTATATTTTAAAGTGTTTTTATTACTTAATAATAAAAGAAAAATTAAAAGTTAATTATTTTGGTTTAATACTAAGTGAAACATAAGCCTTCTTGTCATGGTCATTGTGATAATAATAACAAAGATAAGGACAATAGTCTACATGTAAACAATGATAACTCCTTATGCCAGAAATTTAGATAGAAATACAAAAATATAGCAATTAAAGATACAATGCCAAAGATATGATTTTGAAAAACAACTTTAAAATTTCTTTAAAAGTGTCTAAACGATCTTTATGGAGCAATTAATGGTGTAAAATTATTCATAATCAAAATTAGCTAATTCAGCTAATTAATTTGTTAGATTTGATGTAGCAGAATTTGCTAAACTGTTGCTGGAGATGAAATTAGCCATCCCCTGCTTCAGGGGTGAATCAGGATGTTCCGTAGTTTGTCACAGTCTATGATTGATTGAAACAATGGACAAAGAAAAGTTCTTTTAATTGATAGTGACAAGATAAAGAATGAAAGTTTGATATTTTTTAAGCTGTCAAACCTGGAAAGAATGGAAGAGTCACAGTAACAACTGGAGAAAGGATTGCAGAGAGTATATCAGGAGGATCCAAAGAGCAGAGAGAATGGCAGGTGGAACCAGAGAACAGAGGGGATGGCAGGAGGATCCATAGATATGGGGCAGCAGAATCCAAAGGATGGCAGGAGGATCCAGAGAGGTTCCAAAGAACAGAGAGGATGGTAGGCAGATCCAGAGAACAGATGGCTGAAAGTTCCAGAGAGCATGTGAGGAGGATCCAAAGAACAGAGATGATGGTAAGTGGATGAAGAGAGTATGGTAGGAGGATCCAAACAACAGATAGGATAGCTAGAGGATCCAAAGAACAGAGAGTATGGCAGGAGGATCAAAAAAACAGAGAGGATAGCAGGAGGATCCAGAGGGGATGGCAGGAGGATCATGAGAAGAGAGAGGATGGCTGGAGGATCCAGAGACTGTAAAGAGGAAACTGTCAGAAATAGCAGAAGAAATCAGAAACAAATAACCAATATTTTTAATTTAATTTTTTTTTTATTTCACCCAATACAAGGCTCAAGAGCCTCTCAAGGTAGAGGGTTACTGGATGAGAATGTGTTAAAGAAGCAAAGGAGGAGGAAAAGGAGGAGGCTCAAGGTGTATATTATGAGGATATGTAGGACAGATAACAGTTGACTCTAGACTTGAATATTGTAGTGGCCTGGGAAACATCCTCTTGGGAGTCTCTTCCATAAAGTGACAGTTCTGGGAAAGAAGCTGTCTGAGTGGAAATAACTCCTTACAAAGGGAATGGGAAAGATTTTATGCTACAGATGTGACATTATATTGAATTTAATTGGTCCCAAAATTTTTAGATCCTCTACATAATGTAATCAGCCATTTATTATCTTTTTGGAAACACTATTACAAAATGATCACAATAAATCTATTTACTATAAACTGTTACTTATCAATCAATATAACTACACTTTATCAATCAATGTTTTTTGTCTACCTACCAATCAATGTTCCTTGTAAGTTGTTTATATATATATATATATATATATATATATATATATATATATGAATGAATGTATGTATGTATGTGCTTATAAATTTCAAAATAAGTTGTTCCAAAAATTTGCTTGAAAATGAAACAGAACTAGAGACTTTAATTCTATAATTGAATTTGAAGTTTTTAGTTTCTGTTTTTGAAACAGGGTAATTCATGTGTAGCGGTAGAACCATATTTTTAAATTAGTAAATTTATAATATTTATGCTCTGTAGATTTGCATTGAGCACTGTTTTGTAAAAATAAAAATAATTAATAAGAACTCGGGATTATATATGTTACTGTTCTTTCTCTTTATTATAATATATATATATATATATATATATATATATATATATATATATATATACCATAGCTATTCCTGTAAAGAAGAAGAAGAAGAAGAAGAAGGATCTGTTAAGTTACCAAGAAATGGAAATCGAGATGAAGAAACCTCAACTTTAAAGGCCAAAACGACAGATTCAAGACTTGTGGGTGGGCCTGGAACAAGAAATAAGATAGAAATTTGACACTGTAATGTCTAAAAGAAAACAGAGGCTGACTCATCTAACCCAAGAAAATATTCAACAGAAGCCAGAGGGTACCAAATGAATGTGTGGGTGAATAAATATTTGGGCATATTGCACTGCCTATTCAAGTATGTATACACAGAATTGTATGTGTACAGAATTTGGTTAGTATAGGTAACTGCACTACTTTTCATAGGTCAATGTGGGGTGTGCAGATGGCCTAGTGGAGATGACATCTGCAAACACAGCTAATGGAATCATTTCAAGAACCTATCTGACATGCTTTGCAGAAAAAGCCCACACTCCAAACTTTTTTTTTTTTTTTCTATTGTATCGGTTCTTAAATCTTTTAATCTCAATCAGAGGCCATCTGAGCAGACTGGCTTAGTCAACATAAAAGTATTTCTAACTATGCCACACCTGCAAGTTTATGCACTGATTTTATTAAAACCTATCACTGCATCATACAAATTTGGCTGTTGTGCATGTGCCTTGTATACTATTATCCGACTGGGTAACATGATGGATATATTTGGCTTTGTATATATTTGTATCCCAGCATTGTTTTGCTGGTATGCTGTTCTCTCAATAATAATGTTAATTATTATTATTACATAATATGATAATTATAATAGTGGGGAAGCATTATGGCCAAATGAAAAACACAGTGCCAAGCAAGGCAATAAAGCCACTAAGACATAAGGGATTACTGAATGTGAGAGAATAAGAAAAAAGAGAAACATTATGAAGGAGTGAGAATAAATAGAAGAGTAATCAGGAAGACAGTAGATAACGATTGACATTACAATTAAATTTATGAAGATCAAAGTTGGCTGGAAAGCATAAACTCAGCCATCAGAGAAGAATAAAACCCAAGATATTCTATCAATTTTACCCATCTTCCTGGTAACATTATCTGACAGAGTTAAACGTGTTTACATGGCCTTGTGGATGGTAAATTATTTTCTTTCCATACAGATGAAACATCAGAAACCAATTTCTATTTCCATGACAAATGTTTAGATGAGTTACATTCCTTTGTTCTGACCTTTACAGCCAGAGCCTGCCATGCCACATACACAAGGTGGAATCCACCTCATCCACTTTGTATTCCATTAGTAAAGAGGAAGTTTCATTCAGAGACATCTTTTCCAAGAACTGCTATTTTATGGAATGGACTCTTGAGATGATGATTCCGCAATCACTACAATATTAACCATTATCTATCCTACATATCCTCATAATCTTTGCTTATTTCCTCTTCTTACATCCATACAAAAACAACATAGATTTATTTTGATCACTTTGTAATAGTGTTTACAAAAAGATAATAAATGGCTGATTACATTATATAGAGGATATGAACATTTTGGGACCAATTTATATTCATTACTAGCAGTAGAGCCCAGCATTGCCCAGGGATGTAACAGTAACAGATAGATCAAGTATCGACCATCATAAAGACTGAAAAATAAAATTGACAAAGATTATTGTTTAAAGTTGGCGGACACACATGTCTTAAGTAGTTTTATTTTTTGTTTTGATTTTTTTTTTGTTTTTTTTGTTTTTTTACGAATTGGTCAAACTCAAAAAAACATTGTTTTCAATCGTTATGAGTCTACTGACTGAATAGAATTTTATTATAAACAATTGTCTTGTAAATGGAATTTTTAAAGCATTCTGAATGTAAAAATAAAGAAAAAAGTGTGCAAGACAATAAGAAACACTACCTTTTTGTTTTGTTGAAATCGGTTGAAAAATGTAGGAAATCCGATCCCATATATAAAGGAACACACACACAAACAACCAACCTGGGTTTTATAATAAGTATAACTCAATAACTCGATATTAATAAGTATAACTTGATATGAGTTGTCCATCTTTCATTAATGCCTCTTAATTGTGTTTTCAAATTGATTTCGTGCAAAAACAATTGTGTTTTTCCAATTTTTGGTGCTGTCAGAACCACCACAAGGTAATTTTACGTAGTCCTGTGAAGTTTTGTTGAAATCGGTTGAAAAATGTTGGAAATCCGATCCAATGTATAAATGACCAGACACACACACAATCTTCATTTTATAATAAGTAAGATAATGTGATGTTTGTGGCATCAAATCATCCCCGTTCCCTTTGTAAGGAGTTAGTTCCACTCAGCTTCTTCCCCATAACTGTTACTTTGTAGAACAGACTGCCAAGAGGATGCTTCCCAGGCCACTACAATCTTAACATCTTCAAGTCTAGAGTCAACTTTATCTGTCCTATATATCCTCATAATATACACCATGTACCTCCTCCTTCCCTCCTCTCTTATATCCTTACCACATTATTTACATTATTCGGACTATTGTCCTCATCTTTGTCACCATATTTATTACAACGTTTCAACCATTGTACACTCCGGCCTTCTTCAGCTGGTTGGAATGTCAAACTGAACAATTTATTTCGCTCACTGGGGTAGACTGTTCTAGTTCCGCATGCCATGTTTAATGGATGTCAGTTGGCAGTTATCTCCTATTAATTCCCCTCTGAAAGTTCTCCACTGCCTTAACCGGGTATTGAACTCACACTCTTTGGGTCCTGTCACTGGATCTAACCAACGTCTTTATCTACTGTGTCATGTGTGAGTTCAGTATCCAGTGGAGTTCAATACCCGGTTAAGGCAGTGGAGAACTTTCAAAGGGAAATTAACAGGAGATAACTGATAACTGACATCCATTAAACATGGCACTTGGAACTAGAACAGTCTACCCCAGTGAGTGAAATAAAGGGTTCAGTTCGACATTCTAACCACCTGAAGAAGGCCGGAGCATACAACAGCCAAAACGCTGTAATAAATATGGCGACAAAGATGAGGACAATAGTCCGAATAATGTAAATAGTGTACATAATACCTCATCTCAGAAATATAGACAGATCCTTACCACATTCTCATTCAGTAAACCTCTACCTTGAGTGGCTCTTGGGCCTTTTATTGGGTAAAAAAGAGAATAAAAACTAACATGCTCTCATACATCCCACACTTTGGCACTAGGAAGCTATAATTTCCAGTTGTACTTAGATTAAGCAAAGAACATTTCTTAATATCAGTTCAGTACCACTAAGAAATTTTCAAGATCTCAAGCTAAAAACGATCTTGCATGTATTACAGAATTTGTGAAGGTTGATCTCAAAAGATTCTGACATCAGCAGAGGAGATTAATAAGAGATTTTAGCCTTTAGGATAATTCTGTACAATCTTACAACCTTTCTGAAATTGCAATAAAAGGAGGAAGAAAAAAATCAAAATACATGTCTATTGATATATTAAACATTTGTACAAATGACATTCTTGGGCAAACCTGTATAGTTGTTTTCTGAAGGTCAAGAAGAATAGGTAAGTAACTCTGTACAAAGAACAGATAAATACATACAAACATGTTATTATATATATATATATATATATATATATATATATATATATATATATATATATAGTTTAAGACATTTTCATGTTTATACATTCTTTTTTTTATAGATACAAATATTTAAGTAAATGCTCTGTTTAAAATAAACAGTATTAACAACATTTACCAGCCTGAATGTCCAAGAAATTGTCATAGAAAATATGCGTCCTCCAACAGGAATCGAACCTGTATCCTATATGGAACTGTCATATAGCCTGACATACTTTTACCGATTTCGTCACAGAGGAGCATTCAGTTAGCAAGGTCAATTTTACTATTTTTAAACTACAATCTTCCATCGACAAATTGACCTTGCTAACTGAACAGTCCTCTGTATAGGATACAGGTTCAATTCCTGTCGGAGGACGCATATTTTCTATGACAATTTCTCGGACATTCAAGCCAGTAAATGTTAATACTGTCTATTATAAACAAAGCATTTACTTAAATATTTGTACCCATAAAAAAAGAATGCATAAACATAAAAATGTCTTAAAATAATTGTCAGACTTTGTCCATTTCATATATTAAAAGAAAATCTCAATACTTCATTAAAGAGTTTGGTAATAATTTATTTCAAACAAAGAACTGCCTCATCAAACCAGTTATAAAATCATTTAAATCATCCAGACAATCTATAAAATTTATAAATTTAGGCCATTTTCTTTAATAATATATTGAAACTGGAGTTATAACATAGTTTTCTGGATGATTTAAGCCGTTTTATAACTTAGGTCTGATGAGGCAGTTGTCTGTCTGAAATAAATTATTACCAAACTCTTTAATAATGTATTGAGTTTTTTCTTTGTTGTATATCATATTGCTCTGTATTTTAATACAGAGAACTCTCTTAATGGATCCATATTATTAGTATTTCATATTAAAAAGACTTATTTGGATTATACTTACCACCTACGGATCTGATTTGACATATACCATGAAATACATGTTTGATGCTTTGGCACACATCATCAGTGTTGTTTTTAGGCAAAGTTCATTTGGGGTTTTGGTTCTTTCACCATAATACCCCCTATCTATGGTTACCCTGTCAATACTGATGGGGTATCGACTTTTGTATCATCCATCAGCTGCAATCTTCCTCATTTTTAATCACACACTGTGACTCCTTTTAGCAATTTATAGTCCAATTCAATACATATATTTTTATTACTCCAAATGTTATTATTAGTGGAAAGTAGAAACCCTGTTTATTTTAAACAATATTTATTTCAACCTGATTGTGTACTTGAGAAAACTTAAGAAAATGTGCCCTCCAGCATGATTTGAACCTGCATCCCTCTTTGCAGGAGTAACCAGCTTCTGATCTACCCCGCCTTTGTCACTTGGCTACAAAGAGTGTCACAATAAAGCAATGTCCTATTTCATCTTTAAACCACACTTACTCATTCAGATTTTTTCTCAAAAAGCATATCTGTTCAGTTTCATATCAGAAATGTAAACAAAGCAGTTTCTAAAGTATTGATGGATTTTATTTTTTAATCTGACATTTTAGTAACAAACTGGGGATAGGGAATGAACTCATTAAATAGACAAAAATAGAAATAAGAATAAAAAAGGAATGTATTTTCATACTGGGTCTATTTAACTTATATACTAAGGCAATCCTGAGAGAACTAGAAGTCCTACCAGGATTTATTATTGGCAGACATAATCTTAATACACAAATGACAGCTGTGTTGATGGTAGACTTGGAAAGGAAACTGAAAGAACATTTAGTAGTAAAGGAAAGTGAGAAAGATAGATTGCATGGTTATCGACAAAAAGACAACCCAAGGTGTGAGATACATATCGGGGTATCAGAATCAAGTAGGTACAGAAAATGATCTGGGTAACCTCATAACAGACAATGAAAAAAAAGTAATGCAGAAATTTAGAGGCGCATCATAATGGCAAAAGATATCTTTCAGAAACTAACCAAAATATTACAAGATACGAAAAAGTCCTTAGAAACAATGAAACGAATGCTAAACAGTTATGTAACATCTAATCTTGTATATGGTATTGAATGCTAAACATTCTCATCATAGGTGAAGAAGAGACTTGAACTGACAAAAATGTACTTCCTACTGACAAATGCTGAGAATAAGATGGACAGAATATGCAAGCAACAAGGTAAAGTTTTAAAGAAAACAAGAACTACAGGGAAACTGATACTTACAATGAGAAATGACAATTGAAATTTAGATACATAATGAGGAAAGAAAGCCTGGTGAATTTAACACTCACAGGACACACTGAAAGTAAGTGAAGCAGGGAGAAACAATGAGTAACCTAATTAATGAGTTTGAATATTTAGCTGACAAAACAATGGCAATTAGGGATAATAGGGAAAAAAAGATAGTTGTGGAGAGCCATGAACACCCATGTCCTGAAACAACATAAAACATAGGAGTAGACAGGTTTGCCTACCATCCAGTTCAGACTCCTCCACACTCTTTTGAACAGGAGTAATGGTTTACTCCTTGTTTCCTGTTTAGGACTGGGTTTCCAATCCCTTCTAAAGTCTACTTCAATTCTATACTTCTAACGTCATCGTCTAAACACAGAAACTTTATTTACTATTTATTTTTTTTTTTTTTTTTCAATAGGAGTAGATAGGTTCGCCTATCGTCTAGTTCACACTCCTCTCCAGTTTTTTCAATAGGAGTAGAGTTTTCTGTCTATATTTCTGAGATGAGGTATTATGTACACTATTTACATTTATTGTACTATTGTCCTCATCTTTGTTGCTATATTTATCACAACGTTTCGGCCGTTGTATGCCCTGAGCTTCTTCAGGTGGTCATATCCTCCACTGCCTATCAAGGACACATGGTACAAGGGATAAAGGCATTGGTTAGATCCAGTGACAGGACCCAAAGAGTTGTGAGTTCAATACCTGGCTAAGGTAGTGGAGAACTTGGAGAGGGAAATTAACAGGAGATAACTGATAACTGACATCCATTAGACATAGCACGTGGAACTAGAGTTTGATATTCTAACCATCTGAAGAAGGCCGGAGCTTACAATGGCCGAAATGTTGTGATAAATGTGGCAACAAAGATGAGGACAATAGTCCAAATAATGTAAATAGTGAGTAGAGGTTTATTGCTTGTTTCCTGTTTAGGATTGGCTTTATAGTTCTTTTTAAAGTCTTTTTCATTCTCTTTTTTGCATCTTAGTGGCATCCATTGATTTTTAAAGCAATAAATATTGGCAAGAAATGAAAGTAACTAAAATAGTAGTAGTGTCAAGGGAAAAAATACATCCTTTTCAGACTCCATTTTTTTTTTTTTTTTTTTTTTTTTTGTGGGCCAAAATGTAGAAGCTTGCCTATTTCTAATTACCAGATGCTGGGTTTAAAAAATATCATGGCAGGAAAGATTGTTTGTTTTGTCTTTACATCAACTGTAAGAAGAATTATTTTAAAATAACTCATACTTTAAAATTTCTTCAGAAATTACAAAAAAAAAAAAAAAGAAATCCATACAACTGCTGTAGATTTCTCAGTTTTACAAATATTTGTGGAACTGACACCCAAGTGGCTGCTACCCCAATTAATACAATTTTAACCTGTTCAAATCTAGCATCAACCATTACCTTCCCTGCATAGTTGCATAAACTGTGCCTCTTACTCTGTAACCCTCTACCTCGAGTGACTCTTGATGCAGGTGAACATTAAGTGTATATTGCATAATATTTAAATTTTCATAAAGAGTTAATGGATTTTAATTTTAATCTGACATTATTTCTTATCACTTAAACATTATATTTTATTGAATACACAGGTTTGAATAGATACTCTCTGTAGCCAAGTAGTTTGAAGCATGCCAGATCAGATGGTGGTTTCCTCTGCAAGTGGGGACACAGGTTCAAACCCTGCCAGAGAGCATATTTTTTTATTAAGCTTATCAAATTAAAAGACCAGTAGATATTCATGTTTAAAAAAAAAACCCAAAAAAACAGAGCATTTACTCAAATATGTGCATCCACTAAAATACAATGTTTAACATATATATATATATATATATATATATATATATATATGTAGAGAAAATAGGAAAGAACACGTGAGGTAAATAATCCAGAGTCTTTAGTATTTTTGTTTTTATTTTTAAAGAACAGTCCTCCATACAGAAGTAGAGCTTAAATTATAATTATTTTTTAAAAAATATGATTCCTTCGCTACATAAGAGTTCTCATGTTTCAAAAACGAGAGACGAAAACCTCAACAAAATTATTATAATTAAATTGAGTTAAAGTATCAAGCCCTGTTTCATCCTAAAACGAAAATTTAGGAATAACCATATCTTGAAATTTACAGATCTTTATAGGCATGTTCATTTTTGAAAGAAGAGAACTCTTATGTAGCGAAGGAATCATTTTTTTTTAAAATAATTATATATATATATATATATATATATATATATATATACACACACACACACACACACAGACTACAGTTCAAAATTTTGAAGCCATCTCCAGAATTATCATGGTATGAACTTGACAGAAGAGTGAAAAAAATGAAAAAGAGTTCTTAGAGTCATTGAAAAAAGAATGGAATCATTTATCAACCTTGCAATAGATTACAAAAATTTGTGCTGCAGTAATCAAGGCTAAAGGAGGATATTTTGACAAGAGCAAAATTTAATCATAAAATGCTTGTTTTTCTTTTTGTCATAATAAAATTCTAATACAAAATCATGTCTCACTTTTTATGTATAATAATTTTCTCTTATTTAAAGTACAAAACAACTACTTTTGGGGCCAATTTAAAAAATTACCAATCACCAAATTACCATCACTTGACAAGATACCAGAAGTGTTGAAACAAAATGGCTATTTTTGTAGTAATGTTATAACATGTTTATGTTATAATTTTATATATAATTTAAATTATGTAATGGTCATTTATCAATCATCACCTGAAGATTACATTGTGCATGAATCTCAGTGTTGTGCTACCAGTCATAAAAAAATGCATATTTATTATTAATATATGTTATAGTTCTGTTCTGCAAGTACCATTTTATCAACACCAGCAATCAATATGCAATATATAATATATCCAGATTATTCAACCAAAGATATATATAATTAATATATTAGAGAGAGAGAGAGAGAGAGAGAGAGAGAGAGAGAGAGAGAGAGAGAGAAATAGAATAAAAAAAGGGATGAATGAGGAAAATAAAGAAAAGGTAGAAGAAAAATATATGAAGTTAAAGGAAAATGGATGGACATTATTCGGACTATTGTCCTCATCTTTGTCGCCATATTTATTACATTTCAGCCCTTCAGTATCTGTCTATAATTCTGAGATGAGGTATTATGTACACTATTTACATTATTCAGACTATTGTCCTCATCTTTGTTGCCATATTTATTACAATGTTCTGGCCTTTCAGTATCTCGCTATATTTCTGAGATGAGGTATTATGTACACTACATTATTCGGACTATTGTCCTCATTTTTGTCACCATATTTTCAGCCATTGTGGTTGGAATGTCGAACTGAACCCTTTATTTCACTCACTGGGGTAGACTGTTCTAGTTCCACATGCCATGTTTAATGGATGTCAGTTATCTCCAGTTAATTCCCCTCTGAAAGTTCTCCACTGCCTTAACCAGGTATTGAACTCACAACTCTTTGGGTCCTGTCACTGGATCTAACTAACACCTTTATCCACTGTCCTTGAGGAAATATAGACAGATACAAAATGGATGGAATTGGCCATTTCTTTTATAAGAATACAACATAGCAGTCAGTCCAAGTATGATATTTAGACAAAATATTTTCTAGTCTCAAGCATAACATAGAAAGATAGAGGAAAAAAACCATGGAATTTGACATTTCTAGTAAAGCAAGAAAAAAATAATTGGGAGGGAAAAAAATAAATAAATAAGCAACCATTCAAAAACTTCACCACACAATTCATCTCTAAACATTTATAACAAATAAGCTGAATAAATAGGCAGAGATTTTTTTTTTAAAAAAAAAAAGAAAAAAAGAAAAAAGGAAATCAAAAGAAAAATGCAAATGGTGGCTATTTTTCCAAATATTTGAAAGGGCCACTCCAACATCTATAAGCAAGATCGCTGACCTCTCACGATAGAATTGGGATTGAAGGTCCTGAAAGTCATTCTTTCAAATATATACAGATTTTATTTTTACCATCTTAGAACAGATTATTCCTGATAACATGACAATGAACAGGGATCTCTTTACTGAAACTGGGTGCTTTCTTTTTTTTTAAAAAAAAAAAACAAGATATATATATATATATATATATATATATATATATACACACACACCCTTATGTGAATTAATTGAAACAAAATAATAATTCCATTATTTACCTTTTCATATTTTTCAAATGAAATATCCCCCAGTGCACATGTTAGAGCTTTGTATTGTTCCTTCCAGATTGACCACAGATTCTCAATTGGATTTAAATCAAGAGAGTTTCCGGGCACCAGTCTATAGCACTTTGATTTGCTCACTGGTAAGACTTGCCAGTGTGTTCATGCAATATTACAATTTTCGTACACTTCCTTTGAGTAACACCCATCGCAGACGCCATGCTAATTCCCACATATACATGATCTACTAATTCAAAATGGGATCACTTTTGTTTAATCTCTGGTGATCTGTGTTTAAACTCCAGTGTCAGCAGTGACACTTTATTCCTATATCACAGTTAGGTTAACCCATAGAATAAAAAATGGCATAAAAAATATGAAATATAAAAAGTCAGTTAGGTGAATGTTGGATTTCAGAACTATTTTTGGGATGCATAGATTTTATTTTATATATATATATATATATATATATATATATATATATATATAGTCATTCCATTTTTAGATAAATAGGATTCTCATAATCAGTGATTGTGATACACAAGACAATTTTTATTTAAAAATATTAATCTTTACCACATATTTTATTTCCACTAGTTTAGTTTGTTCACCAACAATAAATTGGTAATAAGTGGTTACAAATAGATCCATGAATCATAAAGAAGTACTCAGATTTTCCAATTCTAGTGGCTGTCAGAAAATATATTAAGTCAAAATAAAAAGGAAGATACAGCAAAAGTAGTCACAAATATATAGTTGGTTGCTTTGATATAAGTATTTTTTTATGATCATGTCTTGAAAGCAGGACTCAGTATGCATGGTTTTATAACATTCCTATAAAACACTACATTAATGTGTTGTTGCATCAGCTGGAAAAATTTCAAACACTATCTAAGCATAAAAATTCAGTCCACAATAACGTCTTGGCAACAAGCCTCTGAGACTAGATTTTAATAATTCCAAGGAGACAGGCAACAATATCTTTAGAATCACTTCCAAGTAAACTTAAGATTAACTTGAAAAAAAAAGGTTGTTTCAAATGGTCACCCATTTCAAAAGAAATATCAAATATTAACTTCTTGATCAAAAAAGGATTGAATTCTCCACTTGGTCTTATCAACAGTATTTCAGCAAAGAAAATCTTTTTAATGCTGGGTAGTTTTCCTAAGTACAAATCTCTGGTAGTATCCATTCTCCTTTATGGATGTAAAACATGGACATTGTTAGCAGAAACAGAGAAGGATCCAAGCATTTGTGAACAAATACATGAGAAAGGTCTTTGGCATCTTCTACTGGGAACATAAAACTAATGAGTTTGCGTGGAGAAGGGTTGAAAGTTTTGTGGGCCACCAGGAACCTCTTTTTGCCACTGTCAAATGGAGAAAAATGGCAAGGTTTGGAAATATTACAAGACACAAAAGCCTGTGCAAGACCATCATGCTGTTGAAAGTGGACATAGGAGAGGACGCCAACACAAAAACTAGTTGGACAATGTCAAACAATGGTCAAGTATGACTATACCAGAATTGCTGATGGCTGCCATTGATAGACTATTGTGGGGGAGATTCAGTGTGGCTTCTGCATTCAGATCCCCCTACAATTACAAAAGTCATGATGATGATAAAAGTTTTCCAGTTTTCTAACCCTCAAAAGACATTGTGGGCTTTTTGAACAGCCTATTTATTTTTGATGGTTTTTTTTTTACTCCATTATTAAATTTATCATGAGCAAAATTGGAAAAAGATAAAAAATTAAAAAGTTTTTGTTGTTAATAAATGTAAATTAGCTTTCAAGGGAGTTTCATAAATTACCACAAAGACTGACAGTGTAATAAGCAAAAATCTTTTGATGCAGACAATGAAGGTGAATAATATATAAAGTACTAAGTTTGTTTGTGTGTCTGGAGATATATAATAATATGAAATAAGTGCAGTTTGGCATTTATTTGTATTTCCACTCAAAAAGAATATGGCAAATGGCTGAGTTTACGGAAAGAGTTTTCCCATGTACATGAGACAGAGGATTAAAATTAATCAGTCGCCTCAGCATTTCCTTAATAAGACATCTCAGGCACCTGGGATTAACCCTAGCTCTCCCCATGAGGAGAGGTAATGGCTGGTGCAGATGGCCTTGTGGGTCTGATCATAATAATTGTAAATGCACATAAAATTGTGCATTTTATCATCAGGACTTATCTATGAATGTAATACAGCCTAAAGCTAAATATAAAATGTGATTCCTTTGCACATATTAGATGGAATACTTAACTGTATGCATACTCAAATGGAAAATGGCACAAGGCCAGGCTTAAAGTGAGAGTCCTACTATGTACTTTTATATTCCTAATACAAAAGGGGTTTTAATATTAGGTTAGTGTAAAAATAATGACGTAATAATGTTGTTTTTTGATGTTAAAAAATACGTCAAAAAACAACATTATTACGTCATTATTTTTGCAGCAACCTAATAATTGGCAATGGGTGAATTTTTCTCGGCATGCAATAAATAAGGGTTTTAATAAAAGGGGAGGTTGGAAAATCACTTAAAGGGGGTGTAGAAAAGTGAAAAGTGAAAAGTGAAAATTTAATAAATGGGGCTAGAGGGTAGGGATCAGAAAAAATTATTTAAAAAAAAGAAAATAAATTAAAAAAATAAACATTCTACCCCATGTCTATTCGGTAACTCAGAGTAGATGGAACTAAAGATAAACTTTCACATTTTCTCGTTTACTTCTATCCACACATATCGTATATCCTGTCCAACTTAACATTCCTTGATTAATAGAGTTTAACTAATTCAGATATTCAGCTTCAAAAATTCCTTTTTTTTAAAAACTAACTGTTATGTTATTCATTGCTTACTGATCTTTTGTGATATTTATAAATAAAATAATGATGGATAAGATATCAGCAGTGGAATGATCTGATCAAAATGTGTATTGTTTGTTGCTATCTTTTGTAAATAAATGATAGTTTTGTTGATGACTTTTATAATTAAATTCCTTAATTATTCAAATAAAGTCATTTTCTAATCAGAGATTTCTTTCTTTTACATTTACTTGTTTTTCTATGACAAATTCTTATTTATTATTACTTAGGTTTTCAAACTTCATATTTATTACTACAATATATACAAGAAATTGTAACAAATGCCATTGCGTATAGAATTTATCATCTTATTCATTTCATCTTTTTGTCCATTAACATACACATTAAAATTTCATTCAAATTCTTCATCAAAATTATTACTGCTCCATAACTGCTATGACCATTGATAACATGTCTTAATATCTTTAATGAATCAGGAATGATATTTCACATTGCATAGGTAAAGTCACCTCAGAGTACATTAAATTAGGGAGATTATTATACATTTTAGTATTCATTTCTACCAGCATGTCCTTGTGGAACTTATCAGTCCTTGATTAATGATGGTAGAGTTAACTAATTTACATATTTAACTTTAAAAATCATTTTTTCAAAAATATTAACTGCATTATGTTATTCATGGCTTACTTGTCTTTTGTTATATTTAAAAATAAACGATTGTTTTGTTTATGGAATCTGCATATTAATTCCTCATTTAAATAAAGTCACATACACAAACGCATATATAAGGTGATGAGGCACAAGGCCAAATATGGGACACCCAGTGAGGATCAAACTCGAATTGTTCTAGTGAGACAAGCCTGTGTCTTATATCATGCCCAACTTAGCAGTTCATTTTGCATATTCAGCTTTGAGAATCAAATTTTTAAAATTTACTCTGTTGTGTGATTCATCTCCAATCTAGCCTTTTGCGGTCTTTGGAAATAAATGATAGTTTTGTTGATGACTTTTATAATTGAATTCCTTAGTTATTCAAATAAAGCCATTTTCTAACCTGAGATTCCTTAACCATTTTCACTTTTATTTCTTGTTTTATGATAAATTCTAATTTATCATTACTTATGTCTTTAAACTTTGTATTTACTACTACAATATCTACAAGAAACTGTTAAAAATGCTTTTGCAAATAGAATTTGTTATCTTGTTCACTTCATATATCATTATTATGTTTATTAACAGATTAAAATGACATTCAAATTCGTCATAAAAAGTATTACTATTCTACACTGCTATCACTATCGATACTAACTCCAAGGTTAATCTCAATCTGGTAATAGAAAGAAGTCTTGTGAATAAGAAATTGCTTTCTAATCAACGACTCAAAAGAAATATTAATAGATACTGCAATATGATCCAAATTACCAGGAGAACAGAGTTGTGAAGCTCAACAAGAGCCAGGAGGAGAAGTTTAGGAACAATTCAAGTAAAGAAGCATGTTGATCAGAATTATTAGTGAAATGAGTAAAGAAATACACTATTTGACTGAGAGACTGAGCAATGAAAAATATGAAAGTCTGAATACAAGCAACATCAGTAATATTAAAATGATTAAGCCACTTGACACAAAAAGTTTTGTAGATGAATTTAGATAGCCATTTCTATATTGTCAGGTATTTTGTCTAATATGTTACAGTCCTGAGAAGAAGGAGAGCAATAAAAGAAAAAGAGAGTGTAATAAAGAAAGCATATGCAAGTTTCTCAAAGAACTGACTATAGGACTTGGCCCATACAACACTTTTAATCAAATATAAGAGCAACCAAATTTTGACACCTATTTTGTAATAAGGGGATCATATTTCCAGAATAAAAGAATCAAATATAAGCTTTCTTTTTTGTTTTAATATTTTTTGGTCATTGTTGAGTTTCCATTAAAACTAATGAAGTTCTTGTTATGGAATTTTATATTAAAAAATATTCCTGAAATCCAAGAATGTTTTCGGATGACATGGATCCTTTTCTATGAAAAAGTGAATTCATTGCATTCTAGAAACACCTTACATATTTGGAGCATCAGAACTTAGAGTTTATACTTTTTTTGAAGTGTTATATTAAGTGTCTGGTGGCAGAACAAAGAAGAAACAATGAAGGTTTAAGAAATAAACAATTGTATTAATGTAAAAATACAACAAATAGTAAATTGGTGTAAATGCCTCTCATGTCTTTTCATATCTATCTATCCATCTCTTCATATCTATCTATCTCTGTCCATCTTTTCATATCTATCTATCCATTTCTTCATATCTATCTATCTTTCTGTCTGTCTTTTCATATCTATCTATCCATCTCTTCATATCTATCTATCTGTCTGTCTTTTCATATCTATCTATCCATCTCTTCATATCTATCTATCTCTTCATATCTATCTATCCATCTCTTCATATCTATCTATCTATCTCTTCATATCTATCTATCCATCTCTTCATATCTATCTATCTGTCTGTCTTTTCATATCTATCTATCCATCTCTTCATATCTATCTATCTGTCTGTCTTTTCATATCTATCTATCCATCTCTTCATATCTATCTATCTATCTCTTCATATCTATCTATCCATCTCTTCATATCTATCTATCTGTCTGTCTTTTCATATCTATCTATCCATCTCTTCATATCTATCTATCCATCTCTTCATATCTATCTATCTGTCTGTCTTTTCATATCTATCTATCCATCTCTTCATATCTATCTATCCATCTCTTCATATCTATCTATCTATCTGTACTTTGCTTTCAGGCATTAAATTATTCTACATGTCTTTATTTCTTAAAGTAAGAAATGCCATTTTATACAGTTACACTATTCAGTCTTCTTGCTTATTCTTGCTAACAGTTTAAATAAACAGCAGGAGGGTTTAGCAAGCTGGGATAATGGAGACATACAACAGAAGACCAAAGTACTTTCTATCCTGCAAGGAATATGATAACACTTTGTCACCTCTTTTAATCCAACCAAATTCTAACTCAGACTGAAGCCAGAGGGTGCAGTAGACTTCTTTTTGCCTACTCTCTTTCAAACTTGAAGAACATTTTTTTTTTTTTACTCTTCCTGCTGCTACAACAACAAACACACGGTTATGGACTCTGCCTGCTGAGATGCCTTCTCCACTTAATTTCTTGAATTTATTTTCCTTTTTTAAACTAAACAATGTCCGTTTCCACTTATGTACTTTCATGCATCAGTCTTTTAGCACCAACCACACCCAAGCTATTATGAGAAAATGCTTTTGACAACATTATTACTGCTCTTTTCTAGAAAGCAAGCAATAAGAACATTCAGTAATAAAAGACAAAATAGAATTAATTCATCAGCACATTCTGATTTTGGCTAATAAAATATGAATTGCACTGAAAAATGAAAATAAGTTCTTACAAAAAATTCAATAGACAAGTAAATCAAAGCAATGGTTTGTGAATTTCATAATATAGTAACAGGAGTTGAATCCATGGGTCAAGTAGTATAGACTTAGAAGTAGTGGAAAAGCAATCAAAAACAGAGTAATTCTAAATAAGGTCAAGATGAGATATCCCAAGACATGAAAATAGACTACAGGATATACATTTTTATATGCTAAACTTTCATTAGATTGGAAAATCCATTACTCTGACACTTGTCTTGCTCCAAGGAGGTTGGATTCCTGATCTTCAAACTGCAATAGAATTTCCTTGATTTCAACATTAGCTTACATTACAAGTTTATGGAGGATTAGTGCTAAATCTCATGTACTCAAATGAAATGGTTTGTCAACTTTTGAACACAACCTTTATTATTTAAATATATTTAATATCCAAATAGAAAAAGTGTTTGCACACAATGTGTGTCTGTGGACTTAGCTTAGGAGAAAATGTGTACAGGTATCTTGTCAACAGTCCTTGTTGAAGAATAGGTCCCTTGCAATCCATGACTAGCTTCTGTAGATAGGAGCAATTTTTTTTAATTTTGCCAGTTTCATTCTTCTGTAAGCTGACATCACTGTCTTGAACTAGCAGTGAAGAGAGTTACCTGATTAACTTTGAGGAAGAAAAAAAGTGGTCTTGTTTTTGAATTTGGTACTTATATAGCCAGTGTTGCATAACCCATATAGGTCCAGTGATTGGTATTTTTTTTAGTCCTTTTACATCCTCGTTATATTATGTGTGATTAAGCTAACTTTCCCATTGTATAAATTCCAGTAGTTTCTATCAGTAAATTAAAGCAATAGTTTGCAAATTTCTTGATATAGTAACAGGAGTTCAATCCCTAGGTCAAGTAGTATAGACTTAGGCTTAGTGGAAACAAAGCAATCAAAAACAGAACAATTCTAAATAAGGTCAAGATGAGATATCCCAAGACATGGCTAATGAAAAAAACTCCCTCCGGAGATAAAAATAAAGAATTCAGTTCAAAATGCACTGAAGGTTATCCAGATTCACAGACACCTGAAAAAGTCCAGCGAAAATAACAACCGAAACATAACACAAAAATCAAGGATATTCATCCAGATGTAAACTCTTGTAACTCCTTGTTGCAGAAAGTCAGACAGAAAAGAAATTATTGTTGGTAATATTTTCTTTTTAAGTCAACCAGATTTAGATTTCAAGTGATAAATTTTATATAGTGGAAAAAAAATGCCACTGTGTCTGTTTAGGAAGATCTTGAAGAATTCTGACGAAAGAAAGAACAATGCATGATTGACTTGTTGGCAAGAAATAGATGCTGAACATCAACCAGCCTTTTTATTTATTTTCCCAAAAGATTTGTATAATAATAGTTCTGTTTCTGCATAATATAAACTTGGCAGAAAGAACCACTAAAGAAGCTTCATCCCATACCCACAGCCTTATATATATATATATATATATATATATATATATATATATATATATATATATATGCGTGTGTGTGTGTGTGTGTGTGTGTACATAAATGAGCTCTTGTCTGCCATAGATCAGTGCATTGTGAATAACAATATATATATGATACACCTCACACAATTTTTCATACATAAGCCTAAAGCACTTAAATATCTCCTTTAAATATAAGGTACTTTAGTAGTTTTCTTAAAACCTGTCCAAACTCATGGAAGAAATACTGAAAACTAAAAATACACAAGCAAAAGAAAGTCTTTAAAAAAGAAATGAAAGAAAGAAAGGTATGCTAAGGCAAGTTGTCAGACATAAAAATAGCAGGTTTCTCTTGCTTCGAATCAATGATAAGCCAATGTGAGTAAAAATGCTAAGTTTCAGTTACAAAAAAATAATGCCATAGTGCATTATTGAAATGGAATAACACATCCTATGAAAAAGGATAAAAAAAAGGGAATACCTTTTGTGGTGAGGCTAAGGATATTGTGGATAAAAACCTGAGAAGATGAGGAGGATCTATAAATGGTGATTCTATGTGCAAAAGTTGGACTTAGAAAAAGAAAAGTTTGCAAGCTTCAACTTTTGTGGGAATTATTCATTGATTATTTTCCAACGTTCTTCCTTGATGTCTTAAACATCTTGGGATGCTACACTTGGATGATAATGATGGCAGTAACAGAAAATAACTTTTTCTTTTTCAAATTTAATTTTATTGAAGCTTGAATGTATCTCACTGGCTATACTTATCTCAATATAAATCGAAAACTCTTATTAAAAATTTCAAATCACACATTTGACGAAAAAAATTCTTGTAGGAAAAATGTGAAGAAAAGTTGTAAGTTAAGCAAAATTGAATTTTATGGTAACAAAAATAAAATCATAGAGAAAATATTTTAAATTAGAGTAATAAGTAATATTAATCTTTAATCAATATTTAAAATTTCACTTTTTAATTTTTAAGTTTTTACTATAAATGAAATGTGACTTCAGTATTTACTTTATTGAAATATGTTATTACGAATTCAATAAATTAAACATTTTATTTATATCTATTCTAAATAAAAATTTACTTATATTCTATATTAGTAGGCTTTGCCCAGTCACTATCTGGTAATTTTTCTAGGAAAAATTAGTTGTTTTTCTATGGGATAAATGTTCACTATTTATGAAATGTTGAAGGGGGTGTGGATGTTCAATATATTTGTTCAAAGAATGTGACTGTAAAGACAGAAAAAATTAATTGATCTGGTGTGAGAGTAGGCTTGTTATAGTTAAGGAAAGTTTTACAAATAGATGCCAACTTGTTGAAGACTGAGTAAAATTCAATTCCATAAAACTGCTGCACTACATAAGGCAATATTTCTAAACAGATATGAAAATCAAAACAATCCTTGAATAAAAGAACAACATTAATGAAAGACAATTAATTAATGAATATACTTTTTTAAAATCAATATGCAAATTAGTTAAACTTGAAATGTGACACTGCCTAGAAATACATAATATACAAATCAGATATTGAGCTTTTAGCATATAAATTACTATTGAGTTGGGACCTTTTTTAACCTCAGAATTCATGGGAGAATTGAGCTCCAATTTTGTATTTATTCATATAGATGACTTCTTCCTAGCAAGAAGCCAAATCAAAAACCAACTTAGACTAACTGAAAAAATAATTTAAAAATGTAAATCTCCAGTTGCATGATTGGAAAATTTTTTTTTTTTAAATTCTCAATGAACAGACAATCCATAATCCAGATGTGAATTTGGTATAAGGCCATTAGAAATGGGCTCAAATTTTTTCATCATAATTCATTGGTACAAGCTTAACATATAAAAAAGTAATGGCCAGGATTTTAACTAATTTTTTTAAGGAATTCAACTCATTCCACAGGATATTAATGATATACAATCTTCCACTGTCTTCTCAAATCTTGCGATAACATAATCGATATCTTTGAACCTTTTTATTTTCATTCAACTTTTGATAATTATTTTGATAAATCCAATTCCACCTGGCATCAGCTTAAAATTACCATTTTTTTCTATATATCTAAACTTTAATTATAAACTATATTTTCGGAAAATAAAAATTTAATTGAAATTTTCTTTAAAAATTTCCAATGTTTTCACCTAAAATCAAGAAAATACAAACTTTAAGAAAAATTCTCACAATATATAAAAAAAAAAATAAGGATGTGTCAGTCTAAGCTGACACCAGGAGGATATTAGATCATATTCATCTTGTTGCTTTTATTTTTATCACATTAGGTTGAGTACACTCCAACTGTAGTTTTTCTTGGATGACACCTGAATTAATTCAACTTCAACTTTGGAAGTCTATGTATAACTAAATGGGAGCACACATCTACAACCATATTGTTGCCAACTGATTACTATATTACTCTTCCAAATATTTTGGCCATAGTGATATGTAACAGTAATATTGAAACAAAAATCTCTTTAATCTGACATTGAAAGTGTTTATATTTATTCCACACTAGCATTAGAACCCGGCTTTGCCCGGGGATGTAACAGTAAGAGATAGATCAAGTATCGACCATCATAAAGACTGAAAAATAAAATTGACAAAGATTATTGTTTAAGGTTGACAGACATGCATGTCTTAATTAGTTTTTTTGTTTTGTTTTGTATTTTTTTTACGAATTGGTCAAACCCAAACTCAAACAAAAACATTGTTTTCAATCGTTATGAGTCTACTGATTTAATAGAATTTTATTATAAACAATTGTCTTGTAAATGGAATTTTTAAAGCATTCTGAATGTAAAAATAAAGAAAAAAGTGTGCCAGACAATAAGAAACACTACCTGCCCCCCCAAAAAGTGAAGTTTTGTTGAAATCGGTTGAAAAATGTAGGAAATCCGATCCCATATATAAAGGAACACACACATACACAAACAACCTGGGTTTTATAATAAGTATAACTCAATATGAGTTGTCCCCCTTTCATTCTTGCGATGCCTCTTAATCGTGTTTTCAAATTGATTTCATGCAAAAACAATTGTGTTTTTCCAATTTTTGGCACTGTCAGAAGCACTGCAAGGTAATTTTACGTAGTCCTGTGAAGTTTTGTTGAAATCGGTTGAAAAATGTAGGAAATCCGATCCAATATATAAACGTACAGACACACACACACACAAGCTGGGTTTTATAATAAGTATGATTTAGTGATAATATTGAAATCAAGGAAATTCTACTGCAGTTTGAAGATCAGTAATCCATCCTCCTTGGAGCAAGACAAGTGTCAGAGTAAAGGATTTTCCAATCTAATGAAAGTTTAGCATATAAAAATGTATATCCTGTAGTATATTTTCATTAGCCATATCTTGGGATATCTCATCTTGACCTTATTTTGAATTGCTCTGTTTTTGATTGCATTGTTTCCACTAAGCCTAAGTCTATACTACCTGACCTAGGGATTGAACTCCTGTTACTATATCATGATATTCACAAAACATTGCTTTAATCTACTGATAGAAACTACTGGAATTTAGACAATGGGATAATAGACATACTAGGCATCCTCAGAATGGAGGACTAACGCACCTGGATTGTCTCTCCTCGATTCCGTCCGACCATGCTAATATTATACACAATTGCTAATTAATCAACTTCTGATGGAACAACAAAGACAAAGGGACTCTTTTGATGTCACGACATACACACCTTCTCTCAGATTGAAGTCCTACATGCCAGACAAAGACGAACTCTCTTTTGTCAAGAATAACGGTAGTCCTGTTAACCATTTCTGCCATTTGACTCCAGTTCTGGTTCACTATGTCTACCACGACTCGCTTCACCACTAGTCCTAGACAGTGATGTCAGGTTATGGAAGAATGAAGCTAGTAACATTAGAAGAAATTGTTACTATCTACAGAAGCTAGTCATGGATTGCAAGGGACCTTTTCTTTAACAAGGACTGTTGACAAGATACTTGAACACCTTTTCTCCTAAGCTAAGTCCACAGATGCACATTGTCTGCAAACACTTTTTTTCTATTTGGATGTTAAATATATTTAAATAATAAAGGGTTGTGCTGTTCTCTTCAAAAGCTGATAACCCATTTCATTTGAGTACACATGATTTAGCACTAATCCTCCATAAACTTGGATTTGTATCCAAGCATATTATCATGGTACAAACACTACAAAACATAATTAGCATCCTTCATTAAATACCAGGAATTTTATTAAGATCCAATAATCAGTTGATTTTTGGTAGATTTTTAAAATGGAGTGATTTTTTGCCAAGAAATTTTCTAATGCAAATTATGATTTTTTATGAGGCAAAAGTTAATTGTAATTCATCCTCCTTATCTTTGTAATCTTTATTTCTTACTGCCTTCTCTTACATTCATATCATACTCACCTCGTCCAGAATTACCACTTTGCTGACTGTAAACTTCTAGTTTGAGTGGCTCTCTAGCCTTGTACTGGGTGATTTTTTTCTTTTTACTGAAGGTAATCAACTTTTCACATTATATCATTTTTCATAAATACTTCAGTTCTAAAGTAAATTATTTATATATTACTATATTCTCCAATATTTCTTAATGAAATTAAAACTTTTATGATAGAATAAACTTTTATACATTTTCTTTTTTCTCTGAAGGTATTGATTTTTCACACCTACAAACAAATGACCTCCAGATCCCAATCATCATTTTGAACTATCAAAGCTACCAGATTAGTGAAGTTCAACTTGTTCAATTTTTGCTTTCAAAAATTAAACATGATTAGTTTTTTGTTTAATTATTTATATGTAACACAGCCTTCGACAACGTAAAATATAAAAGCATATATCTAGTTTTTTTTTTTTTTTTTTTTTAATATGTGGGAGTAAAGTGATACTTAATATTACCTTCCCTCTACCATTACATAAATTGATGTCGTCACCATCTGATTGCTATAGCAGGTAAGTAGCTGTTTAGAAATGCATTGACAAGTACAGATAAATGAACGCAACTGTTGTATCTTGAAAGAGAACTTTGTATGTATAAAACAAAAAGTAATTCTTAATACTATGATTTCTGGCAGTGAATGTAGGAAGATCACTCATATTTTAGCATCGAAACAAGTCAGATGGTGACAGATAAAAATATTTACATGTGCATCGCCCTTCGTTTATTTCCTGGAACTAAGCAGCAACATACAAAATTCAATAAATTGGTACCAAACATACAAAAAGTATCATTGATATGCCGTAAAGTGGGGCTATCAACAACACAATTTTAATTTATTATTTTTTCAAATTTAAAAGTATATTTGAATGTTCTTGTGAATTGTTTTGTTGAGTTTTACGTGAACAGGCCTATGAGTGTTGGAATGACAATTAGGTGGGAGCTAAGAAGTAGAGATTTGGGGGGTTTTTTTTAAGTCCAACATAATAGCATTAAATAAGTTACAAATTATTTAAATTTTAAAAAAAAAAAAGTATTTTTTTCTATGAGTTTGTAGTGGACCGTGGGTTTACGTTGTTAAATTAGAAATACGTGTGTAACTGATAGAATATTAAAAAGTCCACTACAAGAATATGGCAAACTTAAGTGATTGAATCCACCATAAAGAAATGTAAAGAAAACAAACAAGATTTACAATGGGCAAAGACATTAATGTTTGTGTTTGTGAATGTAAAGAGTTTATATGTGTGTGCTTGTTTAATGGCATTTTCCCGCAAGTGGGCAAAACGTAAATCTCTGTGAGAGATCACATCTTTTAAATGTATCTGCTGAAATGCAAAGTAAAAAGAGAACTAGGCAAGAAGTTCCCCAGTATTTATAGTGTAGGGAGAGCGACCCCTAGTGAACAATTAGGGAATTAAGGAGGGGTTAACTCTGATAAGTTTTTCGGGTAGCTTTTGGATTCTTAAAAAACGTAACAATAAAGTAAAGAAGGATTAGTAAAAAAAAAAAAAAAACAAAAAAAAAACAGTAATAGAAATTATCTCAGAATTCAAATCATTTAAAGTTTGTTAGCATTATATGATTCAATGAGTCCTCAGCCTTCATAAGTGGGTAGTAATTGATTTTATCTGAGCCTGAAGTGACTGGTGTTTTATGACTAGCAGTAGAATCTACAAATAAGATCTTCAAAACAACTGGCTGCTGTCCACAAAAAGAGTTTGGTTTGGTTTATTTTGTTTTATGGCATATCAACCTCAATGGGTTATTTAATGCCGACAAGATTTTTATTGTTAATAATAATTTTTTTTCTTCAAAAATTCATTGCTAGTAATAATTTTTTACAAGAAAAGTATTGCTGCATTAAAACCTATTTTTACACTTTCACAGTGTCTTGACCCCATTTTGATGGGCCAGGGTCAACTATTTGTCCACAGCTAGGACCATGACAGGTGCTACCATCCCAGGTCAGGGAGGACCTGGGAACACCAGCAATCAAGTGGTGGTTCCAAACTCCTCAAAACCTCACAACCAGAGGCCCTGCTGCCGGATGTAGTTCATTGTCTTACCTAGGGCCCTTGGTTGCAGTTTATCATCATACCCAGCATGCTCACAACAAGGGAAAAAAAGTAAATAAATAAAGCTTTCAGGATCAAGTGACACCTAGCTGGAAGGTAAGAAAATCTGATTATGAACTTATATAGGCAGAGCCAGGGTTAGAGTAAGTCAGTTATTTGCCACCCATTGGCAGGTGACAGGTTATTGGGGAAGATGCAAAGTCACAAGCAGTCAAGTTACGAGAGAGATGCTGAGAGTAAAAGATGTAAAGTTGGAGGTACTCAGATTTCTCGCTGGCTGAAGAGAAGATCTGGTCCATTAGTCTGTCATGAGAAAAGACAAAATTAGTAATGAAAATGTCTCAAATGTCACTTGAACTGTGCCAGGTTAGTGTGTGTAAATAAAGAATAAAATATATTGAAAACAGGATTCGGTTTATATTCCTCTCAGAGCGATATTTCTCCCCCACTTTTGTTGAACATACACTGAACCTTTCTCAGTTTTTGTAGACACCAATGCAAACAAGAATTGAATCAACAAGGGGGGGAAGCTGCTTTGTTGGTGAAAGACTAGCAGAGATCGCGGTCTTATGATCGCAAGTAAATATGTCGGTTGAGCACAAAGTTACAACTGGGATAATTAACTCACTATCAATAGCTTTCAAGACTTGCTTGATCACGAATTGCTATCTAATGATAAGTGAAGAATAGATCAATAAATAGGTAGAAGTCAATCAGTTATGTGACATACATGATACATGCTTAGGCGATCATGTATCTTTTGATACATGACTGACGTGGCAGATTTTTCCCACAATAGGTTGCCATTTCTTTCTGTGGTAGACCAGTTGCCATTCAAGGCTATAGAACCCTGTCTGTCCTGCTATTTACCCATAGTTGGGGCGGGGAGAAGAGGATTCATACCTTTCCCAAGGGTATTAGCACATAAGAGAATGTAATGAATTTGACTGGAATTTGAAATTGGCTCTCCAATTACTCAATCCAAGCCACAATCTATTACTCCACTGCACCTTCTATGAACTTATATAGGCATATATACCCTCCTACCTAAGTAGGTAAGGGTATTTGATTAAGTGATTGCAGGAACTGATTTTTCAAATGCAAATTCTGAATTTATGTCATTGCAACTTATGAATGTTGGTGAATGTGCTTGCTGTAGACATAAATCCTGTCTTGAGATATGCATAAAGGTTGATTGAAAAGGTTCTTTAATTACAGACGCTTCATTTTACAAGAACTAACAAAAGAAAAAAATTTGGTTAAATTCCTCGAAAATAAAATGGACGTAAAAATGAAAAAAAAGAAAAAGAAATAGAAGACATCTAAAAGAATCGCTGTAACTAATCCCAATACATACAGAGAGCGACCAGCAGGCAGACAGTTGGACAAACAAACAGCAGAGTCCATTGATATAACTGGGCGAACGAACGAGATGTATACAAAAAAGAAAGTGTTTGGTGAGAGATACATTTGTAATCTAAGATGAAAGAAGCTTTTAGATGAGGTAAAGATTGAGTGGAGGGCGGGGGAGATTAAACAAAGAAGAATGAAAGTGTAACTACAACAGGAGATGAACGGAATGAACTTGTTAAAAATTACTAAGAGACGCTAACAGCTGTTTGCTTTAGAAAAGAACTCAAAGAGAAAACTGTAGGTGGAATAATTGATTAAGAATCTGAAAAACTTTTTCATTTACTCTCCTATTCATTCAACTTTTTTTCTTTTTTTTTTTTTTTTGAAAAAGTAAAAAATGAACAACAATTAAATAAGATTAAAAAGAAAAAAAAGGTCTTTACCAGATTTCATCTTTTGTAGTGAATTGTTTGAACTAGTATTCGCCTTTGCTTTGACAATTCGATTACTTCGACCGATGGGCTCTCCTGCGTTCCTCGATGCTATCAGTGAGTCAGTTATGTACCATGCGTGATGCACGCTTAGGCAATCATGTATCTTTTGATACATGACTGATGAGGCAGATTTTTTCCCTGCAGTAGGTTGCCATTTCTTTCTGCAGTAGACCAGTTGCTATCCAAGATGCTATATATAATCTTTAGTCTTTTTTTTTTTGTTTTTTCTTCTTTTTTTTTTTTTTTATCTTTTCTCTACTTCCACACTAGTGGGATGGCAGAAAATGAAATAGGGTGGTGTTAAATTTGATGTGAAAAGTTGGGGAGAGGTACATCAGATATTATATTTTAAAAATTTTTAACTCCCCATATGCTTTTCTTTGTATCTATGATAATATGTCGGGATACAAGTTCAAGTTTATGGAAGGTTAATGCTAAGTCACATGTGCTCAAACGAACTGAGCAACAGCTTTTAAAGAGAAATGCAACAACCTGTACTATTTAAATATATTTAACATGCGTGTTTATAAGATGAATAATAGTTTATAGGATGCATAATCATATGTGAAACAAAAGTAGAGATGATGAGACACAGTGGAAAAGATATAAACAACATTTCACTGGTATCTATTAGTCTCAGCTTTAGGTTAGAATCTAATCGAAAAAAAACTGTATATAAGGAAAATGCATTGGAATATTTTTAGGATAAGAGGAGCACTAATTTAAATTACCTTATCATATCTGATGACCAGAAAGTGTTTGTCATATATATATATATATATATATATATACATAAAATAAACAATAAAATCCAAAACTATTTCGGCAGATGAAGATATTAGTGTGAACTGAGTTCATGTCGGGAATAGAAATTTAACTGTGAAAGCTAAAAAAATTTAAAAAAATTAACCTGTCAAAAAACTAATACAGAATTTATCCATTTCAATATTTATTTGCTCTGTAATAATAAATATATTGAGCTCTTTTTGTGTATCAGTTTTAATATTTTACTATGATCCACTTGGATTATATACCAACGGATTTGTTACCTTTACTATATATATATATATATATATATATATATATATATATATATATATATATAGAGAGAGAGAGAGAGAGAGAGACATTGGTGTCTGTTGGATTTAAAATCAGCCCACTGAGTAGATGTGTTTTTTCTTTACTAGCTCCTATACTGCATTGGGCTATTATTGCTTTTGCAATGATTGGTGATATCACGTATGGACCTGGTCTTAAGTTTAGTATCATGAATTGTGAGATTAGTGCACTTTCAATGCATTTTTCTTAATAAACATTTAATATTCAAATAGAAAATGAGCAATAAAGAAAAATGTTTGCAGATAATATGCAAACGCAGGCTTAGCTTTAGAGAAAAGGTATCCAGATTTCTTGTCAACAGTTCTTGTTGAAGATGTCTCTTTCACTCATTGGCTAGCTTCTTTAGACCGTAGTAAGGTTACCAACTCAGTAATCTGATATTGCTGTCTTGAACTAGTGATGAAGTGATTATTGATGCAGCATGAAGCAAGATAATAACATGGAAGAAAAAAGAGGATGAATTTCTGAATTTGGCTTTTATATAGCCAGTGTTGCATGACTCTTACAAGTGTAAATATTGGCCTTTCTGCGTTGTCTGTATTCTATGCTTGATTAATTTTATTTTCCAAGTGATTATTCTAAATTTCAATATCTGATCTTCTCATAAAATTAATATTTTTTTAGATCTATTATCCTACAATAAATTTGGGTTTCAATATTAAACATTATTTTTTTTTTTTTTTGACTTTTCACTTGGCTTGTATTTATTTTTGGGATTGATTTGTTTTTTTTGACTTATCAAAGTTCTGCAGGATTTTAAAGGCAGAAAATATTTTTAAATTGTAAGAATTTTGGGGGAGATAATTATTTTTTGATATGGGTCCTACTAATAGCTGGAGGAGAAGTTGATTTATCTTTTTCCCAAGGGTATTTGTGTGTAAGTGAATATAATGAACCTGAATGGAACTGGAACTCAGCTCGCTGATTTTAAATTCCAAAAGGTCATTATTCAGTACATCACACACACATTCAAAACCTCATTACACTCAATTGGTATTGATTGTGACTGTCAGGATTTCTTTTCAGTTTTTATTATCTCCTGCCATGAAATTCAGTCATGAAAGTTGGAAATAATTTATGCTCTGAAGAGGATGAAAATAAACTAAGCAATAATAAAAATTAATCAAACATCATTAATTTCTAGAGAAATGTTTTGAAATTCAGTTAGAATTGGACTTGTTAATGGTGTGGTATTAAGGTAAATGACAAAATAGTTCTATTGTATATGCATTTATTGGATGATTTGCAGTTTAAGCCCTGTGCTCAGTTTTTATTAAAAATTTCATGAATAGTTACATTTAGGTGTAAATTTACATGCTTAATTAAAAAAATAATGAAGAAATTTTGCTAAAATCTACCATTTTGGAGTTTATCGACAACTGCAAATTGCTCCTGTTATTTAGTTTCTTTTCTTTTATCTGGAGAACTTTCATCAAAATTTGGAGATTTCTGAATTCTAAGATTTTTGTTCTTACTTTTTTTATGCTTTTTATTATTTTACTTTATTTTTCAGCAAAATCAACAGACAAGGTGGAACATTTCTCTAATGGAATCAGCAGATGCCCATAGCCATGGCGAGTCCTCAAGTCGGAAGCAATTGGATGTGTTTTGTCTAGGTCTGCTTACCCAAGATATGCTATGAATGAATAAATATCTCTCTGGATTTCAATCCATATATGTGGTGAGAACTGGTCAGGTGGTCAGTCGCATGGCAACCCTTTGACCATAGTTGGTGATGAGACTGATGATGATGATGAATCTGCAACCCATAATAGTAATTAATATTATTATAGGTTATATAGATTCATAATCTCTCCATTTTTCACTCTCTCCTTTTCATCTCTCTCTCTCTCTCTAATTACTTCACCCCTAAGGCTATTCTTTATCAGTTTTGGTGACTGTTGCCTGGTGTGTACAAGTAGAAACACTTTGTCTTCTAACAGAATTTCCTCTTCATTTCTATAAAGTTTTTTTTTTTTTTCCTGGAGAAAAACACTTTCACCTCACTCCAGCAATAAAATAAAACAAATAAGGCAAGATCTGAAACCCACAATCTTCAATTGTTTTTTCTTCTACAACTGGCATAAATCCAATAAAAAATGCACACTGCATATGCAATATTCATTAAATTTTCACCAAAATTGGTTAGAACATAACAATGAACTTGCAGTGACCCTGGTCATCAGTCTATTTTCAGAGCAGCAGTAATGGCACAAAGTGTACATGTTTTTGAATAAACACAAGTTCTTATCAGTTGTACTAATAAACCTTCTCATTACCAAATCAACAAAACCACATTGATTAGTCTCTTCTAATGGTTCTGATCTTCTTCATTGGTTTACCAATTCTGGGTTCCATCAAACATTATGCAGCTCCAGTATGCTTCATTTATTTGCCAAACTATGGCAAATATCATCACAACATGTGTGTGTGCCTGTGAATGTGGTGGGTTTTAATGTCTATGAAGTGGTTATGTGTCACAAAAACAGCTGCAAGAGAAAGGAACTCTTGTATCTAAAAAGATTCTGACTCAATGACCTCTATTAAAAGAGATATTATGATGCAAGCCTTTAGATGGTTATGCTTAAAAATAAACCACATCAAATCTCTGGTGACAAAAAATTGTTTCAAAAGCAAACTAAAAAATGTCCTACTAAAAAATTATTAAGAAAAGATTCTTTGTAAAAATCTGCTCATGTACTCTGGTTTATGAAACTACTTGTAAAATCTTTTAGAATAAGAGGATGAAATAAGATTTGAAAGAAGAGTTTCAATAAAAAAAAAACACTGCCAAAATTGAATAAAACCAGAGTTATAATAAAAACTAGATTTATTTAATAAAGTTTTAGCAGTATATACCTTGGGATGAATGAACTCATTTTTGTTGTTACCATTACAATGTTTCGACCATTGTGCCCTCCAGCCTTCTTCAGGTGTCTGTCAATCCAGGTTAATTTTAGGGAATTTTGAATTGAACCTTTTATTTAATCTGTTCTCATAGACTGTCAAGGGATATTTCATCTGATTCTTTCTAGTACAACACAATTACTGCTTGCACATCTCATGTGCAAATTATGCTCCAAGAATTGTAAAGTGTGCAAGTCTGCCAAATTTCTACTCAATCCAATTTTCTACTGTCTACAGTCTGGAGATACATTTATTTCAGAGATGAAAATATTCTTCATGACTACAATTGAAACTATAAAGATAAGACAAGTAAATCAATACATAAAACTGAAGACAAGGTATAAATCTTGACTTGTTTATGAGGAATAAATATAGAAAAGCAGCTGAAAACAAAAGTTAATTTAACTTTCGATTCGTTCTCCAGACCTGAAAAGCTTATCTTCTCCAGTTTACAATTCTTGATAAAGATAATTTGTGAAAAGATAAGAATTTTGTCTAACAACAAAAAAACAAAACATTTAAATCAAGGATTGAACGTACTTTTTTATACCCTCATTCACACGTGTGTGTGTGTGCATATGCCACACACGTTTGCATATGCCTCTCTTGCACAGGTGTGTGCATATATTGAAACACTCTTGCATGCATATGTGTGTATATATACCAAACATGTATACACTATTGTACATGCATACTGAACACTTTTACACTCATATGTGTGTGTGTGTGTGTGTGTGTGTTTGGTTTGGTTAATGCCATATTAACTTCTTATGGGTCATTTAATGCCAAAATTTTCTTGGGATCTTTGGTAATTTCTTTTTCAAAAATGTATTGCTGGTAATTTTTTTTTTTTTTACTATGAAAATGTATTGTGGGTATTCCTACTACAAATCTGTTTTTTTATACTTTCATTATGTTTTGACCCCATTTTGGGGGTTCACTATTCGCCCATAACTGCAAGTCTAACGGGTGCTACCACCCTGTGTGTGTGTGTGTGTGTGTGTGTGTAAATATGAATTGGGATCAAAGACTGACCAAATATGGATCGGAATATGACAGAATGATAGGATAAGGAAAAATTAGGAAGACATTTATCAATCTAACTTGTTTCACTTTTATTAAAGCTTCTGAAGTTTTAGCAAAACTTAAACAAGTTAGATGGATAAACATCTTGCTATTTTTCCTTATCTTATTATATATATATATATATATATATATATATATATATATATGTGTGTGTGTGCTTTATTATAGGATATTACATTCTACATCAATGCATCCATGTTTCGATGATCATTAAAGGATCTCATCAGGCGGTGGTAAGTGAAAATTATTACAATTTTTAATATTTACTTGCTAACAACCTCTTTTTTCCTGCAAAAAAGAAAACCAAGAAAGAAAGAAAAACATAAGATTTAGTTACCTCTAAAAGAAAAGAAAAAAGACACAAGATATATTCTAAAAAAGAAAGAAGGAAAAGAGTGTGAGTTCAATACACAGTTAAGACAGTGGAGAACTTTCAGAGAGAAATTAACAGGAGATAACTGATAACTGACATCCATTAAACATGGCACGCGGAACTAGAACAGTCTACCCCAGTGAGCGAAATAAAGGGTTCAGTTTAACATTCCAACCACCTGAAGAAGGCTAGAGTGTACAATGGCCGAAACATAATAAATATGGCAACAAAGATGAGGTCAATAGTCTGAACAATGTAAATAATGTAATATATAAACATTTGAAAATATATTTAATTCATTCTCATTTCAATTGTGTGTGTGTGTGTGTGTATATATATATATATATATATATATATACTAGATACCTCAGCATAGGGTAATGGTTTGAAAGGTTGGTCTGGTTGGCTGTTATGATCAAGTTGTTTGTTTTAATTTTTTAATCATTTCAGCACAAGGAAGGTGATAAAGCCAGTAAAATGCAAGGCATTACTGCGAGTGAAAGAATCAATAAAAGAACATGATTCAAGGAGACAAAGGATGATGATTGATGTATTTCATTTTTTGAAGATTTAAATTGACAGTAAAGCAAAAAGGCAAAGGAGAGTTTCACAAGCTAGAAGAGCAAAAGAAGTAACTGTTAGAATTAACATATAACTTATGGTTGTAAAATGATGAGCCCTAACTACCAATCTAGTACTGTACTTAAATTCAAGTTGTGTTACCAAAGAGGAAAGCTCATCAGAACAATATTCACTGGGTGCTCCATACAAAATTTGACAGGTTGTAAAATCAACCAACCATTTTTTATTTACTTAATACACCAAGCTTTGTTCTGGCACAAAAGCAGAAGTCTTGACATCCACAGAAGATCAAACACACTACTATATAGAAAGTTTTAGAAAGACTGATTTTCTAATTCTTACTCCTCAAGGTACAATGTGTACACACACACATATTTTTATCATTTTAAACGCTATTATTAGTAGATACATATACTTAATAAAGCAAATCCTGGACCCTCGACAGAACGATATTTGCCAGATTGATGTCTTCCATAAGCATTACAATCTGTGGCTATAATCTCGAAGACAAAACATGTAATATATATATATATATATATATATATATATATATATATATATATATATATATATATATATATCTCCCAGCTTGAAGCAATTTGATGTCTAGCCACACTGAGGAGCTGTGTACAGTGAAACAGTCTCTCTGTGAATATATATATATATATATATATATATATATATAATTGAATAGTTCTACAATGAACTTTGCAATGTCAGTGGAATTACAATCTTCCTTTATGGATTCAAATCCTGGAACCCCAACAGAACCATATTCGCCAGTTTGACATTTTCTATAAGCATTACCATCATAGAATCTGTGGAGATAATCTTGAAGACAAAACATGTAATATATATATATATATATATATATATATATATATATATATATATATATATATATATATATATATATATTACATCTCCTGGCTTGAAGCAATCCAATGTCTAGCTACACTGAGGAGCTGTGGCACAGTGAAACAGTCTCTCTGTAGATGGCTATATATATATATTAGGTTGATGCAAAATTAATGTTGTTTTCTCACATATGTTACTATGTGAGAAAACGACATTATTTTTGCACCAACCTTATATATATATATATATATATATATATATATATATATATA
The DNA here is from genome assembly GCA_963932145.1 of Acanthosepion lycidas. Taxonomy (NCBI): domain Eukaryota; kingdom Metazoa; phylum Mollusca; class Cephalopoda; order Sepiida; family Sepiidae; genus Acanthosepion; species Acanthosepion lycidas. The sequence goes on from OZ010581.1 coordinate 8,914,453, forward strand.
TATATACATACATACATACATTATATATATATATATATATATATATATATATATATAATTGGATACGTCTACCATGAACTTTGCAATGTCAGAGGAATTACAACTTTCCTTTATGTCTCCAAATCCTGGACCCTCAACAGAATCATATTCGCCAGATTGACATCTTCCATACGCATTACCATCTTACAATCTGTGGCTATAATCTCGAAGACAAAACATGTAATATTAATCCGTTTTCACAGTGCAAAATTGAAGGCACAGAGATATTTCTAATGCGATTGCAACTTTGTCATCCTGGTCATGTTGTGCATGCAAGTGATGAAAACACACTGAAAATCCTCGTGTACAGCCAATTGCCTGACAGTTTGCAGGGAGTGGGAAGACATCTGTTGAGGTATAAGGATAAACTTAAACAAAAACCTAAATTCTACCGACATCCTTTTGTTGTCTTTTGGCTTCTGATCATGTCAAGTAGAGGAGTGTGCATGCATGAACTGCATTACAACATTTGAGTGATTTACACATCACACGTTTTACAAGGCAAAGGTATTGCTTTAATATTCCTGCAATGTTCAGAAGGCATACTCTTCCTTGTTGTCTATGTGGAATTAATGGGAATTAATCTGTCATCAAAAGCATGAACACCAGTAGGGTATCAAGAGTGGAATATACCGTTGTACTCTCAAGTATCAAAAAATGATAGTCTATAATCATGCACACACACATACATATATATATATATATATATATATATTGTGTGTATTTAGGCAGCAATTTTTTATTGATGCATGTTTCATTAAATAATATAGACAAGTTTTGTCCATTTATTTTAAGTAAGTTCCTTTCATATTGTCTGATAAGCTTAATAACATAATCATTGAAAGATGAAAGGAAATCACCATATTGATATATATTTTAATCCTATCTAAGCTTTTAACTTACATAAGCCATTATCAAAGATGACAATTACATTTCAATATATCAACCAATACATGGACAAAACAATAATGATAGTCTGTTTTTGTTGCATGAAAAATTTCAAAGCAACGACAAACTCGTGTATACGAGACGCGGAAGTGAAAATCGCGTTGCAGCTCATGACATCACACATGACCACGCGACAATGAAAACAAGAAGTATTAAGTATGAGAAGCCGTTGGTATAAACCAATGGCTTCTGTTATCAATTATAGGCATTTACGAATGTTTGTGGAGATTTCATAGTTTATTTTGTTCAGGTTAGGTTTCAACTGTTATATGTCTATAACTTCAAGAATTTTTAGTTTTTGTTTATTGTTTTCATGTTTAAGTATAGTTGTGTTTTCAACAAGGATTATATATATATATATATATATATATATATATATATATATATATATATATATATACACACACACACTATTATTATTATTATAGGGATTAGAATAAAATGTTGAAACTGCTACACAACAGCTTTCGTGTTTTGGCACTTTGTGCTTCTTCAGGCCATGGTAAGTAACTAGTGATTAAATGACTTTTAAGAAAATTTCAAAAGCAAGGTGTTACCTCTTTTTCAAAAGATAAAGGTCATAGTGAGGAAACACAAGATCAGAATTAAAAATAGACTTGTGGCTTTGTCTTGATCAACCAGTTAAGTGTTAGATCTACACCAAATAAAAATTAAGTTCAGAGAGTGACAATAGAGGTTTTTTTTTTTCACAACATGATAAAGCAGAATTTAGATCATAATTGACGATGCATTGTGATTGTAGACAAATATGACATGTTCAGTTTTTCAAACGATGCTAAAGGGAGCAGTAGGAGGATAATCAGACAAAGTTAATTTCTACAGAAAAATTTAAAAACAAAAATTTCAGATTCAGGAAGCTTCTTAAAGGTAAAATTAAAAAATGTGGAACATCTACATAAGATATTAATAATATTAAATGGACAGAAATACATAGCAATATTAAATCTGAAAAAAAAAAAAATATATAATTACTCATAGAGGGGGGACTGTTATTTACTTGTAAATTATGGCCATAAGAAATGATACTATGCAATTTTTAAAATTTAACTATATTGTAAGGTAAAAAATAAACTGTGCAGGCAATTTACAGTTAATTCACTTCTTTGGTTTAATAGAGTGTTTTTGTCAGCAAATTGGATAATTTCTAGTTTTTCATGTAAGCATAAGAAATATGCATATATATATATATATATATATATATATATATATATATATAAAGAGAGAGAGAGAAACATATTTAAATTTATTTGGGCAGCAAACAATTTTTATTAAATTAAAGCAACTTGACCTATCAGTTTCATTTGGTATTGTATTTTTACAATTTTTCAAATAAGATGTTGTATCTCAGGATCTAAATTGTGAATAAACTGTCCTAAGTTTATTTTTGTTCTGTTTTTTTGTTCAAGTACATCCGACCATCTCAGTCATTACAAAGAACCATATGTTGTCAGTGTGGTAAGCAAGATTCTGTTGTCTCCAAACTTAAAAATTTCAGCCCTATAAAATACCAGGATGCAGCCAACAGAAGTTTGTCTATCGCATTGACAGGCACATAGTTCTTGATAATGACTGAACGAAAACAACTGAACAAACATGAACTTAAGACAATTTATTCACACTTTAGATCCTGATATACATCTTATTTGAAAATAGGAAAAATATAAAAAAATTATATAAACAAATCTTGTCAGTTGAATTTTATAAAACTTTAATTAAAAAGCATTAATTTTACAATATATATATATATATATACACACACAGGCTTCACAAAATATGTAACTGAAACATCAGAATACTGATTTTGGGAAGTGGAACTTTTCAGCTGCGGCTGATATAAATTTATGAAACTAATCCTGTGAAAACAGTAGCCATATATTCAAAAGCCTTCATCTAATGATAACCTTGGGGTCAGTCATGGTTTCAGGGTCCAAGCATCATTGTCAAAATCCTAGTACTATCTTACGATACCATCAGACACCATTAGTTTTCCATCACAGTATGGGAATAGGAGATCTCTGCTGATGCAACTTCCGCCTGATCTAATAATCTCTTAATCTATTTCCTCTTTTCCAATGGTGACAATTTGAATTTAGTCAACTACTCTGAGACAGAATTGGCAATAAATCCTTGACATTCAACTTTGAGAGGAAATATATTTGTCATCCAGCCAATACCTGTGTGTGAGTGAGTGGTAGGCAGATGAATAAGATTTATTGCTCGTGATTTTACAACTCCAAGAAAACTTAACGTATCTTAACCGTTCTAAAGTGCAATTCATTCACACAAATTTATTAAAGTTGTTTTGCAGTTTGTTTTACAAACCTACAAATTACAACAGCAAATTGTTGCATTTTTATGCAGATAAACTAAAATGTAAAAGACAAAAAAAAAGATTTAAAGTGAAATTTTCTTCAAGCTTCTGGAAACAAATACATTTTTGCTGTGTTAACAGGAGAGTGTGTACATCTTTGCTCCCACCAATACACATGATCTGCCATACTCGATTTTGTTGTATTGAAATATGGCTTTTTGAAACCAATGTCTGATCTAACTTTTAGATTTTTTTTGCATTCATTTTTTTCAAGGTGGTATACTTACTAAACTAATCACACACGTCTTTTTCATTTTCTATGCTAACCCCCTTGCTATCCACATATATAAAATACAATAACTTACACACACATTGGCTATCTTTACATATTAGACACTTCTGATGTAGTAGAAATAGAATTTTTTTGTTATTTTAAACTTAATAAAAAAATGCCACTATTTATTTCTGAGATTATTTTTATCCCTTGATTATATTTAGCACATGGATAGTAATTTCGCAACTACATTGCACATGTAAAATGTCAAACTTAAATACTGTCATCTTTTTTGACAACATCGGTAAACTAGTCTATGAGATACACCAAATAGGTTTTAGTTTGTAATTTTTGATTGCACTAGAGCTGTCTCCCTTGCACTGCCAACAGCAGGTAGCAGTGTTCTTCTTATGACAATGACAGACAATGAAAGATGCTTACAAAACTGGAACATGAAAAGACTAACTCAATGAAAGGAAAGAGTACAATAATAAAATTAATGGAAAACATATGTCATTATTTTTTGATGGCATAAGTAAACTAGAGTTAAAATCACATATTATTCCTGACATTTTTATTAATGTTTTTCACATTATTTTTGGAATCTGTTTCTACCAACTTTCAAAATGCAAATAAAGAGTTTTAAACTTAAGTATATTCCTGATTATAAAGAACAGAAAAAAATATTGGATTAAAAAAAGGAAAGAATCAGTACATATGCTAGGCTATGACAGCCTCCGCAGTAGGCTTAGCAAAGAAATAAATTCCATATGGGAGCCATTAATAAGGAAAGAAAGAGAAAAGCAAGATTTCAGCAGTAGCAGTAAGAAAAGAGAAGCAGCAGCAAAGGAGGTCAAGCATGACAGCAACAACTGGCAAGTAAAATGATTAGGTTTAAGACTCCAACATCATAGGTTCAAGATTGTCTCACAGGAAAATAGCCTAGTGGATTAATGTATTGGTTTATAAAGTTGGTGGACTGGTAATTGTGAGTTCAGTCACTGAGCCAGGTAGTACAGGCTTAGACTAAGTGGAAACAGATAATTGAACAGTATTCAATAGTTGAGCAGTATTAAACATGGTCAGCAGAATGAGATTAATCTCGCCCATAAAGATTAAATAAAGAGTTTCATTCAAAATTTGTTGAAGGAGACTGAAGGGTACAATGTCCAAAATGTTGTGATAAGGACAACAAATATGTAGACATTATTCCAAATGTAAATAATGATTTCCCATCACAGAAATTCAAACAGAAACAGAATGAAGCATATAAAAACAAATTTAAGAGAATTTTTCTCTTTTTTTTTTTTACTCTATCCAAGGTCAGTCTGAAAAGACTAGATGTGCTGTGTGGCCTATGGGCATCGTCCACAGTGAGTTCTTGCCACGGGACCAGACGATCAATCAGTAAGTCTGCAAAGAGATCCTGTGTGCAAGAAGAGATGAGAATTGTGAGAGGACAAATTCTGGCTTCTTCACCACAACAATGCACCTGTTCACAACACCCTGAGCAGAAGAAGAATATCACCTTACTGGAACAACCTCCGTATTGACCTGATCTTGCTGTGTGTGTAATTTTTCCCTAAGCTCAAAGGAGATCATCAAGGGGGACCATTTTGGAAATGGGGTTGAGGGGCATCCTTGACATAGTGCATAGAAGCATGGCAGAGAAGAATGGAAAAATGCATTAGACTCAAGGAGAGAGGATTACTTTCAAGGGGAAAGCATATAGTATGTTGCTTGGAATTTATATAAATTGCTTATGATACCAGTCCCATTACTTTTCAGACAGACCTCAAGTATAGTGTGAGTTGTTATGTTTTTTTTTTTTTGGGGGGGGGGGGTTACACAAAATATGGGGAGTGTCACTCTATACACAGGTAATTTTCAGTGACCATTTGCACTATACACAGGTAAATAAATTAAAGGTTTGCAATATACATGAAGTCAGTTTATACACAATTATATATGGTATATATAATAGGGTTGCCAAACAAATATAGGACAGTCTGTTCAAATTTAAATTCAAATAAATTCTAATAATAACTTTTAGCATATGATTTTATCCCACACAATAAAATTATTTTATCTCAGTTTATGTATATACAAATTAGATATAATTTGAATTTAAATGTTGATGGTACCATGTATTAATTGGGAAAGTCTGCCAACTTAAACATACGATGCAACCATTTCAAACACTATAAAAAGCTAGAATGAATTGAGTTGGGTTCTATTGACATGGTGACGAGACTATGAGAGCAGATCGTTTTAAGTTACATCAGAGCAAATCAGATTTTCTTTTTCTTTCTTTTCCCAGTCCAATTCTTGAAATAGTTTTCTATTGATTTTTGAAGAAATCAGTTTTCCAAGAATGCTGGTAAGGATTTTCTTTTTATAGGCAAGCATGCAAATGATCTATTTTTAAAAGTCCTCCTAACATGGCTATTGACCCGTTCTACCAAATCCCCACCCCCTGCAACCAAAGGAGTAAACAAAATGCCAATTATATAGTGTCAAAGCATTACTCATTAAAGACTGGAAATCATCGCTGTTGGAATAATGACCATCTTTAGCATTTTTGCCAACACTCATATACCAACATTTACCAATTGTCAACACTGATTTCTCTAATATATTTAATATTTATCATCTAAATTTTTTAAATGATTATCTTTGTTATTTTTAGCAATGTTTCAGCCAGTGTTTTTGGCCTTCTTCAGATCTATGTTGCAAAGCTACAGGCTTGAGAACCTGCTTTGTTTATAATAAAAGACAGGAATATGGCACATCAAAAGGACAAAGAATATATTTTAGGTGAAATGATAAAAACGACAAAAATGATAATGGTATGGAATCATGAAAATTCTTTCTCGAAATTTCAGAAAAAAATAAAATTTTTACTATGCAGAGATGGCTTTTTATTCATTAAAGGAGGCATGGTAGAGTAATGAATTTCGGTTAGGATCGAGGAATCGGAGAGCTGAGTTTGAATTCTAGTCGAGTTCATTACATTGACTTACATGCAAATAACCTTGGGAAAGATATGAATCCAACTCTTCCCCCACCAGTAAATAGCAGGACAGACTGGGTTCTATAGCTTTGGGTGGTAACCAGTCTAGGAGAAGGAAAAGTCTGAATTCAGAACTGTATGTAGCCCTGGCAAAGCATATACTATGCAGCTATGGAAAGGATCATTTGCATTGACTTGATGATCCTGACTACTATCAACTCCTTACAGACTGGGTTCTATAGCCTGGGGTGGCAACCAGTCTAGGAGAAGGAAAAGTCTGAATTTAGAACTGTATGCAGTCCTGGTGAAGCACATACTATGCATCTAAGGAAAGGATTGTTAACATTGACTCAATGATCCTGAGTATGGTTGACTCCTTAACAGACTGGGTACCCTAGCCTTGTGTGGCAACCACTCTAGGAGAAGGAAAAAGTCTGAATTCAAAACTATATGTGGCCTTGGCAAAATACATACTATGCAGCTAAGGAAAGGATCATTTCACATTGATTCAATGATCCCAACTATGGTCAAATCCTTTTTTTTTCATTGACTGACTTACTCAGAGCAATAAAAGAACAGTCATGTTCACTGCAATAGTCAGAAATATTTATTCAACAAATATAGGTTTTTCCAGTTTTTCAAAGTTCACTTTAAATCTCTTTTACCAAATGCCTACATTAGTACAGGTTTCCCTGCTAACCAAAATATAATAACACAAAGACAGTTACTATTAATTGATAGGTAGAAATTTGATGATTCTCATGTCCAAACGTTAATCTATATCTGCTTACCACAATGTTGAAGATCAAGGTTTGTCATTTGCTATGGCTGATGTGGAAGAAGTGAAAGACAGCCCGTTTGGACAGTTTGAACAGTTGCATATATTTACGGTTTTTTGTAAATAGTGAAAACATGCTGAAAATAAACTTGAAATCTGTTTCCTTTCAAAATTCAATTCATACTTTTTTGCAATCATTACAGTACTGTCAACCATAGCAAAAATGTGAAAGTTATTTTAAAATTTCAATCTGATTTGGTTTAATGACCCGTCAACTACTACAGAGTTTACATAATTTATATTACTCGGACTGTTATCCTCATCTTCATTGCCATATTCACAACATTTTGGCTGTTGTACACTCCGACATACTTCAGGTGATTGGAATTTCAAACAGAACTCTTTATTTCATCTACCGGAGTAGATTGTTCCCGGTGGATAAAGGTTAGATCCAGTGACTAGACCCACAGAGTTTTGAGTTCAATACCAGGCTACAGCAGTGATGAACCAAAAATACTTAAAGAGTTGAGTTAAAGGGAAATAACTAAGATATCTGGAAGTGGCATGGCACGTGAAACTAGAACAATCTACCCCAGTGGACGAAATAAACGGTTCGATCTGAAATTCAATCACCTGAAAAAGGCCAGAGTGTACAATGGCCAAAACATTGTGAATATGGCATTGAAGATGAGGATAACAGTCCAAATAATGTAAATAATCATAATACATCATCTCAGAGATATAGACAGATACTACAGAGTTATTTAAGGACAAAGGTTTTGAATTGTTATTATTTTGGTTATAGTTTGATGCTATATGCAAATCAGCGATAGTTTTCAGTACAGGTTAGTTGGTAATTTTTTTTTTTTTTTTTTCTCAATCAGTTATAAGAGATGCTTGTTTCTAATACAAGCTATTTAGTATCCACTTACTATTTTGTATCCACATACTAATCTAAGTTGATTATTAGAGTTTGCATTGTTATTTTTAATGGTGATCTTTATGAAGTCTGAAGGTTTGTTTTCTTTTTTTTTTTCAGTTTTCAAAATATATTAAAGGTTTTATGTATTTTTGTTGAGAGTTTTTATAGTTTTATATTTTGGTATAATGTCTGAATTCCTTTAAGAATTTAAGGACATTGTTTTGGTTAATGTCTTGAAAGAGTTCTTCTGTATTGTTTGCTTGATAATATTTTCTTTGTGTTTGACTTAAACAACTAAGATGTTGGCAATTTATGTTTCACTGTGAAGAGAGACTTAGCATCTGTTGTATGGCAGGGAAGTTTCATTTCTTTTAGAAGTATGTGTATGTGTGTGTGTGTCATGTGCATATGTCCTATTCATAGTTTGAATTAAACTATTTCCTCTGGTCTTATTTTTCTGAAACCTGGGAGCCATTCTCTTATACTTGGTTGAATATTGCATAGTTTGTTAGGTTTTGAGTGCCATATTGCTTGCCATTCTTTTGATCTGGATGTAATGAAAACATTTTCCCATGTAAATTAATGGTAATTGCTCCTATTTTTGTGCCATTTTTGATTTACAAAAGGTTTAATGGAACGTTCAGTTTATGGGGAGATGGGGGGAAACTGACATTACCTTTTCAATTCAGAAATAATTTAATTCACTTCTAAACACATCCCCTAAATAGTTAAAACCATGTACAATGGGAATGGCTAGAAGCAACAGCTTTAGACATAAAAAAAATCATACATAGATATTTAAAATATATCACAGTTTGTAATGAAAATCTGTACAGTGCTTTCAGCAAACACAGCTCATCAAGTTCAGCTTGGCTAAGTATACAACATTCTTTCAGTAATAAGTTTTTGCTTTTTTTTTTTTAATCAGATTTTAGCTTAATAGCAAGTAGGTACAGGTCTATACAAAATAAAAGTCCTTTAATATTTTCATTTTGAAAAGATGGGGCTTATCAATCTGGGTAGGCAGTCCATGTAATGGGAAAGAACTGATTTTAAACCTCTGCTGCATTGGAAGTAAATACACACAAAAAGTCCAGAGTGAAGCCCCAAAGGCATGAATTAATGATTTCTTTGTTTAAAAACAAAAAAGAAAAGTTGACCTATATCAATGAGATTGATTTATATAAGAGTATATGTGGTATATATCAACCATCAAAGGAAAAGCACTACCCACCTCCTCTGGCGGCTTGTCCTGCATCAAGCCCTTCCCTACACCTCAAATTAGAATCTACTTATGAATGACAAAACAACTTTTGGCACCTGCTGTAGCCAAGCCAGCCTCATATTTTTTTTAATTTTTATCCCATGACCCATAGGGTCATAGGGGTATCATGCCTACTGCAGCCGCAATAGAAGTGGTGTTTCCTGGCCAAGATAGCCTGACAGAGCCCAACCCTCTCCAGGCCAGTTTTGAATTCAGTTTTTCCTTCTCCTAGACTGGTTGCCACCCAAGGTTATAGAACCCTGTCTGTCCTGCTAGTCACCCATAGCTGGGGGGAGAAGAAGAGGATTCATACCTTTCCCAAGGTTATTAGTACGTAAGTGAATGTAATGGAACCGACTGGAATTCAAACTCGGTTCTCCGATTCCTCAAGCTGCTAACCATTACTCCACTGTGCCCCCACCCAGCCTCACATGTAAAGCCCTATATTTCTTTGAATCTTTTTGGTACAACCCTGGAATACATTGGAGCATTAAACCACTCCAGATGAAAGGACTGCATCTTGACCAAACAGGGTGCTACCATTATTTCACAATAAAATAAATTAATAATATTTTCATATATTTAATCTATACCAATGTCTTTATTATTTTTACATAATATGCCAGTAGGTGCTGGGAGTTGATGCTGTGGCTATGGCGAACCTTCTCCCATATCAAATCAAACCCAAAGTAGCTAAATACATAAAAACTTGGAGTTTCCTGAAATGCTTTCTTATCCTGATTTCTTGTTTTCTTACATTGAAAAACTGAACATTTGAACATGAATTAATGATTTCTTGGTTTAAAAATGAAAAAGAAAAATTGACATTTATATCAACGAGATTTGAATTATGTAAAAGTATATGTGGTATATATCTGCCATCAAAAGAAAAGCACTACCCACATCTTCTGGCTCATCAAAACTACTCCCCAAATTAGAATCTACTTATAAATGACAAAACAACTAAACTCTTTGCCAAAAACTGATCAATCAAATTCCCCAGAGAAAATTTAACAAGATGAGTTTGGCCAATGAAATATTTCCACTCAAATAAGACAAATTTGGTTTTCCTGTTGTCTTTCAACAGGATTTAAATCCAAATGCAATTAGGTTTACTAACAAATTTGAGTTGCTGCATTATGACAACTGGACTGAATGATTAGGCAATAAATATCTTCTTCTATGTGCCATGTTCCTTCGGAACATTGCCAATCATGGCTCTCCACATCCACTAGTTGTAAAGATCTTATATAATTTCACAGCAATTGTTTTTCTAAGTAAATTTTATTAAAAAGGATAGATATTCTATGTCCATTGTATTTAGCCATTGCCTTTTCTAAATTGCAAATCACCTGCAAACCTGGCTGCTGCAGATCCAAAACAAATATGAAATCAAGGATGTGTCCAAGATTTTGACTTGCATGAATCATCTACAGAGATGTGAAAAGTAAAATAAAGTGAAAATAAAAATTTGTTTGAAATTGAATCAGATAAATCAATAAATCAAAACATAGAAAGTCATATTACCAAAGAATGTATGTTAGTTTGGGGAAGTAGTAATTCTTTCAGGAATTACAATATGTGAAAAAAAACCAGGGTGTAGATTTATCTTTTGATAAGATTCAATAGCAGCACTCTCAAGAATTTTCCTTCTAAGTAATTTACTTTCTCTTTTAATAAGTGTGGCATTCTTTAGATCAAAGTAGTGATTGAATTTATTTCTACATATAATAACAGAATTAAATTTATTAAGAATATGTTTGTATTCTTAATAAATAAAAAGATGGATGCTGACTTAATTGGATTCAGTGTGAATTGAAATTACATGTGTGATTACATTGTAGTTCAGTTCACCATGTTTTGAGAAAGATATTAGATGAACTCTTTAACATTTAGAGATTAAAAATCTGCTAAAGGATGTAAAGCATTTTGAGTTTGGAGTTATCACCTATTTAATTATATATTGTTTTATTTTAGAGTTGATGTTAACATGAATTAAATCTGTTTTGTATTTGTGAATGATAGGAATTCGTATGTAACATTAATTCAAGAATTTCATACAGTCAGTGCAAAATGACAGTTCAATTAGAACAAAACAGAAATGTGTTCATGTTTATTAAGTACAAAAAACAAGATTTGCTTAAAATGTGTGCAGAAAGTGTGACCCACATCAGTTAATGTGGGAAACATCCTCTAGCATCAAATAGATTTTGTGGTATTGTTGGCAACCCGAGCCAGTGAAATAATATCTGAGATAAACATTACTTTTGGAAAATGAAGAGGTCAATACATACTAAGAGTTTTATCTTGGAAAAATAAGAGTAAAATAAATTCTTTTCTTAGAATTTGGAGTCTATTGTGTGTACATGTCCATAATATTACAGTTCAGAAAAATTTCTGATTCCAATGACTAATAGTACATATATATATATATATATATATATATATATATATATATTATTATTATTCAAAAATTATAACGTAAACATGTTATAACATCACTACAAAAATATCCATTTTGTTTCAACTTTTCTGGTGTCTTCTCAAGTGATGGTGTTGAAATGTTCAACACCAGAAGAGTTGAAACAAAATGGCTATTTTGGTAGTTATGTTATAACATGTTTATGTTATAACTTTTGAATAAATAATATTTGCTCTACTCTGTATTGAGCACTCTTTTAAGAATAGAGTTTTTGGTTATTGGAATTTTATTCCATCTACACCAATCCTATACTTGTGTGTGTGTGTATATATATATATATATATATATATATATATATATATATATATATATATATATATATATGTATGTGTGGCATAACTTAAATTATCTATCATCTTATAACTTATAACGCAAGTTATTTATTAACGCATGATGAAGGAACATTATGGTCCTGAAACGTGAATGTTTTTGTGTAGCGATGTAAAATATTGTAATATAAATATTATAATTATAATATGTATATATATATATATGTGTGTGTGTGTGTGTGTGTAATCATAATGACTAACAGTTAGCAAATGAGTGAACTTGAGTGAAGATCAAAAAAAAAACAAGAGAACCTAATTGAGAAAGTGACCAACTTTATTGCCCTCAATTCCTGTTGAGTTGAACACTTGGTAAGTTTTCTGTCTGTGTGTCACTTTCAAGCAAGAATGAACATGCTGAGGTCATTCACTAGTCAGTTCTTGTTGAAGATGGCTGAGTGGGAGGAAACTTTTGGATTTACAACGAAGCGAGGGAGGATAATGTATAACAAACATATAAGTGATGACAAAAAGATATAAAAAATGTGCACTTTACATTATGGGGCTTACAATATTGTGAAGGATAATTATGTCTCATGAAAAGGATTTGCTGGATTTATAATGAGGAAAGATAGTCATTGTTTTTATTAGTTTATAACTGTTATTAATATTGCTACTACAGTTACTACTTATCACACTCTTTGTTATTACTAAAGATTTATTAGTAGAAGTGTATACCGATGACATAGGTATTTATAGTTGGGATAAGAATGATCTTGAACAAAAAAAAAAAAAAATTAATGTTCTTTACAGTGTTCCAAGAAGTATGCCTCAAGATAGACCTTTCCAAAACAGAAACTATGATCTGGCATTGGAATGAAAGCAGTGATGGCAAATACACTTAATCCATCATAAAAATTCAGGAAATCTTTTTTAATCCTTTCACCCTAAGCAAGGCAATAAAGCCACTAAGATAAAAGGGGTTACTGAGCGTGAAAGAAACAGAGAGGACAATAAGAGAATTTAAATACTAAGTATAGTTTAGATGTGGCACAAGGCCGAAAGTATGGAACACCCAGTGAGGATCCAACTCGCTACTCAGCCATAATTGATCTAGCAAGACAAGCTTCCTAAACATTACACCATGTCAAAATTCCCCTAGTGATTTACTAGGCATAGCTTAGCTGTGGCACAAGGCCGAGATTAAGGAGCCTCCTGTGAAGATTTAACTTGCTACTCAGTTATAATTGATCTATTGAGACAAGCTTGCTAACCATTTCACCACACCAAAGTGCTCAAAATGATTTTCTAAGCATAGCTTAGAGGTGGCACAAGGCAGAAAATGTGTGGCACCCAGTGAGGATACAACTTACTATTCCATCATAATTGATCAAGCAAGGCATGCTTGCTAGTCAATACACGATGCCGAAGCGCCAAATATATGGATCAATTATAACAAATTTAAACATATCTGTGCTACAGATAGCTTTTCCCAACTATAAACTGCTACAAAACCCAGTGGCATAGCTGGGGGGGTCCGACCCGGTCGGTACTTTCAGTCTGCAGAGAGTTTTCAGAAAAGAAAAAAAAAAAACAATAGCATAATTTCAATAATTTTTGCAAAAAAAAGCAGTGACAGGAAAGAATATATGGTTCAAATGAAACAAATTTGTCTTTGATATGGCTGACTTTGAGCCAGCCAGCCAACAATAAAAAAAAAATTGTCTCCCAAACACCCTGTCAGCTGGTAGGGATAAACTTTACTTACAAGATGTCAGCAAAAGGTGTGAAAAAAATTTGAACATTAAAGGGCTTGATGTGGGGGGGTGTTCCCACCTATGTGAGAAGTCCAGACTTTGGCATCAGTTCTTTGATTTTGATTTTTATGTCAGTGAACTGTTAGTGAAAAAAAATTAAATAAATAAATGAACCAATTGGTTTTCTTATTATCTTATCATAGGCCTAGCTTTTATAAGGATACAAAACCATTACTTTTCATAAATTATAAAATAGATAGATAAATAAACTGAAATAATTCCAATGCTTTATGGATATCACATGCATTCCAATTATTTCCAGAAATATTGAACAGAAATTTAAAAGAAAATTGAAAATTAATATATTTTTTAATTGCAGAAACTTTATTTAAAGTCCAAAAATGGACATTTTTTTCAATTTTTCAATTTACAAGTTTTCATGGTAGTAAAACAATTCAATGTTTTATTTTTTGTTTAGTTGAAGTTTTATTAAGTAAAATATAATTAGGAATTAAAAGTATGATAACATTTATTTCAGTTTTTAAAAGTGAAATTAATTTTATCCAATTTTTAATTCTTAGTCTACTACTTTGCTAATAACTTCAACTATGCAAAACAAAATAATTTAAAAAGACATTGCATTTTTTACATTAAGAGAAAAATGAACTGTTTCTGTTAATGTGGCATTTAATTTATGGTTCCTCATTTGTTAGAATTGAAATAAATATTAAAAATCTGATAAATTATGAATTAAAAGTACAATGTATTTTCTGTTTTTCTTTTAAATAAAACAGAGGGTAAACAAAAACAAGTTATCTTTCTTTTAATTAATATCATAAAAAGTTTTTAAAGTTTTCCCAATTTAGAAAAAAAAGAAGTAACATATTTGTTTTTTTACTTATTCCCAGATTTATTTTTAAAAAATCAAATAAATAAACAATTGTACTTTTATTTCATAATTCATCAGTGAGAAGTTATAACTACCACGTTAACACTTAACAGAAACACCGAAAAAACCTGGCATCATATGGGCATTAGATTCTGAGAAATGGGTGTACGAATAATTTCATCATTGACTATATATATATATATATATATATATATATATATGTTATGATGTTGATTTGGGGTTAGTAGAGACAAACGCCAAATAACACGTAACAATAAAAAGGGTTTTAATAGGTTGGTAAAAAGGTACAGAAATCGCCTGAGTAGTCAATAACTAGCTCAGCTAAGAACTTCTCTGTCTCTCGGTCTCACTCATGTCAACTGACATGCCACTATTTAAAGTCTTTGTTCACAGATGCAGATAAGTTCATCTTCAAGAGGGGTGGTAGGTTTCCGACACAACAATATATAAAACTTTAAGGGGTTAATGTGCATTGTAATATTGTATTCCTTCTGGGGAGAGGCGGCAAAGTTAAGGGCTGCCCCAGGCAGCAAAAACTAGTTACGCCAATGACAAAACAAACTTTCATAGGGATGTTATGCATCTGCCAAACTCATTCAGAAATATCTAAAATGTCAGCTGAATACAAATGCTTTCTCAGATCAATGGTTAAAAAATCTCATGGATTCTGTTACAGAATCACAAAGAACTGTACCAAATAACAAAAACCACATTACCTGAGGGCTTTCAAGAACAATTAAAATGAATAGTACATGCAACTTAAAGCAAAAATAATGACATAATCAACATGTTTACATTCCACACTAAAAACTAAAACTTAGGAAGGAAGTAGCCATTGATACGAGCAAAAGTGTTAACAGTGGACTTTAGAAATTTATTTTCCTGAAAGACTCTTTTAATAGAAGGAATTTATAAATTTTAACTGAAATTAGCACTGGCTGATAGGTCAAGGCTGAATGTTTCCATAAAATAAAATGGCTAATATTACTATTAGAGATTACAAGAACAAATACTACACTTTGATCTCAGTTTGGTAAAAGAAAAGTGTAACTCAAGTAGCACTGGTAGCTCACTCAATGAATGCCGGATGTTTTCTTGTATGGAAATGGTTTATATCACTATTACCATATCTTATTAATGTAACTTTATTTTAGTTGGCACATGAGTTTGTGTTTATTTATTTACAGTGAAATTCACGTCTATTAGCCTAGATTATCAAGTGTTATTAATGAAAACGTAACTCTTAGAACATAATTTTTTAATAAGATTTTCAATGATGTAAACTTTTAGATTTTAATTTCACTGTTTAAAAAAATTTGTCTACTTATGTATAAACATTAAATTTTACAAAACCAGTTATAAATCTACCATTCATCAGTGCATTGAATATTGCTGCCATATCTAGTCTGGTGCAAAGTTCAGTTTCTGACTACCATAACATGCTTTCCACTGTCTTTTCTATAAATATTTTTGTGGCAATTGTTCTGATGAGTTTTATATCTTGGCCTCAAGAATTTAAGCCTACTACTAGATTGGCAACTAGGTTTCAATGTTGAAATAGATGTAATTGTAAGTTCTATTCTAATAAAATTCTTCAATTCTGATAGAATTCTTCTAATAGAATTTTTCCATTCCAATTGAATTCTTCTCTCATACTTCTCTCCTGTGGAACTCTTCTAATGTCTTGCTTTCCTGCCAACTACAATCTTCAAAAATTTAAATGCAATGTAAATCACCATCTGTTTTCCCAAACCTGTTCTTTTATTGTCCTTTCCCTCACTAGCATTTTTTCACTTTCTTTAAACCTCAACTTGCTTAGTGACATCGCCTTGAGGTGGAAAGATAAAAAATATAAAAATGAAATAATTTCAAAAAATATATTCAAAGAAATGTAAAAAAAAAAAAATAATAATAAAGACTTAATAATAAGGACTTAACGAAATATGTTGTTATTTTTTACGGTGTGTATAATCTACTATATGTGATCATGTGCAACTTTTGCTTTTGACATTGTAATGGTTACACTGAAGTAAATAGATGATATAATGGTATTTGGTTGCACTTCCAGAACTCTTGATGATCAGAGTTTGGCAGCTGATTTCTCCTCTTGCCTTAACATTTCAGTGGAGGAAAAACTGTCTGATTGCATTCAACACCGCGAAAACCAAACTAGCAACATTCAATCATCATTTATCAAACCTTGAACTACCACCCATCATGAATGAATTTTCCTTCAGAACAGCCCAGTGCCTTGAGCAACTATTGAACCTCAAAGTCAACCTAGATCTCAAATGGAACTTGTAAATATGATTCATCACTAAAAAACAGGAAAAATGGTTGGTTCTCTTAGGCACTCATCCTGCTAACCTCTATATTTACAAGAACCAGCTCAGGCCTAAAATGGAGTCAGATACTGCTGTCATATTTTGGTAGGAGCTGCCCAGTAATCACATTCCAGTCTTGGTTGAGACCAAAAGTTTCTCTGCAACCTTGTGGGTGACAAATTAATTTTCCACACTGCAACCCCTCTCTCACAGACAAGATATCGCAAACCTTACACTGTTACTTCCATGGAAAATGCTCAGATGAACTACATTCCACAGGTCTACCAGTTCTAGAATCCGCCATGCCATGTGAACTACCCTCATTCCCTCTGTATTCCATTGGTGAGATGTAAGTTCCACTTGAACAGCTTCTTCCTACGAACTACTGCTCTCGGAAATCAACTCCCAAGAGGATGTTTTTCTGATCACTACAATCTTAGCTTGTTCAAGTCTAGATTTAACCGTTATCATCCTCACATAGCCCGATAAACTGTACCTCTTACTCTGTAACCCTCTAACTTGGATGGCTTCCGGGCCTTGTACAGGGTGAACCTCGCTGTAAAAACAAAAATGAAAAAAAAGCAGTGTGGGAGTAAAAAGAGGAGGAAGCAAAAATATAATCAATGGAAGAAAGTGGGTTACAAAATGACCATCAAGAGGTTCTTTCCTCCAGAAGTAAGTGTAAAGTGTGTATCGATGTCCTAAGTAAAGGAAGAGTCACAACCAACTGTCAGAACTGAAGATGCTACAAGTGATACTCAAAATTACCCACTTTTCTAGTAAATAGGTAAAGTACAAGAGTAGATGAGTGGGCACTAAGGAAAGAGATTAAATAGAGCTTACCAGTAGATGAATTGGATGGCAGGCAGAAACAGATGAGGCTTGCTATAATCTTTTCAGTCATTTCCATCTCGGAAAATTAGGAAGAAGATTAAAATCAATGAAAGAGGATTAAATTAATTAATTCTACACAAAAATCTAAACTACATTAGTTAATTTAAGAAACTCAATCAAGGAAACTGATGTGGAATGGTAAAGTGAAAAATAAAATGCAGTGGGCAGGGATCACATGGTGTGTAGTTCAATCCATCCTGCTTGTATCTATATCCTCCCTTAAAAGAAATCAGTTGAAAGCTGCAATTTTAACATTCAAGATTTAGACTGAGATTTTATATCAGAGAGATGTCAGTATGATATACAATGAGAGAGACGTCAACACGATATACAATGAGAGAGATGTCAGTATGATATACAATGAGAGAGACGTCAACACGATATACAATGAGAGAGATGTCAGTATGATATACAATGAGAGAGACGTCAACACGATATACAATGAGAGAGATGTCAGTATGACATACAATGAGAGAGATGTCAGTATGATATACAATGAGAGAGATGTCAACATGATATACAATGAGAAAGATGTCAGTATGATATACAAAAAAGAAAAAATGGCATCATCTTGAATAAATTTAACTTTGCTCATAATTAAACATACAGCTAATATATATATAATAATATATAATAATAATAATAATAATAATATAGGTGGATTATAGTAAATAATCCCATATACATATTGATACATGTACAGGTTCCAAAATAAATAAAAAACAAGTACATCAATAGTAATAAGAACCTATATTAAAACGTTGTATATGAAATTGTTCACAATGGCTTAATCAATGAGACTGATAGAATTTTAGGCTTAAGTCTAAGACATAAGTTCTCATTTCATGCCCAGGACTATCATTGTGTGTTTGGAAAATCTGCAATATTTAAGGATTAATTTACTCTGCTTTATTTTCATAGGGATTCAAATATGACTAATTCTCTCACTTGAAAGTGAAAAATGAGAAGATATACTTATAGAAAATAAAATTGCAACACCTTGACTCAGTGTTTCAATTTACTGATGATTAAATGTACTGTTAGATTACAGTAAATGATTTTATATACAGATCAATATATGAACAGATTCCAAAATAAAGAGTGTATCAACAGTAATCAAATCCCCTGTAAATAGATTGTCTATCCTCATTGGCTACTAACACCAGTTTGTACATGCATATGATTATAAAAATAGTAAAAGCCATCCTGCAATACATTCCAAGCCTCTTGTACTTATTAAATGCAAGACAGCAAAAGTTATAGGTGCTTTTAGCCAGGCATCATGTCCCATCATGTTCTATCAATGTGGAATGTAGGTCAGGTCTAGCAATTATGCCTTATTGTCATTTTATCAACATGTTTTTGACAAGACGTTTTATAACCTATATCAGATGCTTGTTGCATCTTGCACTTTTTAGAAAAGTTCACTGGATACAACTTACCCTAAAGAAATACCAAAGAACTTAGGTGAAACACAAGGATAAAAACAATAAAAAAAGGATACTCATCTGAATAATGTATAGAATAGTAACAAATTAGCTATGAAAAACTAAAACAAAATTTCAATTATACAATGGTTTAAATGAAACCTGAGGAGATAAAATTAAGATGTGTTTAAATTTTCATACCATATAGAAAATAAGTCAATATGAAATTTGTCTCAAAGGGAGATAAATTGTGTCGGATCAGGTCAGATTTGATTACTTAAATCTTAACAAGGTTCCAAGAAGAAAAACTTCCTAGCAATGTGATTAAGAGAAGAATTAATGTCATTCCGGCAGAATGACTTGATCTATTCCACTGCATTACAAGTACGGATGCCACAGCCAATGAAGCAATCCAAGTAATCCACAATCCAAGAGATTCACTGGCCACATCTAAATAGAAATCAATATTTATCTTGAGGTGCACCATTTATTGATCAAAGAACAGCCCAGTTTATAAACACAATTGGACAGAAATCAGAATGTCTTTGGCTTACTTCATACTTCCTTTCTAATGTGTCTATCAAAGTTTTTTTCATAAATACACAGATTCAGAATAGGTATGAAACTGGTAAGTAATTTTCATTTGTGAGTACTCCATAAGTATGGCCTTGATCCAAAATTAAATAGTTCCAGAAAATATCATTTAAATAGAGCAATAAACACAGAAATAATTTTAAAACATACTTTTTTTCCACATCTGTTTTATAAAATTTTAAGGACAAATAAATTTTACAGCATTGTTATTGGGGGTATTGAGCTTGAAGTTTTTTGTATGTAAATATAACCAAGAGCTACAAAGGAGAGGAGGTTGTGGAGAGCCATGACTGCCCAGGCCCTGAAGGTACTCAGTGTATAAAAGGAGAGTTTTCATTCAAGTATAAAATTACAATAAGAATAATGCTGAACGTCAAAAATTCCCACAGAAAAATAAATTCAATGTATGCCATTCAAATCAACATAAAATTAAAATTTGTAGAAAAATACTTTTTTTTAAACTTGATAACAAAGTTCAGTGAAACAGAATGTGAGAAATGAAAGTGATCAAAATTCTACAATATACAGAATTCAGGTCATCCAACCATCAAATTTTACGGTTAAAGAAACGTTTAAGTTAACGTGTGTGTAATTCATGTATGTGTGTGTGAGTCAAAGGTTTCATCTGTCTTAACTGATGAATTTAGCTTCTATTTAAAGAAATCACTTGCTGAAACTGCCAACCTGAAAGATAAATTTCTAAAATTTCTAATAGAAAATATTAGCAATTCGGAATTGCCACATTATTAGAATAATTTCAGTTTTCCAGCATTTTATGTTGTCCAGAAATGACCAGATCTCAAGTCTGCAAAATAAAAAATATACTGCATATGGTTTTAATAACTTGAGAAGCAAGAAATAACTTAAGTGCAACAGACGATCGGAAAATTGTACACAAATATTTTAGTTCTTGGAAGTAATTCCTATAATCAGGTATCCAAATATCCTTTTGTGAAACCTTCAGCCCAAATAAAAATGTGTCTTGACCTGCATTTCACAAGCGTCATACAATTTATATGATTCTCAATAATGTTAGATTACATAAAGAATAATATGCATACCTCTTTCAGATTGAAATATTTTGATGTAAAAAAAAAAAAAGTTTACAAAATCAAGTTTAGACATGACAGCTAGAATCTCAATTCTTGTCATAATTTTATTTCTATCTTTTGATGCATGAGAAAACTATATATATATATATATATATATATATATATATATATATATATATATATATATATATTTAGTGTATTGGGACAGCAGATCATTATTCAAACATATATTGTTAAATATAACAGACAACAAATGTCTATTATGTTTGATCATGAGCCGTTCTAAGCTTCATATAATGGCTTTAGTTTTGGGAGAAAATAAAGACGAAAATTGATGAACAGTATAATAAAAAAATATCCATATATTGTCTTTATTTTCTCCCAAAACTAAAGCCACTATATGAAGCTTAGAACGGCTCATGATCAAATATAACAGACGTTCATTGCCTGTTATATTTAACAACATATGTGGGTGATGAATTATTTTCCACCCTACAAAGCCTTTCTCGCAGATGAAATGTCACAAAGTATCTTGCTGCTCTATTGCTTTTTACATGGAAAGTTTTTGCACACACTACATTGCTTAATTCAACCAGTTCTAACCTTCACAGCTAAGATCCACCATGCAACAAACATTATGCCAAACCCCCTCCCCTCATTCCCTTTGTATTCCACTGGTGAGATGCAAGTTCCACTCAAGCAGCTTCTTACGAACTGCTGCTTTGTGAAATCGATTGCCAAGATTGAAATCGATTGTTAACCCTAGTTAAGATTGTAGTGATTGGGGGAGGATCTCTCTTGATCACAACAAACTATCATTAAAACTATATGTCTACGGTTAACTGTTATCTTCCCCACATATCCCAATAAACTGTGCCTCTTAGTCTGTAACCTTCTAACCGGAGTGGCTCTCAAGTCTTGTACAGGGTAATCGTTATTGTAAAAAAAAAAATTAGCTTAAAATCTATATAACAGTAAAAGAGCTTAGCTTCAGACATGAAAGTTATCCACAAGCTATGGCAATAGTGGAAAATATCAAAATATTATTTAAAAAATATCAATGGTTTAAATCAAATTTAATAGCCACCAGGAACCTTTGAACTAAAAAGAGTTGATCTTTGGTGACCCTAATATGTACTGTGTTCCCCTAAAGAGATACCAAAGTAAGTTTTACAACTCCAATGGGTTAACATTGGAAGTGGCCTCAAAGGCCACTAAGTGCAGAATTAAGTCTCAATCAATGTCAGTAGATGCACCAATATTAAAATAGGAAGTGAAGCTTTTTTTATATACTAATGTTCACTCAATACAAGGCCCAAGTGCCACCCAAGGTTGACTGTTACTGTATGGTGTTGTATGAACATAAGAAAGGGCACCAAGTGAAGTTCATGGGGATAAGTTTAACTTAAGATATAAGCATACGCAAGACAACCAATTAATAGTAAGTTCATAACCTTGCAAGAAGATAAAACATTTTAAGAAAAACTCACGATCATAGACTATTAATTTGGATGACATCAATTTCATGAAGTTATGAAATGAATAAACAATTATTTTACATTTGGAAAATTTAGTCTTGTGTTATCAGATATGTTGGTTTCAATCTGACTTGGAATGACTGCAAAATACTTTCCACCTCTCCAATTTATAGACAGAAGCACGCAAATGCATGCTGGGATTTATTCCTAGCCAATAAGATAGTCCCGGTCTGTCTTGTCTTGAAGTCAGAATGCTACGTTTGATTAGTCTGAACTTGCTCTTATGTGTCAACCCCAATTCTTAGTTTGTGAACTTTTGCCTTATTACTGTTGCTTTGCCTTATTACTATTACTTTCCCTTATTACTGTTGCTTTGCCTTATTACTATTACTTTCCCTTATTACTGTTGCTTTGCCTTATTACTATTACTTTCCCTTATTACTGTTGCTTTGCCTTATTACTATTACTTTCCCTTATTACTGTTGCTTTGCCTTATTACTATTACTTTCCCTTATTACTGTTGCTTTGCCTTATTACTATTACTTTCCCTTATTACTGTTGCTTTGCCTTATTACTATTACTTTCCCTTATTACTGTTGCTTTGCCTTATTACTATTACTTTCCCTTATTACTGTTGCTTTGCCTTGCATATATTGTTTGCTTGCTTTATATTATTTTTGCCTTGTTCTTTTCTTTTTCTTGTTATTGCTTATTGCAAACTTTGTCAAATCTGTTGGTGGGACAGTTCTATCATTTATTTTACATTTAACTATGGCCAGTCACTCTGAAAGATATTACTAAAATTACATTATGCGTTGGTGATCACAAATTGTTAAATGCTTTTAGCTGATGAAGCTTCCCAATTTATAATAGGTTAATTTAGCATACAATGTTCTTTCAATAGTTAATGTGCAATTCTTTGATACAAACTTGCTTAATAATGGGACCAAATTAGCTTGTGATAAAATAAAATCCAGTTTCAATATTTTCATATTTATTTTAATTCACATCAATCTCATTATTGTTTCTACTGATATATGATACCTCAGCAGCTGTTGGGTGTTGATACTGTTGTCAAAGCAGACCAACTGCCTCATCATGATATGTTCAAAGTACCCAGATGTATGCAAAGTTACAGATTAATACCACAGGAGGATATAAAATAAACTTTGATAAGAGTTTCTTGAAATGTGTTTTCCATGCCATAAAATCTGTTGCTTTGTTAACCTAATTAGTATATTACCCATTGGCATAACACACACATAGATATACAGCATATATAGTTACATGTCATGTGACTTTTGAAGACCTAATTTTGAATCTAATTTTAGTGGGGGGGTTGCATCGTACATGAGATATAAAATTAGCGTATGGACTGTTGGCCCTCACTACGCCATCGACCAAAATATTTTGATAAAACTAATGTTTTACTCAACTGTATCCAATAATAATACATGCAATATTCACATATTAATATCATATAAGATACAAGCATAACGAATACACATCTTTTCCATTGTTTCTAAGCTGTTTAGCTGTTTCTCGTTTTGTCTGTTTATGGTGGTACACATTTATGCAACAAGTACAGCATTACTAAGAATACTTTTATAATTCTTTTACTTTTTCAACTTATTTAACTAGAAGATGAGATAAAGAAATAGAGGAAAAGAGGTTTTAGCCTTTTGTAATTTGGTCTCTTAAAGAAAGGAACGTGCTTGATACACGAGAAAAACATTCTTTAAAGTAAAAACTTGAGGTTCACACATTACACAAGTATATATAGTGTGTTTGAGAGTGTATGTATATATATATATATATATATATATATATATATATTTAAACAATTTTCTGGAGCCACACCAAGGTAAGACAATTCTTAAGACAGAGATCATACAATAGTATCACACCAAATTCTATTATATTATTATTAAATTAGATTATTGCACTTTATATATATATATATATAATAAATATAAAAGTGAACATTGAATCAACATTTAAAGGCGACAGTCTGTTTCATGCTAGATGCAATCATCAGGCCTGACGATTGTGTCTAGCATGAAACAGCCTGTCGCCTCTAAGTGTTGACTTCAGTGTTCACTTTTATATTTACACATGCTCTATCTCTGATATTGAGCACTTTATCCCATAAATATACCACACCTTGAGAGTACATTTCTTCTTATATATATATATATATACACACACTATATATATATATATATATATATATATATATATATATATATATATATATATATATATATATATATATAATTATTTATTTAAAAATTATGACATAAATATGTTATAAAACCACTACAACAAAAACAAAACAAAATGGCTATTTTTGTAGTGATTTTATAATTTTTAAATAAATAACTATATTTGCTCTACTCTGTATTGAGCACTCTTTTACGAATAGTAATTGTTGGTTAATGAATTTATTCTGTATACACCAATCATATACTTGTATATATATATATATATATATATATATATATATATGTGTGTGTGTGTGTGTGTGTGCAAGGTGCAATGGATAAATTGTTATCCAAATTTCACAAAAATGAAAACAACACTGGCATCTCATTTTAACAGATATATTTACCAAAATTACACAAAAATATATTGAAATACAAAAGAGTAAATTTATTCAAGAAAATCACTATTGCCTTCAACCCCAGCCTCCATGCAACTCTTGTGGATGGTTTCTTGTTTAAGTTGGTGAAGGCTGCTATAATCCTTGCCTTCAGTTCATCTTTTGTGTTACAAGGAGTTTTGTTGGTCTTTCAGTTGGCCAGAAATTGTCTAACAGCCATAACTAGGTTCTCCTACTTCTGTGGCATGGGGCAGAGTCCTGTTGGCAGACATAGGGTCTTTTAGCAACCACCCTTTTCACTCGGGGCAGCACTACCTCTTCAAGGCACTTGATGTAGGCCTCCATGTCTGAGACCCTGTGAGAAGATGTATGGAAGTATAAAGTTACCATCACCAGTGATCACTCCAAACACCTTCGTAGTCAGCACTGGGCTCATCCAACTCTTTCCAAATCCTCTGCACTGTCCTCAGATTGACACCCAAACACACTGAAATGTTTGCATTGAAGCTTTTGGTGCAAATGCCAAGCAGCACAACATGTAGTTTCCAAATTTATGGTGGAGTGAATTGCATCATCATTTTCTCACAGATGGTGTCCAACTGGCCTTACTATACTGTGCAGTCAACAAAAACAAACAATGCGCATGCACAAAATGAAAAAATATAAAATGGTGATAATTTACCCCTCACACCCCCTATATATATATATATATATATATATATATATATATATATATATATATACACTGGGATCACCCGTCGTTTACGACATGTGAGGGTCATGCAGCTCAGTTCATCAAACCAACAACCAGACTACCTGCACCTTCATTATGGTGGTGATGGCTTGTGCAGAACCAATCACACTTTTTGGAAGAGCTGAATGCAGAGAACTAGTAGACAGTATGCCACAATATGTTTCCTAAATGACCCTCCGCAAGTTTTGAATTCAGAGTTGTTCTACTTAGACATTTACCATCCAAGGCTATAGGAACCAGTTTGCCCATTGGTGAAGAGATGATTTCATGCCTTTCCCAAAGGTATTAGCACATAAATAAATGTAATGAACTCGACTGGAATTCAAACAGCTTCCCAATTCCTTAGTCTGAGACACTATTACTCCACTGTGCCTCAATATATATGTGTGTGTGTGTGTGTGTATAAAAAACCACATATATCTTGATATTTTATATCATACCCCAGAAGCAGTTGCATATTGGCAATGTTGTCAGACCAGATTCCTACTCATAGGAAGCCCAAAATAACTAAATGTATAGAAGACTACAGTGTGATATAGAACAGTAGATGAAACAAACTTCAGTAAGAGTTTTATATAATGTTTTCTACACCAGAAAATATACTGCATTGCTAGTCTAATTTGTTTTTTCATTATCTTAAAGAACACAGAATATATTAAAGACATTTCTTGGCCAAACTCCAGCATTAACAGAGATAACAGAAAAACGTATATACAATATTTGTATTTGAACTCATTTCTTTTCTTATTTACTTTCCTTTCACATTGGTTTTTGGGAATATACTTAATGAGGGATTTTTTTGAAAATGTTATTTCATGTTTCTCAGAAATTAAGTTTTTAGAACCAATAAAATTAACAAGCACAAATGCTTTTCTGCCATCAAATATAGTGAACAAGAAATGTTTTTAAACATATCAGTGTAGGAATAAAAAAAATCTACAAACCTATATTTATCTTTTTTATGCAGATGGTAAAGTGAACATTCCAAATACATCATCTTTACTTGCCATCAAAGCCTAACAGAATACAATGTTCCTTGAAGGTTAAAAAAATGCCATGACTAAAAAGAAATAAAACAACTGACTTTTTTTGGTTTTTTTCTATTCTCATGAATATTTTTTTTTAAAATTACAATCAAAAAATTTGAACATGCTTTCCGGCAAAAATAAATATAATATAAAAAAATCCCTCCAAAACACAAAACCTTGAGTTTCTATTGTACAACATGTCCATATAAATTCTGAGTTTATCATCAATACTGTTTACATCACTGTTGTCCTCATCATTTTGACTATATTCATGACATTTCAGCCTTTGTATGCTCTGGCTTTCTTCAGATGATATACATTGGAATTTTGAAACAAACAGAGGTAGATTGTTCTAATTGCAAAATAAAGGGTTTGGTTCAAAATTTCAACATGTATTACCTGAAGAAGGCTGGAGCATACAACAGCCAAAACATTGTGAATATGGCAATAAAGATGTAGACAATAGTCTGAATGATGTAAAAATACAATACCTCATCTCAGAAATATAGACAGATGTTTATCAGCAATGTTTTGTAAGTTTCATTATTATCCAACTCAAGGATGATAACAATTCCTTTTCTATTTGGGGTGGGTAGTGAGTTCATTTTAACAGATTTTATTAAATTTCACAGACAAAAGGTTTGTTTTGATCATTTTCTAATGATTGTCTAGTGTCCTCATACAAGGTAAGTGATGTTTATTTCCAGTCTGTATAAAAATTGAATACATATATATATATATATATATATATATATATATATATATATATATAAAAGCGAACATTGAAGTCCACACTCGGAGATGACGTGATTCACTAAGATATATAAAGTGATATATAGAAATAATTGTATTAATTGTCTCCCTCAACTATGGTTTAAATAGAAGGGAAAACTGGGTCCTTTTAGCCTTGGTTAGCAACCACT
>OZ010581.1:8945013-9070013 GCA_963932145.1 Acanthosepion lycidas
TCATCATATCAGAAAATGGGATTATGAGAAAAGTAGGTGAATACATAATACCCACACTAAAAACACAGTGTCAATCGACCAATGAGGCCAACTTCTAGCAATATAAAAATTATTAAACAAAATGTGACATAGAAAATGACGAGTTATCATTACTTACACTATTTGGTATAAGAATGACAGTTGGAAAAAATGTTAGTTTTGATGACACATTTGGTCTTCTGACTTTATCAAGGCAAACAATAACTATATTATATTATTATAATATTGCATATTACACTTTTTACATTCAGACTATTGTCTTCATCTTTTTTGTTTTTATCACAATGTTTTATCTGTTTTGCCTTCTAAACGTTATCATGGTTATCAATCTCAGTAACCTACAAGGAATCCTGAAATGAACACTTTATTTAATCTATGGGGGCTAGGCTGTTCTTGTTACACTACTCAAGTCTAGAGATATCATGTCTAGTTCTTAAATATTGTGGGAACAACAAAGATGAGGACAATAGTTTAAATGTAAATAGTGTAAATAATAGAAAATAATAATATATTCAAAGACACCAAATCAGGCTACAAGCAAAATAAACTCAGCTCTGCACAGGATATATTCACTTGAAGAAAGATAGAGAATAGAAAGACTTATAAAATGTATATTAGGAAAAAAAATTAAACAGCTATTTTCTTAGAGCCAAAAAAATGGTCATAAAGAAACTTTAGGTGAAAAAATCCATTATGGTGGACCATATCTATAAAGAGAAGAGTAAACACCACTTTCTATGGGATGAAATCCATAGAATTAAACAAAGACTATCATTTAAGAACAGTTATTTGGTTGACAGATATTTAGCCGAAAATATAGTGGCATACTTACATATATGTCACACTCTTTATCATAATGTACTACATATATTTATATCTCTTTACTGTATTAATTTATAATTTGTCCATTTTTTTTTTTTGACAGGTTTTTTAAAAATCGATTCTGTATATATTATATTTTACTTCAAATATTACTGAAAATGATAAGTATTTTGAGAAAAAGCACATTTTACTACAGCAAAAATCTTAAACTTTTACGATATGAAAGATCTTTCAATTTCGCTTTTAATGATCATTATCTTAAATGGATGAACAAGCTATTATCTTACTGTTAGATATGAATTTAATTAATTAGGTGCTACTTTTTACCCAAATGCAATGAAATATTTGTAAAAATTCTAATTTCAATAAGCAAATATCGATATAAGAAAACTTCTAACTTTTAATTTAGATTTAGTAATTTAATCACTTGAAATTCAGTGGTAATTATTAGCCCTATTCTACCTTATAATACTGCTAATTAAAATACTTAAAGTATTGCTTGTTACTATTTTTACTTTTTTGCTGAAATGTCTGTAGGCCAAATGTCCATTCAGCCAAATATCCAGCCATGATTGGAAATGTGGAAGCTGAGGAGGCTTGTCAACTGAGTGCATGAGTCAGGCTGATATGCAATTCAAAACTGTGGCCTTCTTTACTTAAGAAACCTCCTTAGTGTGATTTGCTGCCACCTAAGTACTTGGCATGTTCACTGTTATGGAAATGAACTGATGAGTACTTTAATGAGCAATTTTTTACAGCCTGTGTTTTTGTTTTTTTTCCTTGAGTAAAGATGTTACTTTTTTTTTTCTTATGGATTCCACCTTGACAAATGGACTCATTTAACAACAAGAGGAGATTAGAGCATCTGAAAAATGCTCAATATGAAATTGCTCAAAGATTGGGAAAACACAACAAAACTGAAAAGGCAAAGAAATCAGGGAGGGAATAACTCACAGATATTAACAGAATGTTATTTACTGTCCTAATTATCATTGTGTACATAAGAATTCTTCTTCTATGGGAGCATACAATAGCTATGAGATACTGAGATGAGGAAAGTATTTATGGAAAATTTAATTAGCCCTTCACAGTGTGGGTGATCATGGTTCACCACAACTTCCCAGCCTTTGCATCTCTTAGTAAGTTTTCTCCTTTTTCTACCTCTCCTAATCCCTGTTCTACCAACCATTTACACAAGCATCAACATTCTACATATTTCTTCTTGTATACAGCCATTCAACTTCAACTTGAGTTTCTATCTATATCCCTGAGATGCGGTATTATGATTACTTGCATTATTTACATTATTTGGACTGTTATCTTCATCTTCATTGTCATATTCGCAACATTTTGGCCATTGTACGCTCCGGACTTTATGTCTATGCCTCTCTATATATCTGTCTATATCTCTCAGATGAGGTATTATGATTACTTGCATTATTTACATTATTTGGCCTGTTATCCTCATCTTCATTGCCATATTCACAATGTTTCAGCTATTGTATGCTCCAGCCTTCATGTCTATATCTTCTATATATCTGTTTATATCTCTGAGATGAGGTATTATGATTACTTACATTATTTACATTATTCGGACTGTTATCCTCATCTTCATTGCCATATTCACAACATTTCCGCTGTTGTAAGCTCTGGTCTTCTTCAGGTGATTGAAATTTCAAACTGAACCCTCAAGGACACATGTCCCAATGGATAAAGACATTTGTTAGATCCACTGACTAGACCCAAATAGTTTTAAGTTCAAACCAGATCACAGCAATGGTGAACCAAAAACTTGGAGAGTTGAGTTAAAAGGAAATAACTGATACATCCAGAAGAGGCATGGCACATGGAACTAGAAGAATCTACCACAACAGTGGATGAAATAAAGGGTTCTGCTTCAAATTACAATCACTATGAATATGGCAATGAAGATCAGGATAATAGTTTGAATAATGTAAATAATGCAAGTATTCAACTTGAGTTTTAAAGAATTTACCTTAAAAAGAATTTATTTCAAACAATCAACATAAATAGACTTTGAAACTAATTAACTCCAATGATATAGACTTCAACTAAAAAAATTAAAACAAAAAAATGCTTATCAGTAATTCTTGTTATAAAATCTTATTCCTCCCAGAAACAGTATATTTAAATTATGCTATATAATTTGAAATTGTATCATTTGAATAAATATCAATACTTTAAAACTTGATGAGATACTGAGATGAGGAAAGTATTTATGGAAAATTTAATTAGCTTTTCCTTTAGAAGTAAGCACTGCATACAATTTATGTGACTCAAAGCTGATTATAGCAAAGAAGCTTTGTTACTATTCTTTTGTTTGTTTAGCTATACATTATTCTTTTTTTCATCATTTCACCCCAAGCAAGACAATAAAGCCACTAAATTGCAAGGGGTTACTGGAAGTAAAAGAGAATGAAAGAATTTTAAAAAGAACCAGAAACGCTATCCTAAAAGAGAAAACAAGGGATAAACCTCTACTCCTGTTCAAACAACCAGAGAGGAGTGTGAACTGGATGATAGGTGAACATACGTTTACATTATATTGTTCCAATTGACAAAATGATAACAAAAAAGATTATTATAATATACCAATCATTATATGATATTTAATTCAAGATGATCTTCAATACAGGTGCACTGCTAATTTTCAATGAATTAATGGTCCAGCATCTCTTTTAATGCAGATAAATTTTAGGAACAGATTTTTGAATTTCACTGGATTTACCAGTTTAATCCAATCATTTAATTCATACAGTGTTTGATGAGTAAATTATCACCAATTTATATTTTTAATTTCATGCATACACATTGTTTGTTTTTGATTTTATTCACTGCATAGTATAATAGGGTCAGTTGGGCACCATCTGTCAGAAAAGAGCACCATGACACAATTCACTATCAGAAATTTGGAAATGGCATGCTGTACTGGTTGACAGGAAGCTCCAGTACAAACATTTCAGAGTGTTTGGGTGTCAAACAGTGCAAACAACAGTGCAGAGGATCCAGAAAGAGTTGAATGAGTCCAATGTTGATTACAAAGGTGTTTGGAATGATCACTAGTGATGATGACATTATGCCTCCAGTCATGTTGCCAAAGAGCTTCAGACTCAATACAGAGGTCTATATCAAGTTCCTTGAACAGTTAGTGCTGCTCTGGGTCAAGAGGGTGGCTGCTGGAAGACCCTATGTCTAGCAATGGGACTCTGCACCATGCCACACAAGCAGGAGACCCAATCATGGCTGTCAGACAATTTCTGTGACCACATCACCCCTTACATCTGGCCATCTAACTTACCAGACTGCAACCCCCTTGATTATTTGTAGGGTGCAGTTGAGTGAGAGACCAACAAAACTCCTTGTAACACCAAAGATGAACTGAAGGCAAGGATTATGGCAGTATTCACCAACTCAAAGAGACCATCCAAAGAGTTGTAGGAGATTCTGAAGTTACTAAAACCAATGGCAATTTTCTCAAAGAAATTTACTCTTTAGTATTTCAAGATATTTTTGTGTAATTTTGGTAAATATATCTGTTAAAATGAGATGTCATTGTTATTTTTTGTATAATTTAGATGACAATTCATCCATCACACCCTGTATACAATTTACATTTAATAATATTTTAACTCATATCCACCTGGTTTCAGTTTAAACTAACTCCTTTTTTTTTTTCATATATTTTTATTTTTATTTATTTATTTATTTATTTTTAATTCATTCTGGCACATTATTTGGAAATTTAAAAAAATATTAAACCCAAGCCCCAGGAGCCTTCTCCCCAGGCAGTACTTCTCCTTCAGGAGGGGCTTGTGTTTATTGCCTGGTACCTGGGGTGTCCCCAAAAGGGGGAATGCTGAGGAGGTTTGGGCAAATTTCCCATAGTATTAAGCTTGAAACTTCGACCTTGTGTTCCATTTAGGTAGCAACATGGACATGATGAAAAATACCCTTCATGTCATTGTTCAATGAAATGGGAAAACAGTTCTCAGACACACACACACACACACACATGAAAAAAAGACATGCATAGCATCAAATGAAGTTACACAGGGTTCAAGGATAAAAGCTATCCATCAAGCACTTTATCCTAGACTCAATAGAACTAAAATGTTGCCCTGAGAGTAATAGTTAAAACTATAGCTAAAAAAAATTATGATTCTGTAAAGTGAATTATTCACTGAAATAAGTTTTTATTTGAAATCAAGAAAATACAAACTAAGCAAAATAGGTACAATATACAGGCTGTGGTAGAAGATATCAGTTTAAACTGTCATCAAAATGATTTATGTTAATATATGCTTCTAACAACTTTTGATATTGGAGAGATATAAGAGATGCATAATTAATGGTTATGAGAAAATATTATTGAATTGTTATGAGACTCCTGATGGTCCAGAAAAATATAATTCATCATGATTCTGGAACCAAAAGTGTAACAAAATCAGTGGTGTAAACATATTCTTATTCACTCCTTTGCTCTTGCATATGCTTTCATTGTATCTTCCATTGTTTATCTAGTAAATATGAACCAGGATAGAATATTCAGGCCATCATTTAAAATAATATTTAAAATGGAGGATAATGTATAACAACATAGGAAACCATTTATTATTATTATTAAAATATAATTTTTATATTATTATGTATAAAATAAAATAAAATGTCTTTAGTCTATGTTTCATGAAGGTCTTCCATTCAGATCTGCAATTAAAAATTATCCATCTGCCTTGCAATGACATAATGAGAAAGAAAGACAGAGAGAGTTAAGTGACTTTTAGAAACACTTCTCAAATGAAGAATATTTCCTTTGAAAATCTTCTGCCTGACAATTTCAGCATTGAACACAGCATCTTTATGTGAGAAGACATTTTCAAAGATGAAGCATGCAAAATCTGCATAAAAATCGGTCTTAACAGATTGACATTTACAGTCAATTTTGATAAAAGGAAACAAATCCTCAACCAGAAATTTCATCTTAGTTTTCATATTGATTCTTCATTGTTAATGCTACAGCTAAAAGAATCGCATTTAGAGATTTTGCTTATTCAGAATGGAATGTATCATTTAATAGGCTTTAAAATAAATTATTAAAAAATATAGTGTTACACACACTGCATACTGGGTGACACAGCAAAATTGCTCAAATTGTGTAATAGCAAAGGAATGTTTAATATCTAAAAAAGAAAACACTAAATTAATTGAGTTTCTTTTTCCAGGTATTCAAATAAAATGTTTAGCCATCTTGACAACATTTATTGTAAGAATCATTGAAAAACCCTTTGAGTTATTTAGCTAGAAAGAGAACAGGTTTAAATCATTTTGTGTCAGCCCCATTGTATCTTTCCAACTGATTGATCTTCTTCCTCATGCTATTAATCAGGCTTTCAGTAATGGTACGGATACTCATACTCTGGCTTCCATCTTCAAAGTTCATTCAAGGACCATCAAGAGAACAGTGAATAAGTTTAAAAAAGAGGGAGCAGTAAGGAGGAAAACTGGATCAGGAGGTCACAACAAGAAGGATCATCATTTCAACATAAAGCTAAATACATTGATATTGGTCAAAGTCAAATTCAGTAGTGTTATAAAAAGCTTGGGGAATTCCAGTAAGATATCTTTAATCATTTCTAAGATACAACAGTTCAAAGCTTATATTAACAATTGGACAATTTTGCTGTTACATGATTTGAACAATTTTGTTGTTACACACAATGTGTGTATGTGTGTGCGTATATATATATATATATATACACACACACATATATGCACAAAAACCAATACAGCCTTTCTGAGTTGTGCAAAACACAAACCTCAATAACTCTAATTTGCTTTGAAAACTTTTTCAAATTTTAAACAATTTAGACATCAAAACAAAGCTTGTGTTAATTTTTTTAAACATGTTTTATTAAAGTTATTGGATTTATTATAAAAACTACAGTTGAAGTTATTATGCAGATTAAACTAATATTAGCTTAAGGGCATTGAAATCTAATAAATATCTTTTTTTTCCATATGTTGAAAAATGGGTAATGGAAAAAGATCTAAGAAATGTTGAAAAATAGAAAATTACAAAGTTATTGAGTGAGGGAATGTCCACATTGGTGATATCAAAGGAGCTTCACAGAAATTATTGACTGATAAGGAGGGTTGTTGAAAATATAAAGAAGTTGAAAATTAGAAGCAAAGAAAAAAGCTTTAAGAACTTGTCTTCAAGAGGGGAAACATAAACTAAAGCAAGTTGTAGCAAAACAACTACTTTTGACCAGTGCTCAGATCTTTGAACAGGGCCAGAATTTCTGAAGTCAAGGACAAAAGGTGTAGAATACTTCACAAATTGGGATCTGTCATAAAATATCCGAGGCAAACTCTTCTCAATAAAGCAAATATTTTAA
The DNA here is from genome assembly GCA_963932145.1 of Acanthosepion lycidas. Lineage (NCBI taxonomy): Eukaryota > Metazoa > Mollusca > Cephalopoda > Sepiida > Sepiidae > Acanthosepion > Acanthosepion lycidas. The sequence goes on from OZ010581.1 coordinate 8,952,291, forward strand.
AGCATCATAATTGGGCTAAGAAATACATGGAAATTGACTTTTCTAAAGTCATTTTTATGGACAAATAAGGATGGATTTTATTCAATGTGGATGTGGTTGTCACTAAAGGGAGGAGACAGTGTGACAATATGTGCTGGGACTCTTGACCAAAACATTATTGTAACATTCAAAATTAATAAAATTGAACAGTTTCATGGACAATTTTTCAATGCAAATTTCAGTTATTGAGGTTTATGTGATTTGCATAATATCTTCAGACGGACTGTATATCAATGTGTGCATAAGTTTTATATTGAGTTTGTCTTGGCCCACAAATCCCCAAAAGTTTATTACCCTCTAAGCTATAATAAAATTACATGCATGTAATATATAGCAGTGGCACAAAAAGTGTAATTATCATACTGAGTTCAAATAATGACCAACTCTGTTTCATTTGCTCAGCACTAATACTCTTGGAAAAGGTATGAATTCCTCTTCTCCAAGCTATAGCTTAAATATCATGGCAGAGCTCTTCACTTTTTACTTTCGGTAGGGCATCTAGTCTCGGAGAAGGAAAACTGAATCCCAAAATTATGTGAAGAGGGATGGGCTCTACACAAACAAACTTATGTTTTGCATATCTCTCTGCATAATAGTAGTTGTAGTACAGTTCTCCGTGTCCTGAATAGCAACTGGTATTGCTAGGCATAGCCACCCTATGTTCGCCAGTTGTTCTCTATTTATACTTGTCTATCTAATTTGCATACAATACTACACAAACAATACTGCTACAGTTTTTAGTTGGTGTCCCTAAAATTCTAATGGGTTATAGAATTCATGATAAGGATCAATAATAATTTTCTTGTTCTTTCTTTTATTTCTGTTTACATTTCTATTGTATCTTCCATTTTCTAATATAAATGATGAACAATATATAATCATATTTAGAGTATTTTTTATATTTAAAAAATGATAATCTATATTAACCATTTCACTCTGTACATTATGGTTTCATTGTATATTTTAATGTTTGATTAATGGATTACTGGGAAGGATATTATATCTGTATTATTTGGTGATGTTTGTTTGCCATATTATGTTTTAAACAGGGTCAATAAAATTCAAAAGATTTTTTAATCCAGAATTTAAAAATATTTTCTACTTTAAGGTTTTTTTTTCAATTAATTAAATCATTAAATAAAAAGGTACTGTTTTGTTTATAAAGAGTAATTTTAAATTTTAGTAGAATAAAACTGATGAAATAAAATTCTATCTCTTGCAAATCTCATGACGTGAAGCAATAATCAAAAAGGAAAAAGCCATTTTCAGGTTCAGTTTTCATGTTTATAATGATTGCTCCCAGCTTTTAAATAAAAATCTATTGTTGGACCAAAAGTGTTTAATTATCCTATGAAAGTGAATATTCTATACATTTCACATCATGAATACAATCAACAAATTTAGTACAACAATTCTAGAAATAGAAAAATTCTATATTTGGCTCTTAGAATTTCCATAAATCCTATTGTTGAAATATCAGTGCCAACTCAATTCATTGATACTGAAGAAATAAAATAGACTCACACAAAAGTAGCTTTTTAAGACAAGATTTTTTTTTTTTTTAACTTCGTCCATTCTTGATTCTTAAAAAAAAACTTTGGAAGTTTAATAAAAATGGAAATGAAGTGGAAGATAAATTGTTTGATTAACATTTCCGTTTTGATTTGAGGAAAAGCAATTTCAAAAGATTAGCATATTTCCGAATGTAGTGTATTACAGAAAAGAAAAAAAAATCCTTAAAAAATCCAAGTGTGAAAAGATTATGACATGTGAAGATGAATGCATAACATCACAATCAAAATAATAAACTACAATAGTAAACAGACTTTGTTAAAGAAGATGCATGCAATTTACAGAGAGAAGAAAAATGTTCTGATCACTGATTATTGTAAACAAAGATCAATATACAAGGAAGAGAAACAGTGTGAAATGTCTTTAATTTTACAATTCACCAAACACATAGGAACAAGCAAGAAAATGAAGGAAAATTATTAATAAATTTCTTTATAGATAAGTCGGAAGACAAAACCTGTCAATAAAAACTAAGATTTTTTTCTTATTGTTATTCTTATACTAATTTGTCTTACCCACAGAATTTTTCTGGAAATTTTACTATATTGTCAACATAAAAAAAAGAAACACTTAGTATAAAGGACATTAACATTATACTGAAAGAGGCTTATGTAAAAGCGTCTCTCTCTTTTTAAATTTTGGATTTAATGTAACTATGAAAACAAAAACATTTCAATTCAATTTTACATTGATAAAGTTGGAAAGTGAAATGCGTCAGCAAAAACTAATATTTTTTTCCTATCATCATTCTTATACCAAAATTATTCATACAAATTATTTCTTCCTATTTCAAAAACAAATATTATTTAAAATAAAATGTAAAAAATAATGCATGCATGAAAAAAAAAAAAAAAAGGTTGTAAATTACACTCAAGTTTCAGCCGATAATTGTAAACAAGTTGCAGGTGGCTCAAATGCGATATACATATCTATACTATTACTGCATTTGTCTATATGTATAATCATTATGTTTTTCTCCCTAGGATCAAAGTGCAATATCTGTCCAATTCCTTGCACTTCTAAGCTGGAATTACTAGTCTGATTGAGAAACCAAATATAACATTAAATGGAGAAAGAATCAGGAAAAGTAAGGAAGAGGAAAGAAGGGGATGGAGAGGAAAGAAGTTGGTAAAAGATGGATTGAAGAAACAAAGAGGAGGGGTAGAATTGAGAACAGGGGTGTGGAAAAGAAGGGGAGGTGTTGAAGGAGGTGGGGGAGGATATAAGAAAGCTAGAAGAAAAACAGAAAAGAAAACCAAATGAAAGAAAACCAAATGAAAGAAAACCAAATGAAAGAAAACCAATTTCTACTATTTTTTGATAGTAAATATGCAGCCAGTCTGTAAAAAATAAGTAATCAATTTTATTTTTTTTTGTAAAAAACAAAACAAAAAAAAACAAAAAAAAAACAATGTTAAAATTGCTCAAAAACCTATCCCTGAGATCTTACATATTGTAGTATCTGATAGGTTAATGATTACTCAGATGGCATAGATTACCAGTACTTGTACCTAACACCATCATACGGTAAAATATTATGCATCAATAGTGTTAGGATCTTACAGACCAACAAATATGGAAGGCAAAATTAAAAAGAAAAAGGAAAGAACAAGGTCATTGTTAGACTTGACAAAAAACACCGTTATCACCAATAGTACTCTATATACACCCTTTTGCAAATTAATTGAAACAACCACTTTAGTTTCCTTTCTTTGACTATTTTTGTCCAACGCAAGGAAAGTTGGCTCCATGTGCTGTGCCAGAAAATTTTTCTCTCTGGAAACGATCCTTCAAATCTACAAATCAACCATTCACCCTTGCATGGAGTATTGCTGCCATATATGGTCTAGAGCCCCTTCTGTTTGCCTCGGGGTTCTTGATAAGATCCAGAGATTGATATGCAATATAATTGGCCCTGATCTGGCATCTCATCTGCAATCACTCTCTCACAGATGTGCCGTTGCCTCTCTCTGTCTTATTTACAAATACTTTCATGGTAATTGCTCCGATGAGCTGCTTTTGCTGGTTCCAAGACTTCACAAATTCAAGTGTCCTACGAGGCTGGCATCTCGCTCTCACCCTTTCACTGTTGAAACTGTTAAATGTAACCACCTCTTCTACTCCAATAGCTTCATGTCTCACACCTCTCGCCTGTGGAACTCCCTTCCCTACTCCTGTTTCCCTGATAGCTTTAATCTCCAACTATTCAAATGTAATGTCAATCGACATTTCCAGTTACCTTGATCTATCCACTATCCTTCTCTTCATCCTCTCTTCTATCATTCCTATCTGCTCTTGCTCCAAATCCTCTGTAACCCCTTGCGTGCTGTAGCTTCCTGCCTTGCTATGGGTGAAATGCTTAAAAAAAAAAAAATACGGTCAGTTTTAGACCCACTGGAGTGACAGAGTGTAATCAATTTCTATTTTTCCTCAGATTAGGTCATTTGAAGTGGTGTGCAGTAATATGAATCTATTTTCAGAGTGTATGATGAAATTTGTTTGACCTTGAAAAATATTGCATCATCCGTGATTACATCAGATTTTCATCACTCCCAGACACTATTGTTTCAACTGTCGATTAGTTATCTTACAGCCATTGCAAGGAACGTTACTCCAAGGAAGTATATGAAAATTGTAACACTGCAGGAAAACATTGGTATGCCTTACCAATGAGCAAATCAAAGTATTATAGACAGGCTTGATAACTCTGATTTAAATCCAATCAAGAATCTGTGGTCAATCTTCAAGGAACGACTTCATGGAATGGACATACGAAGTACTGACATGTGCACTGGGTCATATTTTATTGGGAAAATACAAAAAAAAAGTAAACAATAATAGAATTATTCATTTTGTTTCAATTAATTTATACAAAAGGTGCAGGCAGCAATACAGCAAATTTGTGTACGTTAACTTAAACATGGTTTCTTCCCCAGAAAGGGAAGCTTACTTTATGTACTTAGGAAATACTATTAAATATTTCAACAGCTATGAAATAATATATGTAGTAATTATCAAGTAACAAACTCTTTTCTCATAAACACTGAAATTCAATTTTTCATTTGAATTTTCGTATTGTTATAATCATATTTTCTTGTCATGTTTTTTTCTTTCTTCAGTTTCCAAGCAAAGTTGTCAAAGTGCCAATGGTTACCTAATACCAAAAATGGTATCTCATTGTGTCCTGTGATTGCAAGATAAAAATAATCCCAAACACTAGACAATTTTCTAGATGACCATTTGGTAAATGGACCCAAGACATGTTTATCATGAAGGAATGAACAATAAGAATTTTTGAGGTAACGGTTATTTCATTTGTAAATCAAGCAGAGTCATATAATTGGGGATAAATTAAAGGCTATAATGAGTGATAAACACTGCCAGAGATAAAAAAGGAACAGAGAGAGAGAGTTTAGGAATAGAATGCAAAATCTGATGTAATTATATTGATGCTGACTCTAGAGTGGACTTAAAACCAATTTATATGAAAGTTGCATTTGCTGAAGAACCAGTCAAATGGGATTTGGAATCAAAGCTGAATTCCTTAATAAATCAAATGCTGACTAAAAGAAACCAACTGAAAACTTAATGTAACCAAAGATATGCATATACAAGAAAGGATAGATGCAGAAAAAATAAGCCCAGAACTGACAAATAAGAGAGGGAAGGAGAAGAGGATTGTTCAAAGGAAGGAGATAAATCATAAGGGTTAAGAGTGAGCAAGAAAAGGAGACATAGAGAGTAGGCACAGTAAGGAGTGATGGAGGAAGGTGGTGATCCAAGAAATAATAAAAAATAAGCACAACAGAGAGCAAGAGGAGAGGAGTAACCGAAGGAAGGAGACAGACAGAGTCGATACGTCAGAGTGGGAGGGGAAAGAAAGGTGACAGCATAGGCACAATAGGGAAAAACAAATATCTGTGGGGGTCATTTGCGCATTGACATTTACATCTACTCCAGGTATAAATAAATGGGAAGAGTTTTTCTCTCCACTCCCAAATCTGTTAAATAATTAGGAGTAAAAATAAAGAATATATATATAATATATTATGATTTTATTATAAGAGATTATAATAAAAACATTACACAAAAGCTATCATGATACAGTTGTCGCTGGTATATTTTCTGCAATCATCAAGGATGACATGTCTATGTCCTGGTTTATCATGACATGAAAAAATAATTCATCCACCTCCACCCTCTGACCTTACTTTTCCATTTAGTATTGACCTGACATTTAATTGGTTAATCAAGATATATCCACGAGTCTATTTTTAATTCTGACCTTATGTCCCCCACCCACCCATTTAACTTTCAGAAAGAGGTAACAATTTGTTTTTAAATTTCCTTAAAAACCATTTAACAATCTCAATTTGCCATAGGTGGAGATAACAATAAAATAAAATAATTGATATGAAACTGAAATTTTGGACAACAACAATCTTAGTTTTATGTCAGAGAAAAAACTTCCTTGTTCTTACTGATTTTGCATCTTTAGCACAATTGCTAAAAGAATTTTATTAGACTTAATTTATAACAGAAAATATTTAATATGATTTGAAATAAACAATTTAAAAAATAGTGCCATAATTTTATTGAGTTTGTCTTACAAGTACAAAACATGATGGGAAGCTGACAGACCATTCTCAGGGCAAACTCGCATTCGTCAGGGATTTCTGTTGTCGCCGATGATCTTCCTGCTGGTGGTTGACTGAATAATGTGGCAGGCCATGGAGAACTGGTTTACAGTGGACCTTCATGAGCAAATGGAAGATCTGGACTTTTCAGACAACATCAGCCTTCTCTCCCACAAACAAGATGCTTTCAACACTGTGGCCAATCTGGAGATCAACAGCCCTCTCACTTTACAGCAAGATCTGGATCATCAACACCAACGTCAAGTCAGTCCTACTTTATGACTCAGAAACCTGGAGGATAGCCAAGACCAACGCCCACAAACTTCAGACATTTACCAACCAATGTCTCAGGAACATCCTTCAGGTGGCCGGAAGTCGTCTACAATGACCAACAGTGGGACAGGAACAGACAAGCCACAATCAAGATCGGCATCAAGAAATGGAAATTGGGATGGATTGGTCACACACACTCTACAAGCCTGCTTCTTGTGTCAGCAGACAGTCTCTTGACTGGAATCCACAAGGGAAGCGAAAATTGGGTCGACCAAAACAGACATGGTGCAAAAGTGTTGACGCAGAGGTGAAGGCAGCCAGCATGACATAGGCAGAGCTAAAGAGAATCGCCCAGAATCATGTCCATTGGAGAGGTGTTGTTCCCCAAGGAACCAAGAGGCATACAGAAGACAAGTACTAAAAGTACTGTTAACCTGGCCCACATCCAAAATGTTTCCCCAAACAAAATAATACCGAATAAAATGATTATTTGATAATATAGAAAAAGAAAGAACACCTTGTATTTAAGAAACTGTAACTCAGACAATTTTTGTCAGACCTGAAGTTGTAATACTTATATTGTTTTATTTGACTGACTTGTTTTTATTGGGACGAATAATGACCTATAACTGATCTGATGTTTTATTTGGCTTAATTGGTTTAATTATGACAATTAATGAACTATAACTAACCTACTGTTTTATTTGGCCAATTGATTTAATTAAGCCAAATGATGACCTAGAGCTTACATTCATCATTTTGAAGTACCAGCTCTTGCCCAACTATCAAAGTTAAGCAATGTTGAGCCTGGTTAATGTTCATGAGTGACTGCTGAGGAATACCAAGTGCTACAAGCTATCCAACAGGTCTAGCAAGCTAGTAATGGATACTATCTCACTACTTATACTAATAGAAAACCTCAATATGTGGTGATGCTTCTGGACTGACCAGTCACAAGACCTACCAGGAGTCAGGTAAGCAAGTGATGATCTACACGGTGCCTCACACAAAACTAGGGAATTTGGTACAGTTTATTTAATTGTTGCAATTTTTGTTACCATTATTTGAAACAAAAGCAAAGGATAGAAAATTAGTAGCTTAAAAACAGAACTAAAACACAAAATGTTATATGTGGTGTTCAAAAAAAGTTAATTTTTTTCATCATATAATAAATCTAAAATTTCCTGGTTTTTTGTGGGGCTCTTTGTATAATTGACTTCCTGTTTTATTTGACCTAAATGCTTCACCTTTTTTATCCCAATATTTTTGCTATCATATTCTCCAGCATCTTCTGAATGGACAGAATCATTTCTACATACAACACATTTTCAGTGCATGCCTAATTTGCTGGTGGTGGGGGTCATGAGTTAACCTGTTGGTCAAATGAGATTGTGTTCCATTAGCAGGCAAGCATATACACAGGGTGTGGTTGAAAATGTACAGGAAGGAACACAAAATAGATGCTCTATTAGAACAAGATTAAACGATTAAAAAAATAAAACAAACACCCTAGGAAGGTCTATGGTCTTAAAGAAAAAAAATATGGAACCACAAATTAATCCAAATAATTCATTACAATGCATTCAGGTTTATGGTCATATCACCAAACTTAAGCAATTTTGAGCCTGGTCAGTACCTAAATGGTAACCACTTGGAAATACCAAGTCTTGTAAGCTTGGATATGAGGGTGGTGTAATGGATTATGGCTTGAAATTGGAATTTAGAGAGCTGAGTTCTAGTTGAGTTTGTTATATTCAATTATGTGCAAATACCCTTGGGAAAGGCATGAATCCACTTAAAAATTAATATTATGCTGGATCCCAAGCCCATTAGGAATTAGATGAAATGACCAAACAGATTTAGCTGCAAAATCAACCCAAAATAAAAGTCCTGATAATAATTTCAAGATTCCTTTATACAGAACTGAAAAGTAAAATAAACCATTACATTCACCAAAAATGGCAAAAGCATTGGACCAACAACACAAATGATAAATTTTGTACAATCAAACCAATCCTAGATGAATAGAAACAGATGTTGAGAGCAGAAAGAAAAGTTGGAGTAATGCTGACTCAACTACACATAGGCTCTACATACTTCAACCAATCATACATGCTGAAGAATAAAGATCAACCAACATGTAGAACAAGCTGTGAAAGACATTTTAACTTAATGCTTAAAAAAAAAAGAAACGGAAAATAATTTCAATTTCACAGAACCTAAAAATTAAAAACGGTTACATTCAGCAGAAATGGCAGAAGCACTGAACTGACGACACAAATAATAAGCTTCTCAGAATCAAACCAATTCTAGGTGAATGGAAACAGATGTCTAGAACAAAAAGAAAAGATGAAATAATGCCACCATGACAACACATAGGCCCCACGTACTTCACCCATTCATACTTGCTGAAGAATAAAGATCAACCAACATGTAAAACAAGCTGCAATCATGGTGGAAGACATTTTAACTGAATGCACTCCATCACTTTAAGACATAAATGCGACAAGGGAACCAACATGAGAAAACTATTTGAAAAGACTGAAATCGTGAATATAATGTCATAACTTAAAGAAATAGGTTTCTAGCAAAATATATAACACCTACAATAAATCATCTGCAAGTTATACATATATATATATATATATATATATATATATATATATATATATATAAAACATAGATTAACCCAGAAAGTATTAAATTATATACAAAATACCTATAGTTAATAACATAAAATTGTGTTCAAAATATTTAGATTCCAGCATTATAGAGATTAAAAAACAGCTAAACAAAAACAACCAACCAACAATGCATTCAATTTGTATTGTTTAAATTTATTCCAAATGCTTTGAGACATAAAATCAACAGAAAATATAAGAACCCAAGTAAAAGAATTCTTTAATTTCTTAGTCATTCAAATTTCAAAAGCATGCAGAATCAAAAGCATGTTGAAAATTAATATCAAAAAGAAAACAATGGTAGAAATCCTCTAAGAATTTCTTCTTTTTCAATAATAATTCTTTAACAAGTCTCCAATTTTTAATGCAAGGTAAACTCTATTAATTTATCATCTTTGATCTGTCACAGAATGAAATAAAGGATCTTAGATTATCAAGAATCATGGCTTAAGTTTAATGCCTGCAAATCAAAACTGTTCCCTTTTAATAGTCTGAAAGAAACTTTTGTGTCTTCCATCAGCATGGCTGATGCTAACCACCAGAAGAAGGACTCCTTGCAACTTCTCAAGCTAGGATTTTCCACAGACATGAAGTGGAAAGATTATATTGAATCAATTGTTAGGTTTGCTGCTAGAAAAGTTAGTTCACTGTCGTGTTAGATGACATAAGTCTACCATTTGTCCATGATTTGAATGCCACATCTGATTCTATGTATATAGAGATTCTTGATAAAATACAAAGAATCTGCAATGTTATTGATCCTAACCTGACATCTTGGCTCCAGTTACTTTCCCAAAACTGTAACAAGACTTTCCTGTGCCTTTTCTAGAAATACATTCAATTATTCTGATAAGCTCTCTTCTTTGGTACCTAGACTATGAATTGTGTACTACTAGATTGGCAGTAAGGTCTCTTCATTTTACAGCTGAAATGGCCAGATGTAACCTTAACTTCTATGCTAACAGTTTCTTTGCTCATACTTCATGCTTGCAAAACTTTTCTGACTTCTTGCTTCCCAATCAAATTGGATCTTCAAAACTTTACATGCAATATCAATCGTTATCTTCTCTCTTAATTCCTATTCTGTTATTGTTTTCTCTCCTTAATAATGTTTTCTTTTTTATATATTCTCTCACATTCAGTACCTCCCTGCATCTTAGTGGCTTCATTGCCTTACTTTGGATGAAAAGAAAAAAGAATAACTGGCTATGTGATCATTCTCATGCACTAAAAATACATTTTTGAGTCAGTATTTGTCAGAAAAAGAAGTTTGTACAGCATTTTGAAAAACAACATTGTGATATCTGTCTGCTTCTAAACACAAATTTAGCATTTTCCTGCACTGACACTTTGTAATAAAAATATGATTATTTTTTTTCAATTCACTTGGACAAATTGTTTTTTTTCTTTTATTTGAAGTCAAAAAAATTTTATTGCATTAAATGTTAAAAATTTATATAAATCTTAATTTCTCTATTTTGTGATAACATGGTCCAAGAGGGACAATCAGAAAGGATCTTAAAGAAGATAGACAATCTAGCTTACAAGACTTTTTCTGTTGTACTCATGGCAAAAGTGTACCTGACACACTGCAAGAGAATGTATTAACAGGTATTTAAAATAGAGATCGAAACACAAACAGTGCTATGTCATAAGCTGTAAAAATTTGTTCTTAAAAGTTGATTCAATAATAGGACTTACCAGTTTCAGGCTCAAAGAAGAAAAAAAATCAATGTTTTCTTATCAAAGTCATCAAAGGATTTCCAATAATCAATCACAAGCTTTTTGGTTATAATGGTTCATGGTTGGGTCATACAAGTGTAAGTCAATTGATTAAATTGATACCACTTTGGTATTGAATACAAGCTGATGGCTGGAGGGATTTTATATATATTTTTTTTATTATTTTTTAGTTTAAACTAAATGACTGCCTATGGCTAAAAATATTCCCAGACACATAAACCAATATTTTTAAAATTTTTCATTGATCCGTGAGGAAATATGAATATTTCATATATAAATTCGAATAAAGTCTATTCAAATTTCTACATGAAATATTCAGATGATCTCACCAGTTACATTACATTACATTCACTTATGTCAAAATACCCCTTGAGAAAGGTATGAACCCATCTCCTCCCCCAGCTATGGGTTAAGTAGTACTTTTATCTGGAAAAATCAATGCTATTCTTCTAAAAATAATTGTTAATGCAATATTCACTCACAAAAAGAAGAATTATTCTTACAATCCAAAACAGGTTTCAGCTTTAAATAATCCACTAAGGGTTGATAAGCTGTAAAAAACAGATTAATCAATCAAGAACCAGCTATGTTTAATGTTCAAGTGCTACTGACAGCAAGACTCATTTCATAGTAAGCACTATCATCATCTTTTGCCCTCAATAGATTGGTGCTATACAATCTTCTGAAAACTAAAATTTAAATACAACTGTATATCTTTTCACCAAATAATAACTTATCCAAGTAATAGTTATGAGCATTTTATAAATATATATTGATAATGTTGCCCAAATTGGATGATCTCCAGTTCAATGATCTCTTCAGTTGGTCATTGAACCAGATAAACAAAATGTTATATTCCATGCTAATAGGAATATATACTTGAAAAATGTGGCGGATAAAATAAGTAAAGGTTTATTGTAAAAAACCAGTACAATAAGAATAAAGGTAACAGTTATGCACAAGGTCGTCGTAAGTTAATCTAGTAGTGAGTGCTACGAATGGAAGGTCAGCAGTTCTCACGTAAGTTTCAGTCGTACTCAACAGATCCCAGCTTACAGATACTTACAGGTAGTTACTACCTATAGTGTAGTCACTCATGGGGGTGACATGTTATTCCATTACATCACAAATAGTTTTTTGTAAAGTCAAAAAGTAAACCTTTTACTTTAAATCCGAAACTCTCACCATTGGGATGTCAGTATCACTTCAAATCTTGGAAATTGGTTTCAATGAAAGAAAAGACATTTAACATATAGTCATTCATTCTCACAAACTCAAGGCAGACATTCCAATGGCCATATTAAATTTTTACCTTCTCTTATGGTTGACCATCAAATTCTTTTAGATTCTACAAGAATGATTGTCAAGAAGCACACTAGTTACCAATTTCATATAATCATTATTTGCAGGTAATAAAAACACAAGAATGACTTCAAATTATAGCCAACCATTATAGAGATAAAACAAACTAATGTGTATGTCTTAATTCCTTACCGAACAAAGAATTCTGACAATTCTAGATTGTCAGAAATATTTTGTTAACAAAGACACAAGATAATTTGACTTACACAATTTTTCATACTAGCCTTGACCTGTGAAAATTTGATGGTTTTCCTGTTTTAAATTTCTGATAAATCTTAATTCTTCAGTTAATGGTTGAATAATTTCATGACAAGTTCTACGACAATAAAATATCTGTAGAAATTCCTCTATTGCATCATTAAATATTTGAGCTTAACAACTTTAATAAAATATTGCAATATCAATCATAAATACAAATGCTGGTATCTGTCTATATTTCTGAGATGAGGTATTATGTACATTATTTACATTATTCGGACTATTGTCCTCATCTTTGTCGCCATATTTATTACATTTTGTCCATTGTACACTCCGGCCTTCTTCAGGTGTTTGGAATGTCGAACTGAACCCTTTATTTCGCTCAATGGGATAGATGTGGAACTAGAACAGTCTACTCCAGTGAGCGAAATAAAGGCTTCAGTTCAACATTCCAACCACCTGAAGAAGGCCAGAGCGTACAACAGCCAAAACATTGTAATAAATATGTCGACAAAGATGAGGACAATAGTCCGAATAATGTAAATAATGTACAAATGCTGGTCATTATTTTAAGAAGTAAGGAGGTAAAAATGAAAACTGATTTTGTTCCTTTCCCTGAAACTGCTGTTAAACACATCTATCTTCCCTTCTTTCTTTCTTTTTCTGACTGAAACCAAGAAGTGTCTGATGTCCTTTGTATTCTCATGCAAGGAGAATGGAAAAGCCCATTTTTGATGAGGTATTAGCAGATGTTAAATACTTTTTTTTGATAAAACCAAGTAGCATTTATATGTCTCATCTTTCAATTCAATCAAAATGGAATAGTCCATTATTTGTACAGTATTGGCAAGAAAACAAAGGTAGGAACAAGGACAATTATTATATGATTATTAATAGCATTAGTAGCACTAACACTATTTGAGTTTTTGTTGTAGAAATCTTACTGAAATAATTAAAAGGTGCAAAAAAAGTTGCCCTAACAAAGAAGGGATACTAAAAATAATTTTAATGAAATGGATTGGGCCAAGAACATTTAAATTCCTGTCACACGTTAAAATATCTACAGAGAGACTAAGGGTTTTTCTTACTCATTAGTAACAGTTGCCCAAGGCAGATAAAAGCTTGAAGTTGTTTAAGACCTGAAAAATAACATAGTCTCAGTTAAAGATGATCAAGTGATCATTGAAATACAAATATTGACATTGTAATAAAGAGAAGCAAAGTTAGAATGGACCTTGTCCCTCTTGAGAGACGATAGGCAATGTATTTACACTAGGTAAAGGCAAAGAGTAGAAACAAATACTGTTCTGTAAAGATGCAAAGTCTTCTGCTTAAGTAACCTAAATTAAGTAGAACTTAGTGTAATCAGCTGATGGGTAAATAAAAAAAATAGTGGGTAGAGATTATAGAGGAAACAGTGCAGAGTAGAGATGCATTGGCAACAAGGTCAAATGACATGTGAAATACGAGGAAAAGATAAGTGTGAGAGAGCGAAAGAAAAAACAAGGAAGCAAGTGAGAGAAGAAAAGCCTTAAGCACTTTAAGAATAATTAATGTTTCATATCCTTTCAAAATATGTACAATCATGGCTCTCCACAATACCTTCTCAATTATGTCCCCTTTTTTCTCTGTGATATTTGTTCCCCTATTCTCCAAGACTCGCATTTATTCCCAATTAGTGACAATTCCTTTCTACCTGATTTACAATGCATTTTTAGACTAAAATCATTTTCAATGCCTTTATGATATATATATAATTAAAATATTAAAATTGTCACTTAACTGATCATTATGATCATGTTTTTTATCATAATGAATAATAAAAAACAAATGTTCACAACATATAAACACAGAAACATTGGAAATATAGACAGAAAAACCGGACAAGCCCTAAAGAGGGAACATATTCTATAGGTTTGCAAAACTTTGAAGTCAACATGATTGGGTGACATCAGTCAGTTAAGTGACAATTTGTCTATATTAATTGATATTGAGCACTTACTTTACCACAAAGTCTGCTTGCCTTAAATGCATTTCTACCAGTAAACCACTGAAAGTCAGCAATTTTGGCTTCAAACAGCCTTACAATTCATCACTATATATAATATATATATATATACAAACACACAAGACATAGTGGAGTAGTGAATAGCAGCTTGTATTGAGGAGAGACCAAGTCCAGATTCCATTCATATCCATTACATTCACTTACATGCTAATACCCTGGGGAAAGGTATGAATCGTCTTCTTTTCCACCCCAGCTATGGGTAAATAGCAGGGTAGACTGGGTTCTATAGCTTTGGATGGCAACTGGTCTAGGAGAAGGACATTATTATGCTGTTCCTTGATATAAGCTTTTGGATCACATAAGCCATCTTCTATGTCAACATAACAGAATGTCATCTTTGATGGGGAATATCTTTGTCCATATAACCCACTCTGAAGATGTCTCATGTGAGCCAAAAGCATAAATCAAGGAACAGCATAATAAAAAATTATCCAAATGTTGGACAATTTTTGTCTTTATTTTCTTCCAAAATTAAAGCAACCATACAAAGTTTAGAATGGCTCATGATCAAACCTAATAGACATTCATTGTCTGTTATATTTAACAATATATGTTTGAACATATATATATATATATATATATATGAAGAAATATAGTCATAAGATGTGCTATATTTATGGGATAAAGTGCTCAATATCAGAAATAGAGCGTGTGTAAATATGAATGTGAACATTGAAGTCAACACTTAGAGGTGACAGTGTTTCATGCTAGATGCAATCATCAGGTACTCGTAGCCTGACGATTGTATCTAGCATGAAACAGACTGTCGTTTCTAAGTGTTGACTTCAATGTTCACACACATATATATATATATATATATATATATATATATATATATATATATGTGAGAGAGTGCTGAAAAATTCTCACTCACCTAAAATCAGTATTCTGATAATTATTCAGTGCAACATTGAGTTATAAAGGGAACTTTTCAGAACCCCTTTCATATTATAGCTCTAACCTGTCAGTAATGCTCATCTTAATACCTGACCATTGGCAATTTTTTACTTTCTGATTTTCAACACTTATTGAATGCTAAAAATTTAATCAATTTTCTTTTTGAATTTGTTAATGTACAAAATTACAAAATATGTTAGAAGCACTAACGTTCATGAGCAGCAATAATTTTATCTATATTGATCATTAAAATATTTTGATAAATTTACTCTGAATATACTGCATCTAACCCTAACCTTTGAAAAGTAAATAAACCCCAAATAATAAAATGATAAAAACTTTTGTCCCCATGTTTGGTCCAGTGGATAAAAGCATTTGCTGAGTAATCCAAAAAGTAACCCAAAGAGTTCTGAGTTCAATACCTAACCACAGCAGAGGTGAACAAAAAGTTTGGAGAGTTGAGTTACTAAATACTGAGATATCCAAAAAAGGCATGGCATGTGGAATTAGAACAATCTGCCTTTGTGGACTGATTAAAAGGTTCAGTTTGAAATTCCAACATATCACCAGCAGAATGTTGGAATGTATAATAGCCAAAATATCATGTATATAGCAATAAAGAGGAGGACAACAGTCTGAATGATGTAAATAGTGTAAATAGAAAAATTCATTTATTGATGAAAAAATGTTAAAAAAAAATGTCTATACAAAACACTTGACTTGAAAGAACTAAAAATTTACTGACAATGCAGATTGGTATGTTCTGCATGTAACAACTATCCCAATGCCATTGACAAAAGAATATAGTGTAGTATTTAGAAATGAAATTGTGAAATATAAGAATGGTAAAGACTATGACAAGATGGCTTGTGACTGCAAAAACATCCTGGATATTTACTTTGATGGCACTGAAAGAAACGATACAATGATATTTTAAGCCACAACTTGAAGGAATCTGCAGGAGAACTGAATCTGGAACATGGTTGGATGTTTATATGGGACAATGATCCTAAGAATGCTTCAATTATAGAGAAAACATGGTCGGAAAAATATACACATTTTATAATGGCCAGCTCAAAGCCCAGAACTTAATTTGATGGAAAATTTTTGAACACAGTTGAAGGCAAGAGTAAAACAAAGGAATCTTAAGAATCTCCAAGAATTAGATGTTATTTGTCAAAAGGACTGGAACAAAAGATGAGTTTAACTACTTGTTGACAAATTACCAGAAAAAAATTACAGAAAGTTATTACTTTAAAAGGATATGCTGTCAACTTAAACGGAGCAATAATTTTTCCCTTAGAAAAATTTTTCTTGTTTGTGTTTTATTTAAATCATTTTCAATAATTGTGGTTGGTTGCAATGCATTTGGAGTAAATTTATCAAAATATTATATTTTTTAAAAATCATGTTAAGATTTAATTATACCCACAAAACCTACTCTTTATTTTAGCATGCCAATAAATTTAACAAGCAGCAATCATGTAAAATATTAGTTTTAAAAGCCTGTCTATATTTTTGAGATGAGGTAACTATTTACACTATTTATCGTGTCATATTCACATTCCAGCTGCCATATGCTCAGACCTTCTTCAGGTGAGTGGAATTTTGAACCAAAACCTTTATTTTGTCCACTGTAACAGATTGTTCTAGTTCCACGTGCCATACCTCTTCCAAATATCTCAGTTTCACTTATTTCTTTTTTAGTAACTCAACTCTCTAAGTTTTTGTTCACCTTTGCTGTGCCAGGTATTGAACTCACAACTGTTTGGGTCAAGTCAGTGGTTTACTTCAAACAATGCTTTTATCCAATGGGCCATATATCCTTTATGAACATGGAATTAGAACAGTCTATGAAATAAAGGGTTCAGCTTGAATTTCCAATCATCTGAAGAAGGCCGGAGTGAACAACGACTGAAACATTGTAAATGTGACAACAAATATGAATGTAAATAGTGTAAATAGTTTTAAAAGGTAGTTATCACTAAATTACCATCATAATTGTTTCGTTTTGTTCTGTCAATATATGATGTATCATTACATATGTAATTATTGAAATTAATATTTTTATGTACTTCTTAAATAAATCTGCTATAAACAACTACTAAATAAAACACCTGGGACATGTCTTTTTTCCTCATCATCTTGACAGTATCATCTCAGAAATTATTTAGCACTTGTGTTGTTTTTACGCTCAGTAAACAAAGGGGTATCCTGAACAAGTTTTCTCACCCTAAACACCATTTAACATTACTAATTTCAAGCAGAGGTAAATTCAGCTCACACGAAATCAGGCTAAGTGCAGCTCAGCATGAAAGCACAAGACTGACTAGGAGGGTACAATATCAGAGGTTCTTCTACAGGGGCTAGGCTAAGCTGGGGAGACAGCTTTTAGCATTTCAAAAAGTTTCTTTTTTTTTTTTCAAGCCAAAGTAAAATCATTTTTCTTGAACAATTTTACTTCTGAGTTGGGTTAAATTTGAGGATAAATCAACTCTTGTTAGTTTAATGATCTACTTTTTTATTCAACTAGAGTCTGGAGGTGAATAATGGTTGGGTTTATACTAGAGTCTGGAGATAAACAATGATCAGATGTATAACTAGAGTCTGGAGGTAAACAATGATCAGATGTATAACTAGAGTCTGGAGGTAAACAATGATCAGATGTATAACTAGAGTCTGGAGCTAAACAATGATCAGATGTATAACTAGAGTCTGGAGGTAAACGATGATCAGATGTATAACTAGAGTCTGGAGGTAAACGATGATCAGATGTATAACTAGAGTCTGGAGGTAAACGATGATGAGGTGTATACTAGAGTTGCCTCCCTCTGTCTTTTCTACAAATACTTTCATGGTAACTGATCTAACGAGCTACATTTGTTAGTTCCCAAACTGCATGAATTTAAGCATGCTACTAGGCTGGCATCACAGTCCCACCCCTTCACTGTCGAAACGAGTAAATGTAGCCATCTCTTCTACTCCACTAGCTTCATGTCTCACAAATCCCATCTGTGGAATTCACTTCCTTGATAGCTATAATCTCCAACTATTCAAATGTAAAGTCAATCGACATCTCCAGATGCCCTGAACTATTCCATGTCCTTCTCTTCATCTTTTTACTCTTTACTCTCGCTCCCAGTCTATAACCACTTGCATACAAGTGGCATCTCACCTTGCTTGGGGTGAAAAACTTAAAAACAAAAAACAAACAATGATCAGATATATACTAGAGTCTGGAGGTAAATGATGATCTAATGCATACTAGAGTCTGGAGGTAAATGATGATCTAATGCATACTAGAGTCTGGAGGTAAATGATGATCTAATGCATACTAGAGTCTGGAGGTAAATGATGATCTAATGTATACTAGAGTCTGGAGGTAAATGATGATCTAATGTATACTAGAGTCTGGATGTAAACAATGGTCAAGTTTGTCCTGCAAGCATCCACTTGGAAGGTGTAGGGAAGGTTTTACCCCTCTGTAGATTTTACAATTGGTATATTCTAGTTCCTGCCTGTAGGGCAGTTTATTTTTGAATATCGTTTTCAATTGTGAAATGATTCACCATCATCATCCCTTAAGTTATTCAGACCAATATCCTTTATTCTTGTTATTTTTTTTATACTACCATAGCATAGTACCCATAAAAA
Organism: Acanthosepion lycidas; assembly: GCA_963932145.1. Classification (NCBI taxonomy): domain Eukaryota; kingdom Metazoa; phylum Mollusca; class Cephalopoda; order Sepiida; family Sepiidae; genus Acanthosepion; species Acanthosepion lycidas. Next base: position 8,971,415 of record OZ010581.1, read on the forward strand.
ATGATGAGTTTATATACTTCTGAACCAGTAATTCTGTCTAGAAAACAGAATATCAATCCATTCTGCCTCAGATCAATGTTATATCTGTACCATCTACTTAATATCAAAATATGGTTCCTGATACTGCAGTGATTCTAGGCAGAAGTATCTGTGCACTTTGGAAATTGTTACATACATATATATATATGTGTGTATGTGTGTGTGTGTGTGCGTGTTATAAATGTGGATTTTAGCTGATGTGTTCTTTGTAATTCTTCAAGTGTATAATTTATCGTAAAGAGTTTTTCTCTTCTCGGGCTGAGTATCAAAAGCTTCATAAAGAAAAACAAAAAAAACTCATATAACCAGACAGAAAAAACAATTAAGCAGATGCAACTGATCTAAATGATGCACATGGCCAGAGATTTCTTTCTGACAAACTCACAAATTATTGCTGCCTTCTGAAATACTTGATGTCCTGATCTAGAATGATCTTTAAGAGAAAAACTGAACTGAAGAAAATAAAACACTTGAAGAAGCCCAAAGTACACATCAACCAAAGTGAAAATAAATCATTTTTTAAAATATCAAAAGGGTTCTAGCAAAATCTCAGAAGTAAAAACAAAAATAAATAAATAAAACAAAAAATATTTTATTAGAGTATAAAAAAAAATAAAAACACCAATCTGATCTTCAGCAAGTAACAAAGAAAATTGCTTGCAATATGAGACAGACTAAACAATTATTACTAACATCCAACAAATGCCTCTCCTCCAACAACTTTGATTAATAATATGTGTTGGTGCTAAGGATGTTGACTCTTACCACTTAGTAGATTTAATCGACTTCCAATGCTCTGATTGATTTGGGGAATGTTATCTCCAACATATTTCTGAATAATTCATTTCTTAAAGGGAAAAAAATCTTCTCAAGACTTATGAGATACATATGTGTCCCTTATAATACATTTTTTAATCAGATTTTCATTTCACTGTTCAACTTCATATCTGGTTAACACATGTCTAGGCATAAATACACCTGCATGTACAATGACAGCATGTACACTAAATTTTCTACTTGTAAGCATCGACCAAGTGTCTAATTCTTTGGGAAATAAGCACACTAAGTGTCAAACTGCAAACAGGTGCTCAATATCAAAATAAATAGCCTGTGTCTATATACGCAGGGTGTGGCATAAATACAGTTACAAATGAAAAAGCACATAACTCCTGAAAAATGTATTATATCAGCTTACAATTAACACAAAGTATTAATCTGCTAAATAAGAAAATCTCATTCAATATGGTTCCTTTCAGCCTTCACCTTATGTCGGAGTTTTTTGGCAAAGTCATTGATGGCAGCATACACAGTTTCCAGGAGTAGTTTGTCCCATCCTCTCTTTAATTTTGCCTTCAGAGCTTCAATATTGTGGTGTGGAGTAGAACAGGTTTCACACTCAAGAACTGCCCACAAAAAAATAGTCAAGCGAATTGATATCTGGTGATGAGGAAGACCATTCATCCTTGGTGATGAAGCCAAGACAATTGCACTACTGCAGTGTTATACAACAGTATGGCTCATCACAGTATCTTGTTGAAGTGTTCAATGTTCATCATTATAAATGGCATTGCATCACAGTTTTGAGTGAACCTTTTAAAATGCCCTTTATGTACTCTTCCTTGTTCATCTTTACCCCTTAAAGCATGAAAAGAGGAGTCTTTCCTCTTTTTGAAATGGTTGCCCAAATCATAACTGGTGCTGGTTTTGGGGTTCTGAGGCATTTTCCTGAAGTGGCAGGAACTGACTGATAACTTTTTGAAAGAACACAATCATTTTGATGATTAAAAGTCTGTTCAATAATGAACAGTTTCTCATCAGTGAAAAGGTGTTTTGCAGCATGCGATAATGAATCCGTTTCAGCAACTGCTTATGTCTTTGAAGTCTCTTTTTCATTGTGGCTGCTAAAAGAAGCTATCTTGTAGGATGACATCCTCCCTAGATCATTTTGATATATCCTCTGCATGGTTCTCACTGATTTCCTGCTTCCTTAGCCAATTTTCTGATTGACATTCTTGGGTTTGTGCCTGATTTTTTTCACACACCTGTTTTAGTTTTGGTGTTCACAATGTTAGAAGTAGAATTCATTTTAAATTTTGTAGCAGCACTTATGCCACACCCTGTATCAGGGAGAGAGAGAGAGAGAGTCACAGTCACATGAAATTAACATTCCCGGTGGCATTTCAGTAACAGTGAACGCAATGACCTGGTATTGAACTCACAACTCTTTGGGTCTAGTCACTGGATCTAACCAACATCTTTATCCACTGGACCATGTGTCCTTGAAGAGTTCAATACCAGGCCATAGTAATGGTGAACCAAAAACTTGAAGAGTTGAGTTAAAGGGAAATAACTGATACAACCAGAAGAGGCATGGCACGAGGAACTAGAGCAATCTACCCTGGTGAACAAAATAAAGGGTCCGTCTATATTTCTGTACACTATTTACATTATTCAGACTATTGTCTTCATCTTTGTGGCCATATTTATTACAACATTTCAGGCGTTGTATGCTCTGGCCTTCTTCAAGTGGTTGGAATGTCGAACTGAACCCTTTATTTCACTCCCTGGGGTAGACTGTTCTAGTTCTATGTGCCATGTTTAATGGATGTCGGTTATCAGTTATCTCCTATTAATTCCCCTCTCCAAGTTCTCCACTGCCTTAACTGTGTATTGAACTCACACTCTTTGGTACAGTGGATAAAGGCATTGGTTAGATCCAGTGACAGGACCCAAAGAGTGTGAGTTCAATACCCGGTTAACACAGTGGAGAACTTGGAGAGGGAAATTAACAGGAGATAACTGATAACTGACATCCATTAGGCATGGCATGTGGAACTAGAACACTTCTTCAAGTGATATATGTTAGAATTTCTAACCAAAACCTTTATTTAGTCCATGGGTATAGATTGTTCTAGTTTTGTATGCCATGAGTTTTATGGATATCTTATTTCCCTTTAGTAATTCAACTTTCCAAGTTTTTTTATTTCCCTCTGCTGTGGTCAGGTATTGAACTCACAACTCTTTAGGTCAAGTCACTGAATTACTTTTATCCACTGGGAAAACAGAGGTGGGAACAATAGTCCAAACAATGTAAGTAGTTGTAATACATTGCAGATTTATGTTTGGATTTATTTAAAAATTCACTTGTAAAATCCAAATAATAGTCAGAACAATGAAATATGTCATTATTTTTAGGGCAATGGGTAAACTAGTCTTTTTTTTATTTTTTGATAAGAAAGCAAAATATTCTGCTACTGATAAAGAGTAAACAATGTTAACTCATTAACTATGATGAGAAAAGCTCATCAATCACATTTGAGCCATAGAGCTCAAATGACAAATTCCGATCATCTGCAGTAAATGAGGTAATCCAGGATTTGTTCAGGCTGATATTCTCATTCTTGTTAAGGTGTTTATCATTACAGTTCATCCTCAACTTTTCTTAGCCATCCTAGACTGAAGATGATTTGATTTCAGTTAGGACATTTGGTTAATAATATCAAGTCATTTTAACTTTTGTTTTATTGGCATTATCAGCAGTTCTCTCTTCCATAAGTAATGGTCAACAAGCTTATTATTTATTTAGTAAGTGTGAGAATAGGATGTGTGTGTGTGTCGTACAGTGGTTACCAGTGTGAAATAATGGATTTGGTTAGAAATTCCAATGTATATCAATAATGAGACATATATTAATCCAAATAAAACAGGAATCAATAACCATCCCTTATCTCAGAACTCTAGATAAACAATGTTAAGTCATTTCCAGAATCAGAAATAAAGAGACTAAATATCAAAACAAGAGGTATTGCTACTATTTACATTGTTCAGACTATTGTTCTCATTTCTATTGTTCCAGTGGATAAAAGTAATTCAGTGACTTGGCCCAAACAGTTGTGAGTTCAATACCTGGCCACAGCAGAGGGAAATAAAAAAAACTTGGAGAGTTGAGTTACTAAAGAGAAATAAGAGATCCAGAGAAAGCATGGCAGGTTGAACTAGAATAATCTACCCCCCCCCCCATATGAACTAAATAAAGGGTTTGGTTAGAAATTCCCTTTAACTCAACTCTACAAATTTTTGGTTCAACACTGCTGTGGTTTGGTATTGAACTCACAACTCTGTGTCTAGTCACTGAATTTAACCAACATCTTTATCCACTAGGCCATGTGTCCTTGAGGATTTCAATACCAGGCCATAGCAATGGTGAACCAAAAACTTGTTCGAGGGAAATAAGACATCCAGAAAATGGCATATGAAACTAGAACAATCTACCCCTGTGTACAAAATAAAGGGTTCGGTTTGAAATTCAAATATATATCACTTGAAGTTAAAGAGAGATAACTGACACGGAGATATACAGATGACGCATGGCATGGCATGTGGAACTAGAACAATCTACCCCAGCAGACAAAATAAAGGGTTCAGTTTGATATTCCAAAAATCGAAAATACAAAATGTTGAAACACGTCTATGAGTTTATCAGTCTATATTTGTGGGATGAGGTATTGCAACTATTTACATTGTTTGGACTGTTCCCATCTCTGTTTTCCCAGTGGATAAAAGTAATTCAGTGACTTGACCTAAAGAGTTGTGAGTTCAATACCTGACCACAGCAGAGGGGAATAAAAAAAACTTGGAAAGTTGAGTTACTAAAGAGAAATAAGAGATCCAGAGAAAGCATGGCAGGTTGAACTAGAATAATCTAACCTCACCCCCGTGAACTAAATAAAGGGTTTGGTTAGAAATTCTAACATATCACTTGAAGAAGGCCAGTGCGTACAACAGCCAAAATGTTATGAATATGACAAAGATGAAGACAGTAGTCCAAACAATGTAAATAGTGTAAAAAGAGAAACATTTGGCAAAAAATGAATTGATTGATTGTTTTGATAGCTTTCGCAGGTCATTTAAAGCCAAAAAATATTTTTAAATTGTAAATTGTAATTGTAAAATTGTTTTTGGAGATAATGATTTACTGATACAAGTCTTACTAATTAACCCATAGCTGGAGGATGAGATGGTAGATTCATACCGTTGTCAAGGGTATCTGCACATAAATGAATATAACAAACCCAACTGGAATTGGAATTCAGCTCTTCAATTTCCAATTCCAGAAAATTATCCATTACATCCAAGCTTACAACACCTGATATTCCCATGTGGATACCCATTTAGTTACTGTCCAGACTCAATGTTGCTTAACTTCAGTGATTGTATGAGAACCAGTGTTTCAACATGATATGGCTGTCAAATATCACATGACTCACAGAACGTTGGCTTGAGAAATTACCTCATGATGATCAATTACAAATGTTGGCAAGTCAGATTGCTAAAAAATGTACCAACAAGTCACTATGGTAAAGAATAGTAAAAATACAAAACTCTTAGAAATGGCATAAGATGGTTAAACAGCTTCGCTGATATTTGGTTTCTATTTTATTGAATCTGATAGGCTGGAAGCATTCAGCACAAAGTGTATTCTTTATAAAAATTAATTGATGCAAATTTAATGAAGTATCAGCTCCAAATTTTGCTTCTTCTTCTGGAGTGTCATGTCACTTTGAAAAGAATCTTTCATGTTCATCTTCGTTGATTCTATTTGGAAGTCATCTTTTCATTTTTTTTCTTCTTCCGGGAACAAAATGAGTGAATAAAAAGAAAAAAAATATTGAAGAGGAATTCTATCAAATTTCTAAATGCCAAAATATTTCCTCCAGGGCTTTGGAAAGCAGTAGATTGCCATATCAAATTGAGTACAACAGATTTTACAAGTACATGGTTGATATTAGTACAATGATTTTTCCTCGGGATTTTATATTGCAAAACCAATGCCTCCATGATATTGCTTTAATTACAGAAAAACTCCAAGACTTGTCACTTGGCAACTGTTAATGATTGATGACAAAGAAGTTTTTTTTACAAAAATGAAACTTGTATTATGTTCAGTCAAATAATCTGATTATATATATATATATAGATAGATAGATAGTGGGGAGGAGGGAAACAAATATTTTATACACATACAAATTTTTAATTTATTGTATTTCCAACTAATGAATAAACATACTTTTCATGTAATTAACTGGACACAGATGTATAATAACTAAATAAATATAGAAAGCAAAAATTTTGATTTAATAGAAATAAATTTCCCATTTATCCATTTTAATGGGTGAAAAAGTATTCGTACAATACAAAAAGAAATACAAAATCTTCATTTAATACTTTGTAGAATAGCCATTATTCACTTCTACAGCAACCAACCTCTTGTAGTTCTCAATTAATGATTTGCAAATTTTAGTTGGGATTTTCTTCCATTCTGCTTTGCTTATGGTTTTCAGATAGATGTTTGTTGGAGTTCTTGATTGGATATGAATTTTCAAATAATGCTATAGATTCTCGATTGGGTTTAAATCTAGGGACTGACTTGGCCATTTCAGGATATTTACATTATTTTCAGCAAGCCATTTCTTCATAGACTTTACAGTGTGCTTAGGATCATTATCTTGTTGGAAGATCCAATCAGGATGAAGTTCAAGATTTTCAACCGAAATCATTAAATTTGCTTCCAAAATATTTTGATATGCTGCAACATTCATTCTACCATATATTACTGTTATATTGCCAGTAACTTTTGCAGAAAATACATCCCTAAACCATGATGCTGCCACCACTAAATGTCACTGTTGGAACTGTGTTCTTTTGTTTGAAGACATCGCCATCTTTCCTCCATACATGATTTCTAGAATTAGGTCCAAACAACTCAATTTTGGTTTCATCTGTCATTAATACTCTTTCCCAATGCAATTTTTCCTTATCCATATGTTCACAGATAAATTTCAATCTGGCATCTCTGTGTCTTTTCAATAGCAGTGGAGTTTTCCAAGGGGAGCATGACTTTAGATTATTCCTATGAATGAACTAATGGTAGTAAATGAAATATTCAGGTTGTCTGAGATTTTAGTGCAACTTTTAACTTCTTTCCAGAGCTTAACAATCAGTTCTTTTTTCTGAATTTGTCAATTCTTTACCTCTTGCTATGATGATAACCTTCTTGCACAAATATCAATTACAATATGTTCTGTTTGTATTTTTTAGGCTAAAAATAACTACTGATAAAATTATTGGAACATTCTAGAATATTCCACTTGAATAATCTAGAATATCAAAGCAATTTAAAAGTTTAAAAATCTGAAATTTGCATTGTACAAATACTTTTTTCACCCTTTAAAATGGATAATGGGATTATTTCTATTAAATTATAATTATTTTCTGTTTTCTATGCACATTTAGTTATGCATCTCTGTACAGATAATTATATGAAAAGCATGTTTATTCATTAGTTGGAAATACAATAAATTAAAAATTGGTATGTGCACGAATATTTGTTACCCCCCCTACTGTGTGTGTGTGTGTGTATATATATATATATAAATGTGATTATATATTTGCCTGTGATATAGTGTTATAGCAACAGGAGGAATTACAAATAAACTAATATGCTTCATGCTACCATAATGGAATCTCTCTTTCGTAAGTAGGGATGATCAGGCTGATAATACATTGCTTCTTATTTCTTTAGCTTTCTTTGGATATTTTCCTCTGCTCTTGCTGTCAATATGTCCTGTGAGTATGAAATTCTCTAAGCCCTCTTTCCTCTTTATATGCCCCAGAAATTTCAACTGTCTCTTTATGATTCTAAGTACAAAAGTCTTTTTCATTTCCATTTTCCTTAAAACTTCCTCATTGTTCACATGTCCAGTCCTTGGTATTCCCAGCATCCTTCTGCATTTTTATAAAAGGATGTTTTGACCAATACAAATTAAAATGGTAAGAAAAAAATTGGTTTAAAGATATAAAGAAGAAAAAAATAAAAATATGGAAAATAAATGAACAAGAAGAAAACAGGAACAAACACTTCTCAATCAAAACTGGCACCAAAAGAAATAATTCTCTGCTTTATTTTTGTCCCCATTTATTGGAGTTTAATTTATTTATTATAACATTTTGTATATTGTGGTTACAAATACTGGTTACTTTAACAACAAAAGCAACCATTTTGTTTCAGCACAGTGAATATTATTTCTATGGATGATATTTTTCTTTTGTATATAAAAAAAACAGTCTTTTCATTTTATAAAAACAACATTGGAGTGCCAAGTGAGGAGATGGGTCACTTTAGACTGGCACAATTCCTAAGTTAATTAGGCAGTCACAATGAGAAAGGAAGATATTTTCAGTTCCTCATAAGTAAGAGGGGGTGAAAGTGGAGAATATGGAAGCATTTTCAGTTTCCTGTCTTCTTAAGCACACATCTGCACACACAGAGTAGAATAATGTGTAATAAGTGTTGATATATGAAATCAGAGGAAATATTTCAGTTGTTGGAATAAACAGGTTCAAAGTAAAAATAGCTGATAATTTGGGATTATTTTCATGATGATTTCATTTGAAAGCTGAAACCACTTTCTTTTCTTTTTCTTTTTTTTTAATCCACCCATGTTAATCCAGGAATATCATTGGTTTTATTAAGCCTTCAACATATCAAGAACTATTCCCAGGAAAATTTGTTGCAGATTTATCACCTAAGAGATAATTGTGTACATTATATCAATGCAAAATTTAACTTATAGAGGAAACAACTCATTTTAACAAGTCATCAATGAATGCCACAAATGAGATAATTTATCTTTTCTTAAGCCATTTTCAGATTCCAAAATGATACTAAATGGAAAGCACAAAAAGAACTATCACCAAAAAAGAAAAAAGAAAAAAAAAAAAAAGGTAAGCTTGAAAATTTACTTTATGGTGATCAGTGTTATTCTTTTTCAAGATGGCAGCATTTCTTTGTGTTAAGAAAAAAAATTTGCCTCTTTACTAATATGATAACAAAATGAATGTTTGCACATCTTTTTGTTTTAAGTGTAGGTTTTAAAAGATTTCATCCTCATTTAAATTATTAAGCTACTTTAACATATTTATGCATATATTACATTTATTAGATAATCTGTTGCGTGTTTTGAATGTTGAGGAAGTAATTGTTAGTGGCTTCAAACCAGAAATCAGAGAGCCAGGTTCAAATCCTGGTAAAGTTCATTACATTCACTTTTGCAGAAATACCCTTGGGATAAATACAAAAGCATCTCTTCTCCAACTGTGGGTTAAATAGCAGGACAGACTGGGCTATTTAGTCATGTTTAGTAACAAATCTGGGAGAAGGAAAACTGAATTGAAAACTGTAAGCCCTGACATAGCACATACTGAGCAGTCATCAAAAGGACTGTCGAGTTCACAATGACTGATCTCAACCACTTCAATGTACTTATTATTATGTATTGAAATTGATTTGTATAAAAATAAAATTGTTTTAAACAATGCAATGAAGACCTCATTTTCATAATTTTCTAAAGAAAAAACCAACAATGTTCAGAAGCTAACAGTTTAAACAGAAAGATAGGAACAGATTAAGATAGATATATATGCCAAAAAGTTATAGATTAGCAGTATGTAATGGTAATGGTAGATAGCACCACCATAAATTGATGTCACGAAAATATCCAGACCAATATCAATTTTGCTTTGATGTCAGGTGAGTCAGTGTGTACCAGCTAAGATGTTCGAGACAGAGTAAAATGAATTACATGTTCAAACGAATCTTGATAGTGAGTGTCATATAGATTGGACCTTCCATTTCTGAAATTGTAGAAATATTTGACATTCCTTGATCTGTGGTGTCACATGTGTACCAAGAATAGATAATGACCGGAGTCATTTGGTTAGAATTGTCAGGAGTAACAGACAAGTGGCTCTGACTCAAATTGCAATCATATTCAATACAGGAACTACCAGATCCATCTGAATTCTTGAATTCTACAGATAATTGAATCAAGACTTAGTTGACAATAAACATCCTAATACATTATTCAGACTATTGTCCTCATCTTTGTCACCATATTTATTACAACGTTTTGGTTGTTGTACGCTTCGGCCTTCTTCAGGTAGTTGGAATGTCGAACTGAACCCTTTATTTCACTCACTGGGGTAGACTGTTCTAGTTTCACGTGCCAGGACCCAAAGAGTGTGTTCAAGGCAGTGGAGAACTTTCAGAGGGAAATTAACAGGAGATAACTGATCACCCATTAAACATGGCACAAGTGAGAGAGCTCTGAAAAATTCTCAGACTGATGCACTTCCTAAATCTGACCAAATAGCTAAATTTCAAATGTATTTTGGGGAAAAACTTTGTCAGGCCAAGAACTATTCAGCATCCACTCTTATATATTTTGTTGACAACTGTGGCCTTCTTTTGTTAGAACGACTCCTTCAGACAAGATGCTCTTGTTTTATTTAGGGGTTTTACCATTCATCATTTCCCCAGAGAATTTTCCTCCTTTCTAATGTGACAAATTTGAACTGTGTCAAGTAGTCTCATTAAGGTCCTTAACAGAATCAACATCATTTCATTATTCACATCTATAAGAAGAGGAGGGTAACCTAAAATGATTTTTTTCTTTTTAACACTTACCAAATAAAAATAGAATGATACAAAAAAAGAAAAGCCTAAAGTGTTAATATTCATGAAGACATGGTATGACAAACTCATATATGAATTAGCAATCTTTTTCTTTTTTTTAATGTTTAGTTAAATAAAGGTAGAATCATAGAGAAGCCAAAATAATGATGATACACTTCATGCTCATACAGTAATCTTATAATTAACTAATTAGTAATCTTATAAATTAACTGATTTAAAATATGGTTTCTTTGCTACACAGGAATTACCAGGTTTCAAAAACTGAAGCTAAAAAATTCAAATTTAATTATATAATTGAATTAAAAGCATTAGTTCTGTTTCATCTTCAAGCAAATTTTGGAATAACTTATTTTTAAATTTACTGAGTTTTAAATACACATACAATTCTTAATATTTTGTTTCCAAGGATACAGAGAAATCCAACTATTTAGACAGGGGTGGTAGTGTGTTCATTTTTATTAACTATTATTGTATCAATTATGAGTTACGTTCTAAAAGAGGTTAAGTCTAGGTAGGGTAGGGATGCATTTTTCAACAAATTTTGACATCCGTTCAATGCATGTCATCTGTTTTTTTTATGAATGAGAAAAAGGTTTTCAGCATTTTTTCGTTAAATTCATACTTGTATAGATAAAGATTCTTTCTAAAAGGGATATGTTTGGGTCAGAATCCATTATATTGAACTACAATTTTAAAATATTATTTTTACTCTTAATTACTAATTAAGTTTTTTAAAACAAATAAATGTAATAGAATTACTTAAAAATTATTATTACATATCAAATATAAATATGTATATTGCCAGCTCCCATTTTCTTTTCTTTTTTAAATATTGATTAAGGAAAATTTTTGACAATGTCAGCAAAGAATAGCTATTTCATTTCATTGATTCAGTAAATTTTTATTTTTTATAAACTTAGTAATATATAGTTTCTCATATATGCACAAAGGACATGGGTCATTTAATGACCTACATATTCTAGCTTTTCTTATTAATTTTCATTTTACTGTAGGTGTTTTATTGGTTTCTTTTTAAGTTCCAGAAATATTTCAGTATTTTATTTATCCTAAATGAACTTTGATGTTGACTGAATCACTTTTTGAACTCTTGGCTTGTGCAACCTATATAGATTTTTTATGCTTTCAGAATTGTCAATAGATGAGATATTGCATTGGTATACTAATGATTCCATACATTTATTTTGTAGAGGACAGTTATGAGGATATTATTACAATATATATATAGATATAGATAGATAATATTAGTAATAAATATACACATACATATGCAAAATATTTAAATCTTTAAAACTTCTCTCTGTTAAATATTAATCCCCTACCTTCATCTTTAGACCTTTCTGCTCTTCTGTTCTTCTCTCATCTGTTACCCCACCCTTTAGCTCTAACATTCGTCCCACACTCTCATTCTTACACTCTCACTAAATTTTATTTTTTATTCCCAGAGTTGTTTTTTCTGTTTTCTTTTTGAATTTGTAGGTCTGATGAATTGGATCGTATTTACGATTCCAATGGAATAAATTATGACCATGGAATATTAGTGTTTAAGCCTTTTTATTATTTATATATATATATATATATATATATATATATATATATATATATATAGATAAAAATTAGTAATCTAGATTTTCAAATTATTTCTATTTTTTCAATTTGTGTAAATTGATATAATTTTTACTGATTCCAATTGAATTTTTTTAACATTTAAGTTATTGCCAAGAGTAAAAAACATCAATTAATTATCATTTGATAAAAAATATAAAAGATTTCAACAAAGAAGTGTACTAAGCTTTAAATCATTATCTTTTTTTCCTTTTCCTTTCTAAGATTTAAAGAATTATATAAAAGTATTGTTGATTCTTAAATATAATATGATAGTACCCATAAAAAGTGGTGGAATTATTTACATATATATATATATATATATATATATATATATATATATATATATATATATATATGGGAAACATACAACAAAAAGAAAGAGAAACAAAGATTGCACCTCCTTATCAGTGACCATGATAAGGCACTTCAAAATGGCTTCTCTCAATATATAACTTGCGAAAAACAATATTGAAGGATGGAGTGGGAATATTGGATCTAGCTGCAGCAATTACATGACCAGTATACAAAATGATGGAACAAACGTTAGCAGAACACCAAGTGGCAAGTTTATGTGCTAAAAGGTATCATGGGCTTAATCAAATAGGATGAGATTGAAGTTTCAACAATTGAAGATAAAAAGCAGTCATAGATGAAGATTAAAGAAAGAAATACAATTTTATTGGTGACAAGCATTGGGTCATATTCCATCGGATTGTCCAGAAAATGGGATGGAGGAAAAGAAATTGGTGTCAGTCTTCTCCCCAGGCAAAATGTAAATGCTGTGCTGCCCACAACTGATGTCCAGGTTGATGGATACTATGCCTGGTTTTGATGAATTCTAGATGATCCTGCACAATTGTAAGTCATTCTGTCAGCTTTGGAAGAGGGGAGGATATGGATGTGCCAACTGTTTATGGGGAAAACTCATGTGCCTTGGAGATAAAAATATCAACCTGGAGAATGCAACGCAGATTCAGTTGAAATTTGATAGTAGAAAAAAAAAAGAAGAAAAAAGTACAATGTTATTTGTGTCTAAACCATAGGTCACATTACATCAGCTTGTTCAGAAAACAGACTGAGAAAAGACATCAGCACAAAACTCCTCCCCAGGTAACATGTGGTACTAACTGCAACTGAGGAATACTGTGCATGGCTTTTGTAGATTCTGGGTGTTCCTACTCAACTGCGAATCAGTTTATCAGCTTTACAGATACACTGTGCTGAGTGTTAATCGGGGGAAAACTCATGTGCTGAGAGTTAATGAGCAAAACTCATGTGCTCAGCATTAACGGGTAAAACTCACGTGCTGAGTGTTAATTGGAAAACTCATAAGTGCTGTGAAGTTGGAAGTATCAACCTTGGAGAATACAATGTGGATTAAGTTTAAGTTGAAATTTTAATAGTAAAAAATAAGCCATTACATTTTAGTGACCTCCTTGTAATTAATGCCATTTAGCATGTTTGACAATGTCCAGGTCAATCAATCAAATGTAGAGTAAGTTTTATTAAAGGATACCTGAATGTACAGTCAAACTTTCTCATTCCGAGCCGTTGACTAATACAACAACTGCACATCCTGAACTGAACTGGATTATATACAGAATTTAAATTGTGAATTTATGATTATCAACATCTACCCCAACCCACTGTGTGGCATTTACTGAAGTGTACAACCATGGGTGTCAAAATGATAATATAACTTTCTCCTCTCACTCCTATTTATTCTACTGTAGCTATTGTCAATCTATAAAATAATATCAATATGATATCAAAATTTTAGTTCATTAATTACTTTTTTAATTATTTCACAAGCAAAGCAATAAAGATACTAAGATGTACGACTATGAAAGAATAAGAAAAAGAAAACATTATAGCAGTAGCTTCAGACTAGATATGGCAGCAATATATATATATATATATATATATATATATATATAGCAGTAGCTTCAGACTAGATATGGCAGCAATATATATATATATGTATATATATATATAGTAGGTTCAGACTAGATATGGCAGCAATATTCAATGCATGGACAAATGGTAAATTTCTAAAACTGCAAAACGAATTCTGGCGAATATGAGATGCTTTACCAATTCAGAGTTGATTAGATCCTCTTGTATTTTCTAGTAACGCCTGCCAAAATGAGGTAAAAGACAAATAGTACAATAATTCAAGAGATTGATAGGTTCAGCAGAGTTCTTAAAAACAAGAACTACAGAAGAGAATTTCCAATAAGTTGGAAAGCAAGAAGCACCATGATATTTGTTGTAGAGTTTGAGAGAGAAAAGAAATCAGTTCAGGAGCAAATTTCCTTGGGACAATTTTGCAGGGATTCCATCAAATCTACATTTGCTTGTGGGAATCTAGAAAAAAAAAATGAGAATTTTACTCAATAAGAAAAAAAACAAGAAAATGAGCAATCTCAAAAGATGTTTGCAACTTTCTTTTCACACCAAAAAAGGTAGGGAGTTAAAGATTTTGTAGCTTAGACTAAATCAAAGATGGCTGAAGAACAAATTGAAATTCTGAAATTCTCAGTACTTGAGACAGAGAGAGAAAACATTGTTTCTTCAATGTCACATACAGAAATATGTTAGACATGTTGCCTTCTTGAGGAATACATATTTCCTGACAAATTAGAAAATTCCAATACAATGCTTACTTTCTTAATTTCATTCATCATACAATGTACACCCTTGTGAAAATTAATTGAAACAACCACTTTAGTTTCCTTTCTTCCACCATACAGTCAGTTTTAGACCCACTGGAGTGTCAGGGTGTAATCAATTTCTATTTGTTCCTCAGATTAGGTCATTTGCAGTGGTGTGCAGTAATATCAATCTATTTTCGGGGTGTATGATGAAATTTGTTTGGCCTTGAAAAATACTGCATCATCTGTGATTGCAACAGATTTTTATCATATCCGTACACTATTGTCTCGACTGTTGATTAGTTGTCCTATGGCCATTGTCTGCAAGGGACGTTATTCCAAGGAAGTGTACGAAAATTGAAACACTGCACAAACACACTGGCAAGCCTTATCATTAAGCAAATCAAAGTACTATGGACTGGCCCAGATACTCTCCCGATTTAAATCCAATAAAGAATCCGTGGTCAATCTGCAAGGAACAATTTTGTGGAATGGACATACGAAGGACTACTAACATGTGCACTCGGTCATGATTGGAAAAATACAAAAAAAAAGTAAATAATAATGGAATTATTTATTTTGTTTCAATTAAGTTGCACAAGGGTGTATCTATACTGTTTAATATCCAAAATGCAAACAAAGCAATTTCTAAAAATTCAATGGATTTTAATTAATTAATCTGACATAAAGGCAAAATGGATTCTTGCTTTATTGTGAAGCTCTTTGTGGCTGAGTGGTAAAAGTATGTCATATCAGGTAGTGGTTCCTCCTGAAAAGGATGGTCAGGCTTGAATCCTACTGAAGGGCACATTTTCTTTATTAAATGTTCTCAAATATGCAGACTGGTAGATGAAATAAATACTGTTTAAAATAACGAAAGCATCTTCTTAAATGAGTATCCACTAAAAATAACATTTGAAATAATAAAAACATATATACATATGTTTTTATTATATATCTGTCTATATCTCTGAAATGAGGTATTATGATTACTTGTATTATTTACATTATTCAGATTGTTATCTTCATCTCCATTGCCATATTCACATTTCGGATGTTGTACGCTCCAGCCTTTATGTCTATGTCTCTCTTTTTATCTGTCTATATCTCTGAAATGAGGTATTATGATTACTTGCATTATTTACATTATTCCGATTATTATCCTCATCTTCATTGCCATATTCACAACATTTCAGTTGTTGTATGCTCTGGCCTTCTTCAGGTGATTTATCAACAAGTGGATAAAGAAGTTGGTTAGATCCAGTGACTAGATCCAAACAGTTGTGAGTTCAATACCACACCACACTAAAACTTGGAGAGTTGAATTAAAGGGAAGTAACTGATATTTACTGATATCTTACCTTGTTCTCTTTTTAGTAATCTTCCTTTATTGTTCGTTCTGTTTCCACAGATTGAGTTCGTAATAACTCAGCCAAGAACTGAACTCACAAGGCTACCAAATTTACAAACCAATACCATAACCCACTAGGCTACTGTCCTGTGGGTCAATCTTCTGGAAGTGTCTTCTCATGAAAATTGGCTTTCCCATACATTATAGCTCAGGACTCAGGGTTGGACATTGGGAATCTGGGGACAGCAATACAGGACTGAACAGTTGTGGAAAGGGATTGTCAATGGAGTTCTGACCAACCACAGGGAGGACAAAGGATGGTGATGATGATGATGACTGATATTCATCCTAAATACAACACAAAATTCATCAAACAACTGTTTTACCAAGAGAAAGAAAACAGTTCCAAAATTAAAAAGGCAACGGGTGAACTACTCCAGTATCTTTCTAAAAAATCTCTATATCTCTAAGATCAGATAATATGATTACTTGCATTATTTAAATTTTCCAGGCTGTTATCCTCATCTTCATTGCCATGTTCACATTTTGGCTGTTGTATACTCCGGCCTTCTTCAGGTGATTGGAATTGTGAACCAAACCTTTTATTTCATCCACCAGGGTAGGTTGTCCTAGTTCCACATGCCATGCCTCTTTCGGATGTCTCAGTCTCTTTAACTCAACTCTCCAAGTTTTTGGTTCACCACTGCTGTGGCGTGGCATTGAATTCACAACTCTTTGGGTCTAGTCACTGGATCTAACCAACGTCTTTTGGTGGATGAAATAAAAGGTTCAGTTCGAAATTCCAATCACCTGAAGAAGGCCAGAGTGTACAACGGTCGAAACATTGTGAATATGGCAATGAAGATAAGGATAACAGTCCGAATAATGTAAATAACACAACTTTCTCAAGAAGTTATGTCAATTCACAAATAAAGAAAAGGAATCTGCGGAAAGCTAGGATTGTCCATGTCCTGAAGTGACATGACTTTAAAAAAATAAATAAATAAAAAATAATGGTATAATCCATGTATAAACTTGTCCTTACAATTCCTATCTATAAATGTTAACAGGATTTTCCACAAATTCATGACAAAACCTGATCTCTAAATCTTATTTTAAAAAATAGATAAAAAAAGCTTTTCATCCTTCATACCCAATTACACAATTCCAAGCATTAACAGGAAAGTATTTTAATCAGATATCTATTTTAAGAAATTGCGAAAGGAAAAAGAAAAACATCGCACACAGAGATTTTCTTATATATGTAAACATAATAAAGTTATTTTCCCATGGGTATGAAAGTTACCTTGTAAAAAAAAGTCAAGAATTGATACTGGATAATTCATTAAAGAAATGTTTTTAAATATCTTATCTAAAAATTTTATGGAAAACATTTGCATTTTGCTATAAAGAAAAAAAACACTAAATAAACTTCAAATACAGAATCACTATTTAAATCTATTCAATAAAAATGAAGCAGATGAGAGATAAGAAAGAAGCAAGCCTATGTCGATGATTGCACAAAGTGCAAGTAATAGAAATGATCATTTGCTTGATGGAAGGCTATTTCACATCATCAATATTACTTGCTACTCAACAGCAAATCTAAACCCCATTATCATTAGTGCAGCTCCTGGTGTTATGGCTAGGAACAAATCTTGGAGGTCGGTGGTGAGGGCAGGAAGTACGACTACATGTTTTATACTGCAGCAACACATACAAGAACGAGAGTAGCAAGAGAGGGAGTGCAATAAACAAGGCTAAAGCAACAGTCTTTTAATGAGACATTCACAGGAAAGAGAGTGTAATTGCGTGCATGAAGGCAAAGCATGTGCATTGTGTGCACATCTGAGGAGACAAGTGGAGGTGCAGGAAGTTCATATGCACATGTCTGATTAGAGCATGAACATGTGAAGCACAAACATCAGCATTTGCTTGTTTTGTTTTGTTTTTTGGTTGTTTTTTTTTTTTTCAAGAAGAGAAAGGAGAGGAGAGGAGAGAACGGACGAGAGAGAAAAGGAGAGGAGAGAGCGGACGAGAGAGAAAAGGAGAGGAGAGAGCGGACGAGAGAAAGAGAACGCACGAGAGAGAGAAGAGAGAAAGCACGAGAGAGAGAGAAAAGAGAAAGCACGAGAGAGAGAAGAGAGAAAGCACGAGAGAGAGGGTGCGGAAGGAGGAGAAGGAACGAGTGAAAGAGACACGGAGGAAGGGGGGAATGAATAGATAGACAAAGATAAGGAGAGAGAAGGAGAACGAACGAAAAGGAAAAGAACAATAAGAAAGAGGAGGGTAGAGAAAAAGAGAAAGAGAATCATAAAGGTAAAAAGAACGTAGATAGTAGTTAATAGCATTCATTTAAATGACATCGGATAGTCGGGATGGAGAGTCCAGGTGGGAAGGATACAAAAAGTCAAGTTGGGGTGTGAAACACAAGGAAGCAGGCACACCTATTGCGTATCATCACATGTTCAAATAAATAAGAAACAGACCACAGGATGAATAATAATAATAATAATAATATTTTTGGTTTTTTATCTAAGCATGTATGTACAATAACGGTTCCTGCAGTGATATTCCAATGCAGTTGAGTGCAAAAAAGTCATTCCGTGATAGAAAGGATTTTGAATAAAAAAGGTCTTCTTAAATAATCAGAGGTCACCTTTTAAAAGTCCGTTTTCCTTTTTTCATCTCCACCCCATCACAACACACGAAGCATTATTCATTATTGTTTCTTTGTAAAGAAAAAGAAAAACCGAAAAGTAAAATTAAAGAACAAAAAAAAAAAGTGTCGAATATTTCTCAGCAGTAGCAGTCTATTGCAGATGGGACTCCTCACATGGCATTCTTCTCTAACCAGCCTAGATGCCGACTCATAAGTTCAAAGCAAAACTAATGTTTTTCAAGCAAGATCATTTATTTTTTTTTATAGTAGTAGTAGTATAAATTGCAAAGGATTTTTAAATTTTACAGTACTTTATTAAAAATAAAACGTGTACAAGAAAGACACGGGAACACTTCATAAATTCTCTTAATAATAATAATAATAATAATAATAATAATAATAATAATAATAAACTTGCTGTCACATGATCTTCAGTCAAAGTCATGTTACTGCGGGTACAAAGACTTAAGGAAAAAAACTACATTGTGTGTTGTTTTCATTAGAACGTTGTTCGAAAAAAATGGTCAGAAATGATTTATTTTATAGTGATTCAAATAGTGGAATAGCCCAAAAAAGTCCATGTAAAAGAACTTGGAACAGTAAAATGATCTAGAGAGAAAAACTGAGAAAGTGCAGATCGCAACTCTGTTGAAGTCTTCTAGAATTTCGAAGAATGTACTGGAGAGGTGAAAAGATGAATTCGAGCCATTACTCGACCCCCACCCTCTTGTAATAAACACTTAGTGTTAAAAAAGAAAAAGAAGGTAACTAATATTAACAATTTTAGCATGAATGATAAGTAAGTCTCTCTACTAATTATGATAAGTCACTCTCTAGTCTCTACTAATTTAAATTTATGCATACTTTTATTTTCAAAGGATTTTATTTTTATTTCTTTCCAAATGGAATAAGTGAGGAAGGGTAGCTTTTTAGAGTTTTTTTTTTCTTATGTCATTCTCGTTTTTAGATGAGTCCTGATAAGAGAAAAAGAGAGAGAATAAAGAAAGAGAAGATAAAGAGAGAAAAGAAAGAAAGAGAAGATAAAGAGAGAAAAGAAAGAAAGAGAAGGTAAAGAGAGAAAAGAAAGAAAGAGAAGATAAAGAAAGAAAGAGAAGATAAAGAGAGAAAAGAAAGAAAGAAAATTTCAAATGTTTGTTCTTTGCTTTCAGTCCTTAGTCCTTAGCTCTACCACTGAACAAGCCATACCTGTTGTAAAAAAAAACCCTAGGGCACCTTCCGCGAAGTAATTACGAGAGCACGCGCATCACACAGACCGTTTGTTAGTGTAGAGGAAGTTTGTTATCACTGCCACAAAAGAAAACAAAACTGTAAATATGTGTATGATGACTATTATTATGGTTAGTAAATAAAGCCAATTAACAATGCTCTAGTCTTTGACTTAAAATTTGTTTCGCTCCCATAATGAAAGACTTTCTTTCACTTTCTTTCAATTGTTACCCTTCAAAACTTCCCCATTCAAAAAAAAATGTAAAAAACGAACAGAATCCATTAAACATTGACTGTAGAAAGTCGTACAGATTTTTAACATGAAAATTAGCTCTCAGCTCAGCATTTCGCTGTTGTGATGTCCAGGTTTGACTTTCAATTTTATTTGACATCAATAAAATTTTGCTATGGCCTTGTCTGCATTGGTCGTCATGGCTCATCTAGTAAAGATGTCGTTGCTTAATCAGCTTTTAATTCCGTAAAATTTGGAGGGTTTTTTTTATATAGATAATTTTTTGCGATTAAGGATCATTTAAAAAGGAAGAGTCTTTAACTAGCAATCGTTAATAGCACAGCTGGTTTGGTTCTCTAATGATGCAGTTTTTGCAGAGCTCAATCAGAAAGCAGATGCCTTTCCTTTGGTGAGTTCAAAAAATGTTATATATCCAAAAACCACAAAAAAAAAAAATTACAGATAATAAATATTTCAATACCGTTATTTCCGAGTTTAAAATTTTCAGTTCAAAGTTAATGAAGAAAGAAAGATGCTTTTCTATCTTTCGAATAATCTCATAAAATTAAAAAAGGAATATTTTAAAATGATTATTTGAAAGTAGAGTATTTTTTTATCAGTCCTCTTTATTGGAAATCAAATAATATACGCATATTCTTTCATTTTCAAAGTCATTTTCTCTCAGAAATGATACGCGTATTGTTTTTATTTAGAAGATGATGAAATTCGTCAGTATTTCTTGATTCGTTTGAACAAAGTTTCTTACAATTCATTACGCAGAAAAAAATTAACGAAAAGTTATTTTTAAGAATTTTTCAACTGAAATTAAATAAAAATGCTTATTTTCTTTAAGTTTGTATAAATTTCAATATTTTACTAAAAATTTATATTTTGAAAAACTGAAGTGACAAAATATCCAAAAAACTAAAAAGTCTATATTTCTCAAGTGATTCCTGGCAGTGAATGAAACAGTTTGGGACAAATTAATTTACGTACCACGATTCTCTAAGAAAATGTCCATTTATCTGAGGTACAACGTCAGTCAGTAGTAGATAGAAAAGTTTGTCTTTTATAAAATTATCTTGATTTTAATAAGATTTACATCCGAATGAGGAAAATGTTTTATTTAAGTTACAAAATTGAAAATAATCGTGATATGACGAAGAGAAACAAAATTAGGAGGAGAGACGGGTAGCCAATAGTACACAGAGGTGACCTCTGTAGAAAAATAAGAAAGAAAGGAAGAATACAGTTTCTGTTTATTTGGATAGTTTTAAAATGCAAATAGTAAAAAGAAAGAATTTAAAAAACCTCCTTCGACGCTTTACAAAAAGCAAAACGCAAATTATTCAAGTCAAGTAGTAACTTAGGGCAAAAAGAAATGAACGAAAAAGCTACAGAAAAAAAAAGAATTTCAATATTTTTTTTTCCTTCCATTCATTCAAAGAGTCTGTTTTTAGAGATATATATTTTTTTAACAACATTAGTATTATTTGAACAGCTAAGAATTACCGACTAAAAGAGTTTTGTGGTGTTTTTTATGCAACTTATTGCTTAGTTTCTCTCTGTTAGTATTTTTATAATTTTTCAAAGTTATAACTGTTAAATATCTTTCTTCTAATTAAATAGTTTCAGGTTAATGAGTCGTAAAAAACATCAATCAATAAAAAATAAATCTAACAACTTAAGATTTTGGCCTTAATAAATGGTTGACTGAGTGAAAAATTACTGATTATCCAAAGGCTTCAGACGCACTGCAGAAAACGGTAAAAAAAAAAACAAACAAAAAAAAACTAAAAACTATGTAATAAGTAATCAATACGAAGAACAGATCAAGAAGAGAAAAGTTGTCTGCTACAGGGAAAGCGTGTATTGTTTGCTAAAAAATAAAAAAAATAAAAACTAAAACATGTGATATTACATTTTTAAACGAATGTTCTCCAGATGGGGTGAGGATTTTTTTTTGTAACATTTTTTTAAAGGTTTGGTTTAAAAAAACAAGTTATAATTTCTATTTTTATTTATCAAATTTTATCTCCAACTCCAAAAAAACTACATTATTTCCATCTGAAAAGTTGTTTTTTTTTCTTTACGCTATTTTAAAATAAATATTTTTTTTTTATTTTAAACCAGTAAAGACAATGTGAGTAACCCACCATAAGTTTTTTTTAATATGTGTAAGTAGTGTACTGTAGTGTACTCAAATCTACTGTATGTTAAAATTTATAATGAAATTGTGACAACATCTGAAGGACCGAAATAAGTTATGCGATGATTCATTTATTTTTATTTATTTTTTTTTTGTTTTGTCAAAAATGAATTCTAAAATTGTTCAACTGATGAAGGGAGAAAAAAATTAAAATTTTTGCCTTCATGACCTGATGCAATAATACTAACAAGTTTTAACAAAGAAAAAAAAGATTCCAACTTCTCTCTTCAAGTGGCAATGACTATCTCGATATTTAGACAGTACAATTTTTAGAAAAGGGACAATACAAAGCCATTCATTCAAGTAAAAGAAAAAATGTGAAGGGTGACATGAACGATTACTGGAAATTATGTTATTCTCGTGTAAAATGATACTATTTTCCTCAAATTTTTACATTGAATAAATTATGACCGTTTTAATTTTATTCATTAGAAGAAAAAAAAAATACGTTAATAAGAGCAATTATTGTAGCCCTTGACTGCTAGCATTCTTTTCTCGTGTGACCCCAAACAAAACCTGCCCACTTTCACTTTTAAAGGATTCTACATTAAATTCTTTACTTTATTTACATATTTTACTTTTATAAACATTTTATTTTTCCTTCTCCTGACCTTGCAAATTCCCCTTGACCTTGCCAGGCTCCCTTTTCCAAAATATTGATTTTTATACCGTCTTCTGAGCAAACGGTTTTTTGATTTTTTTTTTTTTTTTTAACGTTCACAACCTGAAGACAATTTCATTAAGGTTTACTCGAGGAAATAAACAAAACAAAAACGACTAAGGTAAATATTGGCAAACAAAAAACAAAAACTCAGGGCTCACTTTACTTGAAGGTAAGTATTAAGTACTGACCCCTCACTTTGTGACCATAAGGGTGAATGCTTCACTAAAAATCTCGATTTGACCGTGTGTAAATTCACACAGGTAGAAGAGAAAGAATTATTACTGATGTGATGAAGAAAAAGGTATTTTCTCTGTAGTAATTATCAGGACATTATTGAATCCAGTCATCTAATCATTTTCAAGTTCAAATTTTAATGCAATGTGTTCACGGGTGCACACGTAAGTACAGGTTAGCCGTTTAGAGAGAGTCATATTTTCTTTCAACAATGCTTTGTGTTCAACAAACAAAAGTCATGCTTTAAATAAAGAGGAGAAAGGGAAAAGACATCACAAAAACAACTTGTCACTTGACTAATTTGGCAAAAAGTAATCGACGTCAAAATACAAACTTGTTCTCGTACATAAACAAAAAACGTTTTTCACTTGTTAAAAAACGATTCATTCTTCGTTTCAGATACACAATATTTTTTAATTTTTATTCGATTTTTTTTTCTTTTTCGTCAGGTGATATTGCACACAAGTTCATAAAGTGTATATCTATATACTGTAAGTAATGTGTGTGTATGAAGAATTGTTATTTGGTGAATTAATTTCCTACAAAGAAAGGAGACCATCTCAGGACTATCTACCCCGGTCAATTAGAAGTTGGATAATGAAAAAGAAAAATCACGCACCCCCACTATAAAAGCAATCAGGGTGAGAAAGAAAGAATTAACAAACACTTTAAATTAGTATCCATATAAAAAAAATTCATTGTAGTTAAAAGACTGAAGACTAAGAGTGACGACAACTTGGATCCACTACTCTCAGTCTCTACCAATTACTAAGCCGTTGTTTCTTTTGAAAAATGAAAGTGCACACAACACATGAAATGTTGAAGTTAGTCCACAATCGAGGAGGAGAGGGTTAGCGCTCATTTTGTTTTGCTTTTAAATTCAATGATTAATTAGATTTTAGACATTATTGAGTTGGAGATGAGGTATATTCTTCAAATATATTGTTACCGTAGAGACAATAAATAGTCAACAACCGATGTGGTGGCATTTTTAAAGCTTTAAAAAAAAAAAATAAATAAATAAAGCACATGTTTCTCGTACTTACTTCAAGATAATCAATGATACAATTGAACCCGTAGCAAAAACAAGAACAGAAAATAAATAATTTAGAAAGGAAAGAAATGATTATTATTATGAATGAATGAATCGAATGGGGGGGGGGGCGAATGAATGAGTTGAATTAAAGTCTTTGATAAACTTGCGTTGTTTTTCTTTTTGTTTTCTTTTAACACCTGATGTTGTAACATAACAACATGACATTTTTAATTCAGTAGTTATTGTCATCTTCTCATGCCAATCACTTTTTTTTTATACGATTGGTTTTCTTACCTGGATGATTAGAGAGAGAGAGAGAGAGTGCGTGTAAGTTAAGAAGAATAGTACAGTTTTTTTTACGAGTAAGTACTTACAGTAGGTTTTAGTCCTCAGTTCTTCTATTTCGTCCGGTTTTAGCTTACTATTTCTCTTCCCCATGTTTCAAGTCATACATCCTAAGAAGGGAAGAGTGCACATGAAATGTTTTCGTCGGAGGAGAGACTCTCACAAACTAAAAGAGACTGTTTTAGAGAGAGAGAGAAAGAAAAAAAAGAAGACAGACAGACAAAGAAAAGTAAGTACTGTTGTGAATACGGGAAGAGAGAAAAAGAAGAAGATAAAAAACACTAACGAGGTGGGGAGGAAATCTAGACACACACGCACACAGAGGATGAGGAGAAAAAGAAAGAGAAAATAGATGAAGGCTAAAGAGAGAAGCGTGTGCGCGGCTGTACTGTAGAGAAGGAGGAAGAGGAGGAGAGAAATATTGTATTGGAATAATACAGAGAAATTAAAGGGGAGAGAGAGAAGGAAAGATACACAAGAAAAATAATGAGAGGGGGAAAGAAGAAAAGTGAACAAGAAAGAGGGAGAATGAGAAGCTTTAATGCGAGTTGGGAAAGCAAGCCGAATCATTTATGAAACTGTGGGTTGATGTTGCTGCTATTACTACTACTACTATTGTAACCGTTCACTATTATTACTACAACTACTATTTTAGTAGTACCATCGTACCAATAACAATATGATTATCATTGAGCAAATAACATTGTGCTTCAGTGTTCTGTTAATTAATCCCCGTTAATAATCACTAATGCGATAGTGACGATGGTAATTAATTAGCGTTAGTGACTAACAGTTAGTCAGTTGTAAAATTGGTATAAAACACTAACAGTAAGTTACTGTCAGTAACATTTGTGTACTGTACACTCAGTGATGTACACTATGTCGTACAAAACTAGTATCACTACGAATAATAACTTAGTACAACTACAGCTGCTGACGTTGTTACTTTTAAGTTCCTGTGCTGTATTGGAACAATTATTGAAACTTCTGTGTTTTTGATAGCTTTTCTTCTGCGGTCGGTATCTATCTATCTATCTATCTATCTATCTCAGTCTGTTATCTATCTATCTATCTATCTATCTATCTATGTTCATAAGTTCATATCTATCTTTCTATCTATCTGATGATATAACAATATATATATATATATATATATATATATATATATAACACATACAGTCAGTCTCTCTTTGTCACTCTCTTTCTCTCTCTCACCTTTTGTTGTCCATTTTATCATCTAGCTCTCTCTTCATCTCTTACTGACAGGTCAAGAAATCTAATTACCATTTTCTGTGATTCTAACAATAAGTTTGGTAAACCTGTCTTATTTATTTTGACTTTTTATTATCATCTCAAACACACAGATACACAATTCTTTACCCTTCTCTGAAAAATATTTTTCAGATCTTTGTGACAGGAATAGCAAAAACAAGAATGATGCTGCAACGCAGATGCCAAACACTTGTTGTGCAACCAAGAGACACTTGGGACTTACTGCGGAAGATTTATAAACAGACCAACTAAATCTAATATGACCAATTATAATAATAAAATATCAATGACCAATGATGATATATTTTTTTTAATTCTACAAAATCAAAAGTGCTTTTTTTTTCAAACTTACATATTTTAAAGTGAATATTTTAACTTGTTTTGGTCAATATCTAAAATAAGCATTTAATATTTAAATATTTTGTGTGTAGTGGAGATATGTACACTATCTCAACAAAGAAATTTCAGTGTGTGTGTGTGTGTGTTTTAAGAGTTTGGGATAGTCTCACCTTCAAATCATATTTTTTTTATAATCACACATAAGTAAGCCTATCATAACTTTTCCTTGTTTGGGTCTAACTTTACATTCAAAATCTTGTCATAATTCTTCATAATACAAAGTTCACAATTCCAGGTCAGGTCAACATGATCATCATTAACTTTTAGACAGTAATTTTATCTTTTCAGAGACATTTTCCTTGTTCAAATGATTTAAGACAAAAATAAACAAAGTGCAACTACATTTTCTTAAACTTTAATTTCTTTACTATTTTAACTATGGTCAGCCTGTTTTCAAATAATTTAAATAAAGAAACACTCAACATTGAATAATGGACATTTTAAAATTCCAAAGAGCTTATAGCTGAAATACTCCTTCTCACCAATGTCATTGGTTGGCAGGTAAATTCTTCTTCTTGATGTGCCATCTCCCCTCAAAATGTAGGTGATCATGGTTCTCCATAACTTCCTATCCTTTAAGCTCTTAATAAATTTTGTCTTTATGTTATTTCTCTCAAACCCTGTTTTGCCATCCATTTATTCAAGCTCATTATTCACCTTCTATGTGCTGGCTCTCTTCAGAATGGTGGCGATCATGGCTCTCCACAATTTCCTGTCCTTCATAGTTCTTTTTGTCTTTCTGTTATTTCTCTAAAGCCTGTTTCACCATCCATTTACTCAAGCTCATTCTTCTTCTTCTTCTTCTTCTTCCATGTGCCGTGTCCCCTCAGGATATATGCGATCATGGCTCTCCACAATTTCCTGTCCTTCATAGTTCTTTTTGTCTTTCTGTTATTTCTCTAAAGCCTGTTTCACCATCCATTTACTCAAGCTCATTCTTCTTCTTCTTCTTCTTCTTCCATGTGCCGTGTCCCCTCAGGATATATGCGATCATGGCTCTCCACAATTTCCTGTCCTTCATAGTTCTTTTTGTCTTTCTGTTATTTCTCTAAAGCCTGTTTCACCATCCATTTACTCAAGCTCATTCTTCTTCTTCTTCTTCTTCTTCTTCTTCTTCTTCTATGTGCAGTGTCCCCTCAGGATATATGCGATCATGGCTCTCCACAATTTCCTGTCCTTCATAGTTCTTTTTGTCTTTCTGTTATTTCTCTAAAGCCTGTTTCACCATCCATTTACTCAAGCTCATTCTTCTTCTTCTTCTATGTGCCGTGTCCCCTCAGGATGTATGCGATCATGGCTCTCCACAATTTCCTGTCCTTCATAGCTCTTAATAAATTTTGCCTTTTTCTTATCTCTCCTAAACCCTGTTCCGCCATTTACTCAAGTTCACGAAGTATGTTATGCATTGTTTTCCTCTGTCCCTTTTCTGTCCTGGGAATATCAAATTTTCTGAATTAATCTAGTAGCAAAAGTAGCAAATTAATATGGGGCCCAGCATTTTTGAGGGTCCCATATTAAATATTTTCAAGCTGTCTCGTGAAATTGGCATCTGACAATCTGGCAATGTTAATGTCTACATATTGGGGGATGCACGTCTTTTCATGTAACATTATATCTAGACTATTAAATCTACTCAAATATCTCGTTACAATCATTTGTCTCATATTTTTCTGAGTTTGTTTATGTCAAATATTTACTTGTTTTATAAGTACTTAAAACTTCTTCTTTTATGTGCCTTGTCCCTTACCACAACCTTCTAGTCACTGTAGCCCACGGTAGCATTTTTCACTTTGACAAACCTTCTGACATCCATTTTGTCATTCATTCATGCAAGTTTGTCTGGTAAGTGACCTGCTGTCTTTCCTATCCCTCCTATGTGTCCAGAAATTTCAGCTCTTTTTGTAAAAAAATGTTATAAAGTTTAATGTACCTAGTTTTAAGTATAGCTAAAATAACTAATGTGATTTCAGGCATTACTGTAAATCAGTTGGCAAATGTTTTCCATGAACTGCAAAATTGTATTACCCTTTTGTATTGGTAATAATTGAGGAAACATAAATTAAAATTTCAATAAAACCTTAAAAAATATAGATTTACTTCTTTTTAATCCTTTTTACAAATTATTTCTATCACAAATACAAATAAAGTTATAAATTTTTTAAAGTGCACCCCTGTATATAATTTACGATTTAATATTTATGTGAATTTTTCACTTAGGGCTGCTTTATAACATGCTACAAGCCTTGTGTTACCTTAATCTTACCTTGGATAAATACTAGGAATTTGAATTTTTCCACTTGAAATATTAGTGCAGCACAACCTTACATTTATTCTACCTTATGCAACACCAGGATAAACTTAGTAAATATCCAAGAAAAAAAACTGCAGCTTCTCTAACAGTACAGACAATAGACAGTCTCTTGTTTGTTAGGTCATCTTAGACCTAGAAGTCTTTTATTGTGAGTTCAACTCTTATTGGCAGACATAGTTTTGCCACATGTGCATTGAAAATGAATCTGCAGATATTTCTGAAATGAAATCTAAACAAGAAAGAATTCAAAACATTCACTTGAAAGAAAAATACACTTTGAAAACAGGAATTGTTACTATTCTTTGATTCCTTCAGTCTTATATCTTCATCTTTGCTAGTTTTATCACAACACTTTATTCAGTGTATTCTTCAGCAAGTCCTTGTGTTTTGCTTAATACATTTTATCTCCCTCTAGAGAAACAACACAATTCATCCCAGAAATACAAACAACATTGATCAAACATTAATATAACTTGAAGTGGCAAAGCTTTAGAGACAGCAGTCGACTGCCTGCTTTTGCCCTTGCCTACTTCAGTTGGTTGGTATGTGTGCAATGTAATAGTTAAAGAGGTAGTGTAGATGTGGCAACCATCAGATGCAGAATTTCCCACTGACTATTGAATGACTGTTAAGGGCCAGAAAGATAGAAAACTTGGCAGTGTTTAATCATTGTCCCTGCAAAACAACAGTGTGTCAAGGGGACAGTTATTCCTGTGACACCATTATTACTGTATACACTTTTGACTCCCTCAGCAATGTTTATTTACAAAATTATAAATATATATAAACCAAATAAAATGCAATATTATTTAACTTTTATAAAGATTTATTATTTACAATTTTATAAAGAAATAAATTTGAAAAGAAATCTTTTTATTTTTTTTTTTTTTGATAATTTATAAAAATTACAAAATTATCAAAATATGTAAGAGGAAGTGATATTCTCAACTAATTTTAAGGAATTTATATGATGAGAGAAAATAAAAAAAATACCAGGAAAATGCATGGAAATTTTTATAAATTCATGAATAAAAAAATTCCTTTTTATAATTATTTCTTTATAAATTTAAAATAATCAATATTTTATTATAGTTGGTTCACATATTTTTAGAATGTTGTAAATATAAAATTATTCTTGTAAATAAACACTCTAATAAATAAATAAGGGTTTTGTCTAATAAATAAATAGGGTTTATTGTCAGTAAATAAACACTCAAATACATAAATAGGGTTTATTGTCAATAATGTATAAATCCACTTTTGTAGGTTTGGGTTTTATTAAAATTATAATCTCCTTTTGAAACAGACATTACCCCAGGGATTCAAAAGTAATAGATGTTTCAACAGAATAACTATCCTTTTGACATACTATCTTTTTCGTGGGCACGAAGTTTAAACGTTGCCAAAAAAATTGAAGGTAGTAACTGCTTCAGGTTTCTTTACAGGCAACAACAACAAGAGTGTATCAGGAAGGT
The DNA here is from genome assembly GCA_963932145.1 of Acanthosepion lycidas. Classification (NCBI taxonomy): domain Eukaryota; kingdom Metazoa; phylum Mollusca; class Cephalopoda; order Sepiida; family Sepiidae; genus Acanthosepion; species Acanthosepion lycidas. Next base: position 9,001,685 of record OZ010581.1, read on the forward strand.
ATGAATTCTGGACAGACATCGGTAGCATGTGAAGACTAGAGATGTTTATAAGGAATACAAGAATGGAAATACCATCAAATGACAAAGATGGTCGATACACAATAAAGGTATACATTGTGTAGGGGAGCTGTAGCTCTGAATAAATAATTATAAACCCTCTAACATTTATATATACAAAAATACTTTTAAAAATGAGAAACAGTAAGACTTGAAAACAACAAAATGAGTATTTTTATTATTTGGTTGTATTGTGGTATTAGAAAAAAGTAATACTAAGTAAAATTGTGAGTTTGGAGTCAAATCTAGATCAAATTTGGATTTGAATCCAACAAAATGAAAAGATAAAGAATAAGTAAAATGTATACAGTCTTTCTCGTATGTTTTGTTTGTTATAGATGTGTGTAATGAGTGTCCAGATAATTTAGCTGGCAAAAACACAAGAAGTGTCTAGGATTTTATTACCTCAAATTTTTGTGTGTTAAAAGATAAATGTTACTATTATGGACTGAAAAAGGGAGAGGAAATGAAATTTTCATTGATGCATGTGTTAACGACCTGTCTATGTGCACTGCTTGTTCGATAGTGAGAATGTCACATGTTTGTATGTGGGGTTGATTTTCATTGGTTTAGAAAGAATGAATTAATGTTAATTATAATTGTTATAATTAATTATTATTTTTTTACTTTTCTATGGACAAAACAATGTGTCAGTATAATTAATTTTTTTATTTATGTATTTCTTTATGGACATGATGATTGCATCAAATCATACCTCAGTTCAATGTGGATGCTGCTTGACTTATCATTTAATGCATTCTACAATGTACACTGTATGGGGTTTCATAGTTGTTGATCAACAAGGCTATCATTATCAATACCATGGTACTTGGACTCTATGGAAACAGGGCAAGCAGTACTAAAATTAAAGAACTAGACGAGATATCCCTAGACATGGGCACTGGAATGAGAATAGTCTAACCTTGTAGATTAAATAATGGGTCCAGTTCAGAATTCCCTGTAGATTACCTACATCAATATAAACCTGATGAAGGCTGGAACATTGTGATAACAACAACAAAGATGTGGACTAGAGTCTGAATGTAAATAGTGTGAAGTTTGGGTTTGGAAAAGACTACCAACCCATCATCAAGGTGTTGTGCAGGCTTGGTAAATATGAAGTTTACCTGGACCACAGTTAAACTTGAGTCTGTTTTAAAAGGTGTGGTATATACATTTAACATTAGCTTAAAAAATGAATTTAAATTCTAGGTAACTTAAAACTGGAAAAATCTAAGAAAAAATTTGTTTCAAATTTGTTTTTCCTGGTTTTTAATGTATTCAGCTTTGTACAAAGATTCTGTAACGTGCTTTATTGGAAATGGTCCATCCATTATTTCCATGTTCTACTCTTCTCTCACTCTTTACCTGTAACTTCTAATTCTCTCCCTTAACCATTTCAATACAAATAAGATCTTCAATTATTTCATTCCACTGCTCTTCTCTCACCCTTTCTCTGTATCTTCTAATTCTCTCCCTTAAGCTTTTCAATACAAATAACATTATAAATTTTTTCATTCCGTCTCTCACCCTTAACCTGTATCTTCTAATTCTCTCCTTTATTCCTTTCAATACAAATAACATCATCTAGTATTTCATTCCTCAGCTCTTCTGTCACCCTTTACATGTATCTTCTAATTATCTCCCTTATCCTTTTCAATACAAATAAGATCTTCAATTATTTCATTCCACTGCTCTTCTCTCACTCTTTACATGTATCTTCTAATTCTCTCCCTTAACCTTTTCAATACAAATAAAATTATACATTTTTTCATTCCTCTGCTCTTCTCTCACCCATTACCTGCATCTTCTAATTCTCTCCTTTATTCTTTTCAATACAAATAACATCATCCATTATTTCATTCCTCTGCTCTTCTCTCACCCTTTACATGTATCTTCTAATTCTCTCCCTTATCCTTTTCAATACAAATAAAATCTTCCATTATTTCATTCCTCTGCTCTTTTCTGACCATTTACCTACATCTTCTAATTCACTCCTTCGTTCTTTTCAATACAAATAACATCATCCATTATTTCATTCCTCTTCTCCTCTCTCACCCTTAATCTGTATCTTCTAATTCACTCCCTTAACTGTTTCAGTACAAATAACATTATACATTATTTCATTCCTCTGCTCTTCTCTCACCCATAACCTGTATCTTCTAATTCTCTTCCTTAACCTTTTCAATACAAATAAGATCTTCCATTATTTCATCCCTGGTCTCTTCTCTCACCCTTTACCTATATCTTCTAATTCTCTCCCTTATCCTATTCATTACAAATAAGATCTTCCATTATTTCATTCCTCTGCTCCTCTTCTCACCCATTACCTGCATCTTCTAATTCCCCTTTTTATTCTTTTTATTACAAATAACATCATCTATTATTTCATTCCTCTGCACTTCTCTCACCCTTTACCTGCATCTTCTAATTCTCTCCCTTATCCTATACAATACAAATAAGATCTTCCATTATTTCATTGCTCTTCTCTTCTCTCACCATTTATCTGTATCTTCTAATTCACTCCCTTAACCTTTTCAGTACAAATAACATCATACATTATTTCAATCCTCTGCTCTTCTCTCACCATTTAACTGTATCTTCTAATTCTCTCCTTTATTCCTTTCAATACAAATAACATAATCCATTATTTCATTCCTCTTCTCCCTTCTCACCCTTTACCTGCATCTTCTAATTCTCTCCTTTATTCCTTTCAATACAAATAACATCATACATTTTTTTCATTCCTCTGCTCTTCTCTCACCATTTACCTGCATCTTCCAATTCTCTGCTTTATTCTTTTCAATACAAATAACATTTTCCATTATTTCATTCCTCTGCTCTTCTCTCACACATTACCTGCATCTTCTAATTCTCTTTTTTATTCTTTTCAATACAAATAACATCATCCATAATTTCATTCCTCTGCTCTTCTCTCACCCTTTACATGTATCTTCTAATTCTCTCCCTTAACCATTTCAATACAAATAAGATCTTCAATTATTTCATTCCACTGCTCTTCTCTCACCCTTTCTCTGTATCTTCTAATTCTCTCCCTTAAGCTTTTCAATACAAATAACATTATAAATTTTTTCATTCCGTCTCTCACCCTTAACCTGTATCTTCTAATTCTCTCCTTTATTCCTTTCAATACAAATAACATCATCTAGTATTTCATTCCTCAGCTCTTCTGTCACCCTTTACATGTATCTTCTAATTATCTCCCTTATCCTTTTCAATACAAATAAGATCTTCAATTATTTCATTCCACTGCTCTTCTCTCACTCTTTACATGTATCTTCTAATTCTCTCCCTTAACCTTTTCAATACAAATAAAATTATACATTTTTTCATTCCTCTGCTCTTCTCTCACCCATTACCTGCATCTTCTAATTCTCTCCTTTATTCTTTTCAATACAAATAACATCATCCATTATTTCATTCCTCTGCTCTTCTCTCACCCTTTACATGTATCTTCTAATTCTCTCCCTTATCCTTTTCAATACAAATAAAATCTTCCATTATTTCATTCCTCTGCTCTTTTCTGACCATTTACCTACATCTTCTAATTCACTCCTTCGTTCTTTTCAATACAAATAACATCATCCATTATTTCATTCCTCTTCTCCTCTCTCACCCTTAATCTGTATCTTCTAATTCACTCCCTTAACTGTTTCAGTACAAATAACATTATACATTATTTCATTCCTCTGCTCTTCTCTCACCCATAACCTGTATCTTCTAATTCTCTTCCTTAACCTTTTCAATACAAATAAGATCTTCCATTATTTCATCCCTGGTCTCTTCTCTCACCCTTTACCTATATCTTCTAATTCTCTCCCTTATCCTATTCATTACAAATAAGATCTTCCATTATTTCATTCCTCTGCTCCTCTTCTCACCCATTACCTGCATCTTCTAATTCCCCTTTTTATTCTTTTTATTACAAATAACATCATCTATTATTTCATTCCTCTGCACTTCTCTCACCCTTTACCTGCATCTTCTAATTCTCTCCCTTATCCTATACAATACAAATAAGATCTTCCATTATTTCATTGCTCTTCTCTTCTCTCACCATTTATCTGTATCTTCTAATTCACTCCCTTAACCTTTTCAGTACAAATAACATCATACATTATTTCAATCCTCTGCTCTTCTCTCACCATTTAACTGTATCTTCTAATTCTCTCCTTTATTCCTTTCAATACAAATAACATAATCCATTATTTCATTCCTCTTCTCCCTTCTCACCCTTTACCTGCATCTTCTAATTCTCTCCTTTATTCCTTTCAATACAAATAACATCATACATTTTTTTCATTCCTCTGCTCTTCTCTCACCATTTACCTGCATCTTCCAATTCTCTGCTTTATTCTTTTCAATACAAATAACATTTTCCATTATTTCATTCCTCTGCTCTTCTCTCACACATTACCTGCATCTTCTAATTCTCTTTTTTATTCTTTTCAATACAAATAACATCATCCATAATTTCATTCCTCTACTCTTTTCTCAACCTTTACCTGCATCTTCTAATTCTCTCCTTTATACTTTTCAATACAAGTAACATCATCCATTATTTCATTGCTCTGCTCTTCTCTCACCCTTTACCTGCATCATCTAATTCTCTCCTTTATTCTTTTCAATACAAATAACATCATCCATTATTTTATTCCTCTTCTCCTATCTCACCCTTTACCTGCATTTCTAATTGTCTCTTTTATTCTTTTCAAAACAAATAACATCATCTATTTTCATTCTTCTTCTCTAATTTCAGCCTTTACCTGTATCTTCTAATTCTCTCCCTTATCCTTTTCAATACAAATAATCATCATCCATTATTTCATTCCTCTTCTCTGCTCTCACCCTTTACCTGCATCTTCTAATTCTCTCTTTTATTCTTTTTTGTATCTTGTAATACACTCCCTTATCCTTTTCAATACAAATAAGATCTTCCATTATTTCCTTCCTTTTCTCTTTTGTCACACTTTAACTGTATCTTCTAATTGTCTCCCTTATACTTTTCAATACAAATAAGATCTTCTATTATTTCATTCCACTGCTCTTCTCTCACCCTTCACATGTATCTTCTAATTATCTCCCTTATCCTTTTCAATACAAATAAGATCTTCAATTATTTCATTCGACTGCTCTTCTCTCACCCTTTACATGTATCTTCTAATTCTCTCCCTTAACCTTTTCAATACAAATAACATTATACATTTTTTCATTCCTCTGCTCTTCTCTCACCCATTACCTGCATCTTCTAATTCTCTCCTTTATTCTTTTCAATAAAAATATCATCATCCATTATTTCATTCCTCTGCTCTTCTCTCACCCTTTACGTGTATCTTCTAATTCTCTCCCTTATCCTTTTCAATACAAATAAAATCTTCCATTATTTCATTCCTATGCTCTTTTCTCACCATTTACCTACATCTTCTAATTTACTCCTTTGTTCTTTTTCAATACAAATAACATCATCCATTATTTCATTCCACTTCTCCTCTCTCACCCTTAATCTGTATCTTCTAATTCACTCCCTTAATCGTTTCAGTACAAATAACATTATACATTATTTCATTCCTCTGCTCTTCTCTCACCCTTAACCTGTATCTTCTAATTCTCCTCCTTAACCTTTTCAATACAAATAAGATCTTCCATTATTTTATTCCTCTTCTCCTCTCTCACCCTTTACCTGCATTTCTAATTCTCTCTTTTATTCTTTTCAATACAAATAACATCATACATTATTTCATTCTTCTTCTCTAATTTCAGCCTTTACCTGTATTTTCTAATTCTCTCCCTTATCGATTTCAATACAAATAACATCATCCATTATTTTATTCCTCTTCCCTGCTCTCACCCTTTACCTGCATCTTCTAATTCTCTCTTTTATTCTTTTTAATACAAATACAATCATCCATTATTTCATTCCTCTGCTCTTCTCTCACCCTTTACCTGTGTCTTCTAATTCTCCCTTTTATTCTTTTCAATAGAAATAACATCATCCATAATTTCATTCCTCTTCTCTCTTGTCACCCTTTACCTGTATCTTCTAATACACTCCCTTATCCTTTTCAATACAAATAAGATCTTCCATTATTTCCTTCCTTTTCTCTTTTGTCACACTTTAACTGTATCTTCTAATTGTCTCCCTTATCCTTTTCAATACAAATAAGATCTTCCGTTATTCCATTCCTCTTCTCTTCTCTCATCCATTACCTTCATCTTCTAATTCTCTCCTTTATTCTTTTCAATACAAGTAACATCATCCATTATTTCATTCCTCTGCTCTTTGCTCACCCTTTACCTGTATCATCTAATCCTCTCCCTTATCCTTTTCAATACAAATAAGATCTTCCATTATTTCATTCCTCTTCTCTTATCTCATACATTACCTTCATCTTCTAATTCTCTCCTTTATTATGCAAAGAACCTGGCATAAAAATAACTGCAGCTATCTTTGCATTTCTGTATCTCCTTTTTAGGTAAACATTGACAAGCACAAAGATATGATAAGATGGAGGAGAGAAAACTGGGCCTTGTTGTCAATGGATCAGAACATCTTAATAATATCATCGGAGAATGTAATGTAGCTTTCATCTGCCTTTTCTACAAATATTTTCATGGCAATCGTTCTATCGAAGTTTCCTTTATGGTATCTAGATTTTATTAATTTAAGCATAGTAAAAGACTGGCGGCAAGTGTTAACTGTTGGAACAACGACCTTTCTGTGTCATATAAACTTATACTGAAACTATCGACCATGTTTTCAAATCCATATCCCAAAGTTTATTTTGAATCGATCCTTGAACACTGACAATGTTTTCTTCTGTTGTTGATGTAGATGGATGCCCTCCACACTGTTGAAACACCCATTTGTGAATCTGCTACATCAGAACAATACCAGCAACCTGTTCATTACATGCTTGTCATATACAATGAATTTCTGCATGTAAAAATTTTATCACACTTTGTACCTCTATGTTTTGTGTATTGTTTTATGGTGGCAATCATCTTTGTTTTGATGTCACATATGCATGTAGTCTATATTAAGTCTTTTCTAGTTATTAAATGAAATATCCTCTATTGATTTGTACTGACACTTTTCCTAGTGTTTTAATCTTGTTTGATTTTTATGTCTATCTGTCATTTTTCAGGTATCCCTCAAACATGGATTAATTTCATCTGAAAAAAATAAATAAAGAATGTACAACTGTTTTTCAATATGGCAGATCAATAAACCTGTCTCTTCACTAGCTGAATTTTGATCTGGAGTTTACATTGTACAATGTTTGATCTGTATGGTCTATAAAGAAACATTGGACTAAGTATATTGATGAAGAAGGAGATTATTTAAAAAATAGCTATTTATGGAAAACAAAAATGCTTTTTTCTATGATTAAACTATGGACTTTTTTACAAAACTATTTTAAATAAAATATCTGATAAATTTATTCTTAATTATATTTAGACAAAAGGTTTATTGGAAAACTTGGCTGAAAAGTCACAATTTTATTAAAATCTTCATCTGGCCGAATTAAATTTCATTGCAGCAAAAATCAAGTTAACAAAGTTATTATCTAAAAGACGAGATCACATGACAGAAATAAAGGATTCTAAGCCAATAGGAATGATTGATAAACCCCCCCCCCTAAATTTATAGGCAAATCTTCCAGATGCATGCTGAGATTTCTTCCTACCCAATAAAAATGGTACACATGTGCCATAGTTGCTGTGTTAAAGTCAGAATCACTTGACTGTATTCATTTTGTGTGTGAACACCATTCTTTGTGAACTTTTTGCCTTATTACTGTTGCTTTGCCTAGTTTTGATTTGCATATATATTGTTTTGAAGTAAGAATGCTATAATCATGTGACAGTATCCCTTTGTGAACTTTTTGCCTTATTACTATTGCTTTGCCTAGTTTTGGCTTGCATATATATTGTTTTGAAGTCAGAATGCTGTAATCATGTGACTGTATCCCTTTTTGAACTATTTGCCTTATTACTATTGCTTTGCTTAGTTTAGACTTGCATATATATTGTTTTGAAGTCAGAATGCTACAATCATGTGACTGTATCCCTTTGTGAACGTTTTGCCTTATTACTGTTGTTTTGTCTATTTTTGTCTTGCATATATATTGTTTTGAAGTCAGAATGCTGTAATCATGTGACTGTATCCCTTTGTGAACTTTTCGCCTTATTACTGTTACTTTGCCTATTTTTGACTTGCTTATATATTGTTTAGTTTTATTTTTCTCTGTTCTTTTTCTCTCTTTTCTTATTGTTTATTGAGAACTTTTTCAATTCTGCTTGTTGAACATTTTGCCAATTACATTTAACTAAAGCCAATTATTCCACAGAGAAAACAAAATACAATGTTTATTTCATAAATTCCTTTAAGAGAATTATCTCATAGTTGGAGAAGTCAAGAATTTATCAGGATATATTTTCTAAACTACCTCATTAGCTAATTTCAAAAGAATATTTATTATTTATTTTTTTTTTTTTTAATTAAAAGACCAGGTTTCATTTGAATTCTAGATATCTCAGTTATTATTCTGAAATTTTTTTCAAAATGCAGGGGATCCAATAAATTCCTTGGAGTTTTGAATACAGTCGTTATTTTGAAGTGTTTGTTTTTCAGAAATGAGGTACCATTCAAAATTCAAAGAGTTTTTCTTTCTTTTATTTTTTTAATGAATTTATTCATTGCTGCTAAAGTTGCTGCTTCTTTTTGATAAACAGGATTCAATTGACAATCTGCTATCTTCAAGCTGATCTCAAAGAATCACTCAAACTGATTATTTTCCATCAACTGTCTGATTCCTCTTAAAATAAGCAGACAATTGATTTTATGTTGAATCTCATGGCTGAAGAAGAAAGAATAAAAAAAAAATGGCAAATATTAATGACATCCTTATGGTGCCAGTCAGGAAGCCATAACCTCTTGATATATTCTGACCATTTTACTCAAAGTTTGTATTTTTTGATTTCAAGGGAAAATTTGAAATTTTTTAAACATATCTCCATGAAATTTTCACTTTCCAAAATTATAATCATAATTTACATATATGGAAAGAAGAAGATATAAGTTTAAAATAATGTGTTCGTTTTCCTATATTCTGACCATTTTACTTAATTTTTGTATTGATTTCATCTGAAAACTGTGAATTTTCAGGATGGAAAAGTATGGTGGTGCTACCTACCATTACCTTTACATGATATTAGCACATATCTTTTGGAACACCAGTGTTTGTATGTATCTTATACATACATACATACATACATATATATATATATATATATATATATATATATATATATATATATATAGTATTAATAAAAATATAAAATTTGTCACTTAGCTCATTGATGTTACCTTCAGCATCCCAACTCATTTCATAGATGGACATTCCAGCAGTCACTTTATCCACACATCAGGGTATATAAATAATTATGTATATATATATATATATATATATATATATATATATATATATCAAGAAATATAAACTTAGGGTGTGCTATATTTATGGGATAAAGTGCTCAATATCAGAGATAGAGCTTGTGTAAATATAAAAGTGGACATAGAAGTCAACACTTAGAGGTGACAGTCTGTTTCATGCTAGACGCAATCTAGCATGAAACAGCTTGTCACCTCTAAGTGTTGACTTCAATGTTCACTTTTATATTTATATATATATATATATATATATATAATTATTATATATATATATATAATTATTATATATATATATACTATTATTATTATAATTATATATATAACAAACTCACATCTATCCAACCAAATATATATATATATATATATATGTGTGTGTGTGTGTGTGTGTGCAGGGTGCAATTGTTACCATTTTATATTTTTTATTTTGTACACGGGCATTCTTGGGTTTTGATTTTGTCAACTGCACAGTATACTAGGGTCAGTTGCACACTGTCTATGAGAAAAAGAGCACCATTATGCAATTCACTCCACCAAAAATTTAGAAATGGCATGCTATACTACTTGGCATTCGCACCAGAAGATCCAATATGAACATTTCTGAATATTTGGGTTTCAATCTGAAAACAGTACAGAGGATTCTGAAATAGTTGGATGAATCTAATGGTGATTATGAAGGTGTTTGGAGTGATCATGAATGATGGCAAAATTATGCCTTCATTTATCTGCCCAATGGGCTTCAAATTCAACACAGAGGCCTAAATCAAGTGTCTTGAAGAGATAGGTTAAAATCGATGACTGCTGGAAGATCCTTTGTCTGGCAACAAGACTTTGCACCATTCCACACAAGCAGGAGAACCCAGTCGTGACTCAGACAATTTCTGCAACCGTATTACCCCTTTCATCTGACCACTTAACTCCCCAGACTGCAACCCCCGTTAGTGAGAGACCAACAAAACTCCTTGTAACACCAAAGATGAATTGAGGGCAAGAATTATGGCAGCATTCATCAAATTAAACAAAGAGACCGCTCAGAAGAGTTGCAGATTTTGAAGCCAATGGCTATTTTATTGAATAAATTTACTCTTTAATATTTCATGATATTTTTGTGTAATTTTTGTAAATATATCTGCTAAAATGAGATGTCAGTGTTATTTCCATTTTTGCATAATTTAGATGACAATTTATCCATCGCACCCTGTATGTATGTATGTATGTATATTGTTGCTGGAATTGTCATGTAAGCCTTTTCTTTTGACAAAGAAACTTCTTTTGATAAAACCAGATGCCTTGTGCTGACTAGTTTCCCACTCCCGGCTAGATGAACCCATAAATATATTTCTTTATTTTCCAAAGTAGATTAAAGCAAGAATGCATGTATTTTGGGTGAATAGGAAAATATTTGCATTATTTGTTCTCGTTAGGATCATTCGAAGATTTTGTCATATACACATCTTTTAAATTAGGAATACAGGTTTCGACTCTCACCATTTCTAAGCTCAAAGACTTAAACAAACATTTTCTTAGTGTTTTAATTAATCATTCCGTTTGTTGGGTTTTTTCCATTATAGTTTTCTCAGCTTTCTGTGTCTACAGAATGACTTTCATTTATTTCGTATATGTAGTGATATAAGTGGAGTAATGGATAGTGGCTCGGATTGAGGAATCGGAGAGCCGAGTTCGAATTCCAGTCGGATTCATTACTTTCATTTACGCGCTAATACCCTTGGGAAAGGTATGAATCCTCTTCTTCTCCAATACATAGGAGGCCAGACTAGTTTCTATAACCTTGTGTGGTAACCAATCTAGGAGAAAGAAAAACTCTGAATTCAAAACCGGCCTGGAGATGGTTGGGCTCCGCCAGGCTATCTTGCCCAAGAAACAACACTTACTCTGGCTGCAATTCACATGGTGTCCCATAGGCAAAATGAACTTGCCTTATTTTGCATAGAGTCGAGCGACTACTAAAAAGTCAGTCGCCACTCAGCACAGAGGTAGAATTTCTACGTCCCATACTAGAAGCCATCACAGCAATATGGCGTCGCTGGTAAGATCTCTAACACTGTTGAATAAACCGGACTTTGTGTAAACATGGATTAGTCGTTTTACTGCCCAGGCGTGGGCCAAGAAGTTAAAAGACTACAAAGTTGCAGGATGGGAGAACAAGATTACAGATCTCCTTTTGGCTTCGGCAGGATGTGGGGTTATTAGAACGATCTCTGTCGTGGTTTAAACCCAGAGAATTGGAGGATTTGACTTTTTCATAGATTTAGGACATTATAGAACAATTTTCAGCAAAAACAAAAACTGGTTATTGCTGAGAGAACAAGGTTTCTCGCGAGCAAACAAGAGCCGAACGAAACAATAATACAGTATGTACAGACGCAATGAGAAACTTTCAGATTCTGTATATTTGAAAAAAATGGCAATGAGGAAAAGAAACGTCGAAGAAGAGTTGATACAGTTGAGATTAATTGAAAGTATGTGTGATGCTTCGTATAAACACAAACTTTTAGAACGGTTACAACTGATTAAAATATCCTTGGATACAACTATAGAATTTCTGCGAGAATTCAAGTTAATTGAAACATTTCAATCCTGGTGGCCAGGCTATTCGCGGGATGTAGAAAGAATAATACATACAAGAATGCCAAAAATGTAGGGAAATCAGCGATTTTGTCTCAAGAAGGTCATCCTATTATGTACCTGGCAGTAGTAACTGGGCCTCATCCATTGCTGTTTTACGAAAACCGGATGGAGATTTAAGGATATGTGGGGATTATAAAGTAGGTGTTTCAAAATATACTCCGATTCGTTCCCTCTTCCTAACATTGAAACTGCTATTCGCGAGCTATCGGGAATGAAATACGTTGCTAAATTTGACTTCAAATCTGTCTATAACCAGATGCAAATTGATGATAGATTTAAAGAGGTTACTACGATTAACTCTCCAATAGGCTTACTCGGATGGAAGCGTATGTCTTATGGTGTAAAAAGAGCAACTGCTATTATTAATTGAAAATATACTAACGGAGGATATTAAGAATCTGATCATCTATGAAGATGATATATGTATTGGTGCTACAAATAGAAAAGAGCTAAAACAAAAAGCGGATTATGTTTTAAACAATTTTTTAAAAATTACTGGGGCGACCATAAACAAGGATAAATGTGTGTTAAATTGCGATATAATAACATATCAAGGATACCAGATTTTCAAAGACAATATTTCACCAGACACACATTTGATAAATTTCTATATCTACAAATAAAAATGAATTGAAATTTTTCTTTTAGGAATTAGCCAATTTTTGCAGCATATATTTGCCAAAGTATAGTGAATTGATAGAAGCTTTTCCAGAGTTACGAAAATAGTACAACGAATTTAAATGGACTCAATGGCAGAGTATAGCATTTGAATATTTAAAGAAAAAGAAACATTGTAAAAATCTTTGACCTTTAAAAGGATGTTAGCGTGCCTTATCAGCGATTTTTGTCTGAAGAAGGTCATCATATTATGTACCTTTCTAGAAAGTCGACGTCATCCGAGGCTAACTATCATATGAAGCACAGAACTTGCCAATTTTTATTAGGCAAGAAATTTATGCTTAGATCTGACAATAAACCTTTAGAGTTTATTTTTAACCCCAGGAAGGAGTAACCAAAAGTTACAACTACAATTTTAAGATGGGCCATGAAGCTCATGACCTTTGACTTCGACATTGGATATGTGAAAGAAAACACTATCCCACGTGTAGATGCCCAATCAAGACTAAAGCTCAACTAATTAACAGCTAGAAAGATCAGATAATTTAGAAGATAAAATATTGCACTCGATTTAAACAGAAACATCTTGCATTTGAAACCTTACAGCATCCGGTATTAAGCAAGATTGCATGTAGAATAAAAAACAAACAAATATAGAGTGATTGTTCTAAGGCAGAGAGATCCTATAAAGTGATAAGATACAGGTTAACTATAGAGAAGGGTCTTATAGCGATCAGCATGACACGCACACATACATACCTATACAAATTCAAATTTCAATAACAATCATTCATTGGATAGAAATCAACACTACTGTCTTATGTGACAATTTTGAAATCGCTATATTTTTGTGTAGTAGATTTTGTGCACTTTTGGGAGAATCGGCTCCCAGAAATCTCCCCAAAGCTCATTCACTGATTGGTCAGTGTCGACCAGTCGCATTGTCTGCACGTGAAGAGTGATTCTTCCCGCGCAGCACTTCTGATCCAATGATCACCTATAAAAGCAAGAGAAAAGAGGAGACGTAGCAATCCACGAAGAATACCCGCTCGGCCCGGTGGCTAGGATCAAAGTGTAGTATCTGTGCTTTGTGAGCTGCCGGGTCGGGTGTCTGTCGAACTCTCTGCTTGCAGGAAGGAACCCGGACGAAGCTCCGCCGAAGGGTAGGGTTTCGTTGGGGGAGGTTAACGGAATTGACCCGCCTCGGTGGGGACGATGGTTATTTATTTTTGGCTGGGCCTACGGGCTCGGAGATACCCACATTAAAAAGGATTTGTGCCACATTCAATCCTCGTGGGTGGATTGATAAATACCATACCATCCACGACAGTTGAAGCTATGCGCGGATCTTCTCACTCAACACTCACAAACAAAACATATTCCTTTGCACTTACATAATTTTTCCTCTGGCACAGCAAAACAGTTAAAAAGCATTTATTACAAACTATTAACTCTTTCTTTTCAGAGAACTTTGATAGACAATGATAGTCAAAGAGAGACAACTCTCGTCTTACTCATTGCATGCTTTTTTTACACAGTCTTTATTGTATGCATTGTTGAATACAATTTTTATATATAATGATACCTTTGCCTTGTACTTTATTCACATCAGTTTGGTTTCCTAATCAAAATTAAATAAATGTGGTAAAAGTCCGCCACAGTCTTATACACAATGGAGATTTTTTTAATACCATCAGAGAGATTAAGGAAAGATGCTATAAAATGTATAAAATGATGTTCATTGCAGAATAACACGACACAAAAAGGATTAAAATTGCAATCCTGGTGGCCTGGGTATTTGCGGGATGTAGAAAAATGCGTACAAGAATGTCCAAAATGTAGGGAAATAAACACTTTCGTCAAACCAAGATAAATTCATGGCCTAAAAAAAAAAAGAGACATGGGCACGCGTTTGTCGGAGTTAACTCCTCCTTAATTATCCAAATATTTCACTAGGGGTCGCTCTCCCTACACTAAATACTGGGTGACTTCTTGCCTCGTTCTCTTTTCTACTTTGCATTTCAGCGGACACATTTAAAAATGTGATCACTCGTGGGAAAACGCCATGAAACACACATACACGTACGTACGAACTTTCACCGATATACAAACTCTTTACGTTCACACACAAACACAAATGTTGATGTCTTTGTCCATTGTAAAGTTTGTCGTTTAATACATATATTTGTTGACATATATATATATATATATATATATATATATATATATATATATATATATATATATATATATCGGTCTTCGTTGTTTTCTTTTTATCTTCGGTTGGACACAACTTGAATCCGCCATATTCTTGTAGTTGGACCTTCTAGCAGGAAATAAATGCACGTGTTTCCTAATTTAACAGCACGTAAATTACCCCACCGTCCTCTACCCATTTATGTGGATTATGCGCTTGTTAAAAGCATAGGGGACTATTTTTAATTTTGATCAACTCATTCTCTGGATGGCCTGAAATGCTTAGATTTCAGGTTAGGAAGGCAATCACCGTAAAGCAAATATTACGAGCAATATTTTCCAGAAATGGGTTGCCAAAAACGTCAGTCTTTGACAATGCACCTTTGTGATGGAACTTTGTGTTCGTGGTTAAAACAAACTGAATGCCTCCCTTATAAAACACCACTATACCACCCACAATCGAATGGAATTGCGGAAATAATGGCGCGGATGGTAAAACAGCCGTTGAAGGTATTTTCCGCACCTAGAGACACCGTAGATAGCTACTTACCGATACTGTTACTGAGTTACAGAACTATTCCATTTGCTGGTAGAATGTAAAGTCCCTCTGCATTGATGGTGTTGGGGTTAGCTCCTCCTCAACTCATTAACACTTCACCAGGGGTCTCTCTCCCCTTCGCCTCGATTTCTTCAGCCTTACCACCTCGCAGACGTGAGCGCTCACAGATACAGCGTTTCCCACACGCACTCTGTCCATCTAACTTGTAACCTTTCTTTACATATATTTGTTTACATATATTTATCGGTCTTGTGTTTGTTTTTCCTTGTCTTCTTTGGACTTAATTAAAGTCCAACTTTCTCATGTAGTTGGACCGGCTAGCAAGAAATTTTATCCCACGTGTTTTACATCCTCATCACACAACGGTCCTCTACAATGGACAGACAAATTAGATCACCTATAACAATGTCCTATTCATAAATGGAAAAATGTGATACACAAAAAATAGAGAAAGACAGAATCCTGAAAAATGTTATATATAAACGGGATATAATATGGCTGTAACAGCAACAAATGGGCAGAATTTACTGACTCATTCTGATGAAATAAGACCCTGGGATTTTGATGATGAAGAAGTCGAGATGGAAGGTGTGGAGGAACCCGAAAGGAAGGAAAGCATGAATGCTTCTGAGGAAGAATGCAAACAAAGTACTGAAGAAACTATGGCGTATACGTCACACGAATCCGATATGGAGGCGGAAGATTAGAATGAAGATGAGTCTAAATCTAGCCCCCCCCCCAATGAAAAGAACCAGGCACACACCTGAAGAAAGAGAGATAGAGATAAGATCTCGTACTATTGTTCGGAGCAGTCACAGATCAACAAAGGGAATAAAACCTCTTCGCATCCGGGAGGTGTAGTGACAGAGAAAA
The DNA here is from genome assembly GCA_963932145.1 of Acanthosepion lycidas. Taxonomy (NCBI): domain Eukaryota; kingdom Metazoa; phylum Mollusca; class Cephalopoda; order Sepiida; family Sepiidae; genus Acanthosepion; species Acanthosepion lycidas. The sequence continues at coordinate 9,018,109 of OZ010581.1, forward strand.
TAGACTTGCCCTATTTTACATAGAGTTGAGCGACTACTACTAAGTCAGTTGTCACTCGTTACTGAGTTAGAACTTCTACGTCACAGACTAGAAGACACCACAACAGTATAACCATTTAATTCCCTCCAGCCACAAAACATTATTCACGCACTGATAAAATTTTAGCAAGGTGTTCACTGTGTTCACTGTTCACTTTATTTTTAAATACATAAATACAAATTGATGATAATATCACTAAATTTACGAACCGGCACTTCAATCCACAAGGAGATTTTCCTATAGGACAATCCTGAGTGTGGAACTAAGCCTAAAACTTAATCTGCCTGCTGCTGAATGATGCTTCTGTCACACTTAACTGCATTCACAAAAGCTTCTCTTTTATTACTGCTGCTGCTTTTGAACCTTGCTGTCATTTCTTATTATTTATTAACGGCTTCCATATCGTATTTATTTCTATGCTAGGTCTACTAATGAAATTCTTATAGCCTAGCCTATGTGCAGATACTTTCAGACATCCTTTTATCCTTCTCCATTCTTTTTTTTTTACACATTCCTCAAACCCCTATACCCAGTTTTTCTATTATTTTCACTCTCTTTAGTCCTTTGTGTATTAGTGGCACTCCCGTCTTGCTTGTGTTGAAATGCTAAAAAAAAAACTGTAAACATTGTTCATATATTTCTCCTTCGCATTCGAATCACTTAGGAGATTGCTGTATTGCACTTTAGGTTCTGGCTTGGCCCACATCAATTTCTTCTTTGGGATGATCTCAATTGCTGTTGTTATTAAAACATTTTTTCATTTGTCCCACTTTGACTTTCCATTCTTATTTTGTCCATTGTACCTGCTTTTAAAATTGTCCATATATTTCTCCTTCACATTCGAATCACTTAGGTGTTTTTTCTTCTTGGGGAGCTCATATGATAAATTCCGGAGGGAAAAACCTGAGCTGCTGCTGATATTTTTGAGTGCCTACACTCTTTTATGGAATTACTCATTAGCAGTTCGATGCTATTGTGTTGCATTTACAATAACTGAGTGAAAGATTCTTTAATTTACATCTGAAATTGTGTTTTGGCCAAAATCGCATTACCCAAGTCTGACAGCTTCCCACACTACAATCCAGATTTATATCTCTGCAATTTCTAGCTTTTCCAAAAGCTAAAATTGCTACTGAAAGGGATAAGATTTCAGATCGTGTTAAAGGATTAAGGAGAAATGGTGACTGATAATCCTTTAAGAGGACATTGTAGATTCTTTCTAAAAGTTACAAGGATTCTGGAATAAGTGTGTGAAATTCTAAGCAGAATATTTCCAAGTAGACTAGAGTCAGGCAATTTGGTTCATTTATATTAAATAGCAAAGTGCTTTTGAAACAGAGCCGTTACTTGTCAGTTTAATTGGTAGTTTAATTGGGAGATGCCAATTCCCATTCAAATCTTTAACGGCTCTGTACTTCATAGATACTATAACCTCTGTTAAATATAAAACAGCACCCATTACCAAAATAATCCGTCCTGGCTATGACAATAAACTACGTCCAACAGAAAAGGCCTCTGACCAGGAGATTTTGAAGAACGTGGAACCACCTCTTAATTGCTGGTCTTCCCAGGTTCACCATGACCCGGAGTGGTAGCACCTGTTGGGGCCCCAGCTATGAGCAAATAGTTAATCCCCAAACTGAGGTCGAAATAATATGAAAGTGTAAAAATAGATTTAATACCAGAAATATTTTGTAAAAAAAAATATTACCATCAATAAATTTCTGAAGGAAAATATTATTACCAGCAATACAAAAAGCTATAATTTTTTTGGAAAAAATATTACCAGAAATAGATTTCTGAAGAAAAAATAAAACCAGAAATAGATTTTTGAAGAAAAAATATTACAAGAAATAGATTTTTGAAGAAAAAATATTACAAGAAATAGATTTTTGATGAAAAATATTACCAGCAATAGATTTTTGAAGAAAAATATTACCAGAAATAGATTTTTGATGAAAAATATTACCAGAAATAGATTTTTGAAGAAAAATATTACCAGAAATAGATTTTTGATGAAAAATATTACCAGCAATAGATTTTTGAAGAAAAATATTACCAGCAATAGATTTTTGATGAAAAATATTACCAGAAATAGATTTTCGAAGAAAAAATATTACCAGTAATAGATTTTTGAAGAAAAATATTACCAGCAATAGATTTTTGATGAAAAATATTACCAGAAATAGATTTTCGAAGAAAAATATTACCAGCAATAGATTTTTGAAGAAAAATATTACCAGAAATAGATTTTTGATGGAAAATATTACCAGCAATAGATTTTTGAAGAAAAATATTACCAGCAATAGATTTTTGATGAAAAATATTACCAGAAATAGATTTTCGAAGAAAAAATATTACCAGTAATAGATTTTTGAAGAAAAATATTACCAGCAATAGATTTTTGATGAAAAATATTACCAGAAATAGATTTTCGAAGAAAAATATTACCAGCAATAGATTTTTGAAGAAAAATATTACCAGAAATAGATTTTTGATGGAAAATATTACCAGCAATAGATTTTTGAAGAAAAATATTACCAGAAATAGATTTTTGATGAAAAATATTACCAGCAATAGATTTTTGAAGAAAAAATATTACCAGAAATAGATTTTTGAAGAAAAATATTACCAGAAATAGATTTTTCATGAAAAATATTACCAGCAATAGATTTTTGATGAAAAATATTACCAGCAATAGATTTTTGAAGAAAAAATATTACCAGAAATAGATTTTTGAAGAAAAAATATTACAAGAAATAGATTTTTGAAGAAAAAATATTACCAGAAATAGATTTTTGATGAAAAATATTACCAGAAATAGATTTTTGAAGAAGAATATTAGCAGCAATAGATTTTTGATGAAAAATATTACCAGAAATAGATTTTCGAAGAAAAATATTACCAGCAATAGATTTTTGAAGAAAAATATTACCAGAAATAGATTTTTGATGGAAAATATTACCAGCAATAGATTTTTGAAGAAAAATATTACCAGCAATAGATTTTTGATGAAAAATATTACCAGAAATAGATTTTCGAAGAAAAAATATTACCAGTAATAGATTTTTGAAGAAAAATATTACCAGCAATAGATTTTTGATGAAAAATATTACCAGAAATAGATTTTCGAAGAAAAATATTACCAGCAATAGATTTTTGAAGAAAAATATTACCAGAAATAGATTTTTGATGGAAAATATTACCAGTAATAGATTTTTGAAGAAAAATATTACCAGCAATAGATTTTTGAAGAAAAAATATTACCAGAAATAGATTTTTGAAGAAAAATATTACCAGAAATAGATTTTTGATGAAAAATATTACCAGCAATAGATTTTTGATGAAAAATATTACCAGAAATAAATTTTTGAAGAAAAAATATTACAAGAAATAGATTTTTGAAGAAAAAATATTACCAGAAATAGATTTTTGATGAAAAATATTACCAGAAATAGATTTTTGAAGAAGAATATTACCAGAAATAGATTTTCGAAGAAAAAATATTACCAGTAATAGATTTTTGAAGAAAAATATTACCAGCAATAGATTTTTGATGAAAAATATTACCAGAAATAGATTTTCGAAGAAAAATATTACCAGCAATAGATTTTTGAAGAAAAATATTACCAGAAATAGATTTTTGATGGAAAATATTACCAGCAATAGATTTTTGAAGAAAAATATTACCAGCAATAGATTTTTGATGAAAAATATTACCAGAAATAGATTTTCGAAGAAAAAATATTACCAGTAATAGATTTTTGAAGAAAAATATTACCAGCAATAGATTTTTGATGAAAAATATTACCAGAAATAGATTTTCGAAGAAAAATATTACCAGCAATAGATTTTTGAAGAAAAATATTACCAGAAATAGATTTTTGATGGAAAATATTACCAGCAATAGATTTTTGAAGAAAAATATTACCAGAAATAGATTTTTGATGAAAAATATTACCAGCAATAGATTTTTGAAGAAAAAATATTACCAGAAATAGATTTTTGAAGAAAAATATTACCAGAAATAGATTTTTCATGAAAAATATTACCAGCAATAGATTTTTGATGAAAAATATTACCAGCAATAGATTTTTGAAGAAAAAATATTACCAGAAATAGATTTTTGAAGAAAAAATATTACAAGAAATAGATTTTTGAAGAAAAAATATTACCAGAAATAGATTTTTGATGAAAAATATTACCAGAAATAGATTTTTGAAGAAGAATATTAGCAGCAATAGATTTTTGATGAAAAATATTACCAGAAATAGATTTTCGAAGAAAAATATTACCAGCAATAGATTTTTGAAGAAAAATATTACCAGAAATAGATTTTTGATGGAAAATATTACCAGCAATAGATTTTTGAAGAAAAATATTACCAGCAATAGATTTTTGATGAAAAATATTACCAGAAATAGATTTTCGAAGAAAAATATTACCAGCAATAGATTTTTGAAGAAAAATATTACCAGAAATAGATTTTTGATGGAAAATATTACCAGTAATAGATTTTTGAAGAAAAATATTACCAGCAATAGATTTTTGAAGAAAAAATATTACCAGAAATAGATTTTTGAAGAAAAATATTACCAGAAATAGATTTTTGATGAAAAATATTACCAGCAATAGATTTTTGATGAAAAATATTACCAGCAATAGATTTTTGAAGAAAAAATATTACAAGAAATAGATTTTTGAAGAAAAAATATTACCAGAAATAGATTTTTGATGAAAAATATTACCAGAAATAGATTTTTGAAGAAGAATATTACCAGCAATAGATTTTTGATGAAAAATATTACCAGAAATAGATTTTTAATCAAAAATATTGCCAGTAATACATTTTTGATGAAAAATATTACCAGAAATAGATTTTTGAAGAAGAATATTAGCAGCAATAGATTTTTGATGAAAAATATTACCAGAAATAGATTTTCGAAGAAAAATATTACCAGCAATAGATTTTTGAAGAAAAATATTACCAGAAATAGATTTTTGATGGAAAATATTACCAGCAATAGATTTTTGAAGAAAAATATTACCAGAAATAGATTTTTGATGAAAAATATTACCAGCAATAGATTTTTGAAGAAAAAATATTACCAGAAATAGATTTTTGAAGAAAAATATTACCAGAAATAGATTTTTCATGAAAAATATTACCAGCAATAGATTTTTGATGGAAAATATTACCAGCAATAGATTTTTGAAGAAAAAATATTACCAGAAATAGATTTTTGAAGAAAAAATATTACAAGAAATAGATTTTTGAAGAAAAAATATTACCAGAAATAGATTTTTGATGAAAAATATTACCAGAAATAGATTTTTGAAGAAGAATATTAGCAGCAATAGATTTTTGATGAAAAATATTACCAGAAATAGATTTTCGAAGAAAAATATTACCAGCAATAGATTTTTGAAGAAAAATATTACCAGAAATAGATTTTTGATGGAAAATATTACCAGCAATAGATTTTTGAAGAAAAATATTACCAGCAATAGATTTTTGATGAAAAATATTACCAGAAATAGATTTTCGAAGAAAAAATATTACCAGTAATAGATTTTTGAAGAAAAATATTACCAGCAATAGATTTTTGATGAAAAATATTACCAGAAATAGATTTTCGAAGAAAAATATTACCAGCAATAGATTTTTGAAGAAAAATATTACCAGAAATAGATTTTTGATGGAAAATATTACCAGTAATAGATTTTTGAAGAAAAATATTACCAGCAATAGATTTTTGAAGAAAAAATATTACCAGAAATAGATTTTTGAAGAAAAATATTACCAGAAATAGATTTTTGATGAAAAATATTACCAGCAATAGATTTTTGATGAAAAATATTACCAGAAATAGATTTTTGAAGAAAAAATATTACAAGAAATAGATTTTTGAAGAAAAAATATTACCAGAAATAGATTTTTGATGAAAAATATTACCAGAAATAGATTTTTGAAGAAGAATATTACCAGCAATAGATTTTTGATGAAAAATATTACCAGAAATAGATTTTTAATCAAAAATATTGCCAGTAATACATTTTTGATGAAAAATATTACCAGAAATAGATTTTTGAAGAAGAATATTAGCAGCAATAGATTTTTGATGAAAAATATTACCAGAAATAGATTTTCGAAGAAAAATATTACCAGCAATAGATTTTTGAAGAAAAATATTACCAGAAATAGATTTTTGATGGAAAATATTACCAGCAATAGATTTTTGAAGAAAAATATTACCAGCAATAGATTTTTGATGAAAAATATTACCAGAAATAGATTTTCGAAGAAAAAATATTACCAGTAATAGATTTTTGAAGAAAAATATTACCAGCAATAGATTTTTGATGAAAAATATTACCAGAAATAGATTTTCGAAGAAAAATATTACCAGCAATAGATTTTTGAAGAAAAATATTACCAGAAATAGATTTTTGATGGAAAATATTACCAGTAATAGATTTTTGAAGAAAAATATTACCAGCAATAGATTTTTGAAGAAAAAATATTACCAGAAATAGATTTTTGAAGAAAAATATTACCAGAAATAGATTTTTGATGAAAAATATTACCAGCAATAGATTTTTGATGAAAAATATTACCAGAAATAAATTTTTGAAGAAAAAATATTACAAGAAATAGATTTTTGAAGAAAAAATATTACCAGAAATAGATTTTTGATGAAAAATATTACCAGAAATAGATTTTTGAAGAAGAATATTACCAGAAATAGATTTTCGAAGAAAAAATATTACCAGTAATAGATTTTTGAAGAAAAATATTACCAGCAATAGATTTTTGATGAAAAATATTACCAGAAATAGATTTTCGAAGAAAAATATTACCAGCAATAGATTTTTGAAGAAAAATATTACCAGAAATAGATTTTTGATGGAAAATATTACCAGCAATAGATTTTTGAAGAAAAATATTACCAGCAATAGATTTTTGATGAAAAATATTACCAGAAATAGATTTTCGAAGAAAAAATATTACCAGTAATAGATTTTTGAAGAAAAATATTACCAGCAATAGATTTTTGATGAAAAATATTACCAGAAATAGATTTTCGAAGAAAAATATTACCAGCAATAGATTTTTGAAGAAAAATATTACCAGAAATAGATTTTTGATGGAAAATATTACCAGCAATAGATTTTTGAAGAAAAATATTACCAGAAATAGATTTTTGATGAAAAATATTACCAGCAATAGATTTTTGAAGAAAAAATATTACCAGAAATAGATTTTTGAAGAAAAATATTACCAGAAATAGATTTTTCATGAAAAATATTACCAGCAATAGATTTTTGATGAAAAATATTACCAGCAATAGATTTTTGAAGAAAAAATATTACCAGAAATAGATTTTTGAAGAAAAAATATTACAAGAAATAGATTTTTGAAGAAAAAATATTACCAGAAATAGATTTTTGATGAAAAATATTACCAGAAATAGATTTTTGAAGAAGAATATTAGCAGCAATAGATTTTTGATGAAAAATATTACCAGAAATAGATTTTCGAAGAAAAATATTACCAGCAATAGATTTTTGAAGAAAAATATTACCAGAAATAGATTTTTGATGGAAAATATTACCAGCAATAGATTTTTGAAGAAAAATATTACCAGCAATAGATTTTTGATGAAAAATATTACCAGAAATAGATTTTCGAAGAAAAAATATTACCAGTAATAGATTTTTGAAGAAAAATATTACCAGCAATAGATTTTTGATGAAAAATATTACCAGAAATAGATTTTCGAAGAAAAATATTACCAGCAATAGATTTTTGAAGAAAAATATTACCAGAAATAGATTTTTGATGGAAAATATTACCAGTAATAGATTTTTGAAGAAAAATATTACCAGCAATAGATTTTTGAAGAAAAAATATTACCAGAAATAGATTTTTGAAGAAAAATATTACCAGAAATAGATTTTTGATGAAAAATATTACCAGCAATAGATTTTTGATGAAAAATATTACCAGAAATAGATTTTTGAAGAAAAAATATTACAAGAAATAGATTTTTGAAGAAAAAATATTACCAGAAATAGATTTTTGATGAAAAATATTACCAGAAATAGATTTTTAATCAAAAATATTGCCAGTAATACATTTTTGATGAAAAATATTACCAGAAATAGATTTTTGATGAAAAATATTACCAGAAATAGATTTTTGGAGAAAAAATATTACAAGAAATAGATTTTTGAAGAAAAAATATTACCAGAAATAGATTTTTGAAGAAAAATATTACCAGCAATAGATTTTTCATGAAAAATATTACCAGCAATAGATTTTTGATGAAAAATATTACCAGAAATAGATTTTTGAAGAAAAAATATTACAAGAAATAGATTTTTGAAGAAAAAATATTACCAGAAATAGATTTTTGATGAAAAATATTACCAGAAATAGATTTTTGAAGAAGAATATTACCAGCAATAGATTTTTGATGAAAAATATTACCAGCAATAGATTTTTGAAGAAAAATATTACCAGAAATAGATTTTTAATGAAAAATATTGCCAGCAATTGATTTTTGATAAAAAATATTACCAGAAATAGATTTTTGATGAAAAATATTACCAGAAATAGATTTTTGAAGAAAAAATATTACCAGAAATAGATTTTTGAAGAAAAATATTACCAGAAATAGATTTTTGATGAAAAATATTACCAGCAATAGATTTTTGAAGAAAAAATATTACCAGAAATAGATTTTTGATGAAAAATATTACCAGAAATAGATTTTCGAAGAAAAAATATTACCAGAAATAGATTTTTGAAGAAAAATATTACCAGCAATAGATTTTTGATGAAAAATATTACCAGAAATAGATTTTCGAAGAAAAAATATTACCAGCAATAGATTTTTGAAGAAAAATATTACCAGAAATAGATTTTTGATGGAAAATATTACCAGCAATAGATTTTTGAAGAAAAAATATTACCAGAAATAGATTTTTGAAGAAAAAATATTACCAGAAATAGATTTTTGAAGAAAAATATTACCAGAAATAGATTTTTGATGGAAAATATTACCAGCAATAACAATTTTGTCGGCATTAAATAACCAATTGAGGTTGATATGCTGTAAAACAAAACAAATCAAAGCAAACCAAACAAAAATAAGTCAATATCTAAATTTACAAGGGCTCAATCAGACCCAAAACTAGTATATTGCTATTAGGTTGGTGCAAAAATAATAATTTTAACGTCAAAAAACGACATTATTACGTTATTATTTTTGCACCAACCTAATATCATATCTGGGCTAGAGCTGGAGCTGCACAGTCCTTACTTACTTGGCCTTGTGGATAATGAATTATTTTCCGCCCTACAACACCTTTTCCACGGACAAAATTTTGCGAGCTTCTAACTGTTCTAATTCTACAACTAAGTTATGTGTTCTGATGAACGTAATTCCAAGTCTCGCCAGGCCTGATCTTTAAGAGATAAATGTGAATTATCCTTATTCCTTTCATATTCCATTTGTAAGAAGTAAATTCCACTTGGATAGCTTCTTTCGAAAAAACCTGCTGCTTAATGGAACAGACTCCTACCAGCAAAGTCTGTTATGATGTTAGTACTGATGTTCTCCATTGTCTTCTTCATACATTTGAATTCAAATTTGTCCTTTGAGATTGGTTGGAAGTCAGAGTTAGAGGCTAAGTTAAGGAAAAGAAATGAATTTCTGGTTTTCCAACGAGAAATAAGAAACATTGTCTCAGCCTATAACTGTATTCAGTTACCTAATTTCATTTTAGGTTCAATTAATCCACCAGCATATAGGGTAGATTAAAAGTAACCAAATATTTCTGAAACCCTAACAACAATGAAAATTTAGGAATCCGCTTACCTAATTTGCATCTGAGAAGTTCTTTAAGAATCCATTTACCTAATTTGCATCGTAGTAGTTTTTAAGGAATCACTTACCTAATTTGCGTTGTAGAAGTTCTACAGAATCCTCTTACCTAATTTACATCGTAGAAGTCCTTTAAGAATCCTCTGAAATAATTTGCATCGTAGAAGTTCTTTAGGAATCCTCTTAACTAATTTGCATCGTAGAAGTACTTTAAGAATCCTCTTAGCAAATTTGCACCCGAGAATTTCTTTATTAATCCTCTTATCTAAGCTGCATCGTAGAAGTTCTTTAGGAATCCGCTTATATTATTTGCATTGTAGGAGGTCTTCAGGAATCATCTAACATAATTTCCGTCGTAGAAGTAATTTAAGAATCCTCTTACGTAATTTGCATCGTAGAAGTTCTTTAGGAATCCTCTTACCTAACTTGCATCGTAGAAGTACTTTAGGAATCCACTTACCTAAATTGCATCGGAGAAGTTTTTTGGGAATCCTCTTACCTAATTTGCGACGTAGAAGTTCTTTAGGAATCCTCTTACCTAGTTTTCATCGTAGAAGTTATTTAGGAATCCTCTTACCTAATTTACATCGGAGAAGTTCTTTAGGAATCCTCTTACCTAATTTACATCGGAGAAGTTCTTTAGGAATCACCTAATTTGTATCGTAGAAGTTCTTTAGGAATTATCTGACCTAATTTGCATCGTAGAATTACTTTAAGAATCCTCTTGTAGAGGTGCTGTAGGAATTGTTGGCTAGGGTCACCGTGAATATAATCAAGAAGGAAAGCTGTGTTCTTGTAAAACAACACCCCACATGAATTATGCACAACATACACGAGAGAAAAATAATCAAGCTCAGTGAACATTAATAAAATATTGTATTAACAATGATATACAAATTTCAGCAATAAGTCCCTTATTATACTATAAAGAAAGTTGCTTCCCTTTTTCCTTAATAAAAAGGGTAAGTTTAGCTAATTAATGTTGAGTACAGTATTGAATGTTATTTCACTACAAAGTTCAATTGAGGTCTTAGCTACAACAAATAGGAGTATTTTTACGGTCTTGCCCGCGAAGGATATTCGTCAGGGGTGCAAGAATTTGTGAACCACGTCGGATGAATTGACGATAATAATTGAATAAGCCAATGTATCTGCAAAGCTGTCGAAGCGTGGAGGGCTTCGGAAATTCCTGGATAGCACGTTTCCTTTCAGGCAGGGGTGTAATACCTGTAGCATCAATGACGAAACCAATAAAGTGGAGTTGCGAAACGGCAAACTCACATTTCTCTGGGTTGATTTTTAAGCCAAAGTTCTGAAGACGATCAAAGACTTGCTGAATATGTTTACGATGCTCGTGTAAATTAGAGCTAGCTATTAGTAGATCATCGATGTATGCGAAAGTGAAAGATAGTCCACGAAGTACCTCATCTATACGGCGTTGGAATGATTGAGCTGCGTTGCCCAGTCCAAAAGGCATACGCAAAAACTCGAATAAACCAAACGGCGTGGTAATCGCAGTTTTGGGAATATCTTCGTCAGTGACTGGGATCTGGTGAAAGGCTTTGCGCAGATCCAGTTTGGTGAAGACAGTTGCACTCTGTAAGGTAACAGCAAAGTCGGTCAAATTGGGAACTAGGTACTTATCGGGTACCGTTTGTGAATTAAGACGTCTATAGTCGCCACACGGCCTCCAGGCACCCTGCTGGGCCTTAATGACCATGTGAAGCGGTGAGGCATATGGACTCGAGGAGGGGCGAATAATCCCTAGGTCGAGCATGTGTCAACGAGGGAAATTTATCCAGAATATCTTGAACTGAATTATCACGCGGCACAGCGATGCGTAATTCCGTAGATGTTAGCTGTGATATAATTCCGCGGTTAGATAGCTTCGTGGTGGAGTCAGATAACTGACGCTGTGAGAGGTCCACGATGCGTTGATAATGTGCCAAAATGTCGGCGCCTAAAATGGGGAATTTCACGTCTGCAACGGTGAATATCCATTGGTATGTCCTTCTAAGTCCAATATCCAGTGTTAACGATTGTTCGCCAACCCCAAAAGTCTTGATGTTCGTGCCATTTAGCAGCGCGTAAGGTGGCTGAAGAGTTAGTCTTAGTGAAGTTGGGTGATGGTGGAACAACACTAAGCTGTGCTCCCGTATCTATCAGGAATGACATGTTAGAATTCCTGTCTTTTATATAGAAGAGACGGTTAGTATGTGTCCCAACAGTAGATGCCGCCTTTAAGTGCTGCTGGGATCGGCGTTTCCCGCCTTCCGTGATGCCTTGGGCAAAGGTTGGCACTTGAAGGTACAAGGCTTAACGCATCTGTGGGCTTTATCACCATAGTTAAGATGGTACCAGCATAGCATGGGTCGGCGAGCGCGAGTAGCAGAATGAGAGCATCGCCTTACCTTGTATGAGTTTTTATCCTCTGCTCTGGTAAGGTGCTGTACTTGAGTGGAAAGCCTCTCGAGTTGCTGTTTCAGCTGTTCGATTACATCCATCATAGCAGCATCAGTGGGTACAGGGGAGTCCACGCTGCTACATGGTGGATACGTCGTTAATTTTGTCAGCGATCTCAGCAGTCCTCGAGAGATCCAAGTCATCGGGTAGGGTAGCCAGAATTTGTGATGTGTATGGCGGTAGCTTATCCAGCCAAAGCTTGCGGAATAGTGATTCCGACATAGAGTTCTTCCCTAATAGATTTTTCATTCGTCGAAGTAACTGTGACGGGCGGCTATCTCCGAGCTGTATAGTATTAAATAGATCGTGCAACCTGCACTCATGCGATTTTCCAGTACGGTAGATGATGACTTCCTTTTTAGTATATCAAAGGGGTTATGAGCGGGAACGGCTTCCAAAAGGTCCAGCACGTCATCCGCGATCTCTGGTGTTAGCTTCTCGACTATGTACGCGTAACGCGCAGTCTGAGAGTGAATGTGCTTTGCTTGGAATATGGTTTCGGTCTGGGCGAACCACACGTTTATATTAGTCATGTCAAAAGTTGGGAGGGTCAGCACGACGGCTGTCTCTTGTGCAGACTGTTCAGCCATTACGAATAAACACGTGGTGTACTGCTGTTTCGGCGCGAAGTAGTATCTCTCAATAAATTGGATCGGTGAGTCGTACATAGTGGTTGGTATAAGGTTCCGAGACGTCGGTGTTACCAAATGTAGTACGGAAAGTAGTTCCTACGTCGGGGTTACCAAATGTAGTACGGAAAGTAGTTCCTACGTCGGGGTTACCAAATGTAGTGGTGCTGTAAGAATTGTTGGCTAGGGTCACCGTGAATATAATCAAGAAGGAAAGCTGTGTTCTTGTAAAACAACACCCCACATGAATTATGCACAACATACACGAGAGAAAAATAATCAAGCTCAGTGAACATTAATAAAATATTGTATTAACAATGATATACAAATTTCAGCAATAAGTATAAAGAAAGTTGCTTCCCTTTTTCCGTAATAAAAAGGTTTAGCTAATTAATGTTGAGTACAATATTGAATCTTAAATGAAGAATAATTACACAGTCTGTTTGTGAGTGTGAAAAGATGTAACGTACACGAGTGATATCAATAGAAATTAGTAAGATTACTCGAATGAGTAATAACTAAGAATTAAAATGTCATATAGCGCCGTGCTGTATTCTCAGAGAATTGAACTGCTACAGCCGTTGGCTAACAGCGAGAAAGTTTATATAAGGTATGCATAGACTCAAGTGAGCTTGGCGCTAAAAAAATATAGAAAGATACTAAGATACGCGGTTGGTCAGGAAATGGACCAATCCGTGATTTTAGAGAAAAATTAAAATAATGTGCGATGGCAAAATTGTCATATAGTAAGTATCGTATATTTATGAACCAATGACATTAAAGAAAGCGGTTGGTTGGTTGGTTGGTTGGGTTTTATGGCATATCAACCACTGTGGGTCATTTAATGCCAAATTAAGGTATATATATATATATATATATATATATATATATATATATATATATATAATATACAGTACTAAACATATAGCTGGCAATATTATTGTTTCAAAAACCCACAGCTGGCAACATTATTTTTTCAAAAACATTATCTGAAGCCTTGTTGTTGGACGTAGTTTATCGTCATACCCAGGACGCCGATGTAGTTTATCGTCATACCCAGGATGCGGATGTAGTTTATCGTCATAACCAGGACGCGGATGTAGTTTATCGTCATACCCAGGATGCTAAAGAAAGCGGAGGTGTGGCAGATGTAAGTGATCACTACACTCTTACTTAATTTGTATCGTAGAAGTTCTTTAGGAATCATCTTACCTAATTTGCATGGTAGAAGTTCTTTCCGAATCTTCTTACATAACTTACATCGTAGAAGTACTTTAAGAACCCTGTTACCTAATTGGCATGGTAGAAGTTAATTAGAAATCCACTTACCTCATTTCCATCGTAGAAGTTCTTTAGGAATCCTCTAACCTAATTTGCATCGTAGAAGTACTTTAAGTATCGTCTTCTTACCTAATTTGCATCGTAGAAGTTCTTTAGGAATCCTCTTACCTAATGTGCATCGTAGAAATCCTTAAGGAATCGTCATACCTAATTTGCCTTGTAGACCTTCTTTAGGAATACTCTTACCTAATTTGCATCGTAGTAGTTCTTTAGGAATCGTCTTACCTAGTTTGCATCGTAGAGGTACTTTAAGAATCCTCTTACCTAATTTGATTCGCAGAAGTTCTTTAGGAATCCACTTACATAATTTGTATCGTAGAAGTTCTTTAGGAATCCTGTTACCTAATTTGCATCATAGAAGATTTTTATGAGTCCTCTTACCTAATTTGCATCGTAGAAGTTCTTCAGGAATGCTCTTACCTAATTTGCTTTATATAAGTTCTTTAGGAATCCTCTTACGTAATTTGCATCGTAGAAGTTCTTCAGGAATCCTCTTAATTATTTGCATCGTAGAAATCCATCAGGAATCCTCCTACATAATTTGCATCCTAGAAGTCTCTTACCTAATTTGCATCGTAGAAGTACTTTAAGAATCCTCTTACCTAATTTGCATCGTACAGGTTATTTAGGAATCCACTTGCCTCATTTGCATCGTAGAAGTTCTTTAGGAATCCTCTTACGTAATTTGCATCGTAGAAGTTCTTCAGGAATCCTCTTGCCTAATTTGCATCGTAGAAGTTCTTTAGCAATCGCTTACCTAATTTGCATCGTAGAAGTTCTTTAGGAATCCTCTTACCTAATTTGAATCGTTGAAAGTTCTTTAGGAATCCTCTTACCTAATTAACATCTTTAGGAATCTTATCTTATTTGCATCCTAGAAGTTCGTTAGGAATCCTCTGACCTAATTTTTCTCGTAGTAGTTCTTTAGGAATACTCTTACTTAATTGACATCTTAGAAGTTTTTTAGGAATCCACTTATATTATTTGCATCGTAGAAGTTCGTTAGGAGTCCTCTTACCTAATTTTCCTTGTAGAAGTTCTTCAGGAATCCTCTTACCTAATTTGCATCGTAGAAGTTCTTTAGGAATCCTCTTACCTAATTTGCATCGTAGAATATCTTTAGAAATACTGGTATCTAATTTGCATCGTAGAAGTTATTTAGAAATCCTGTTACCTAATTTACCTTGTAGAAGTTCTTTACGAATCTTCTTACGTACTTTACATCTCAGATGTTCTTTAGGAATCCTCTTACCTAATTTGCATCGTAGAAGTTCTTTAGGAATCCTCCTACATTATTTGCATCGTAGAAGTTCTTTAGGAATCCTCTTACCTAATTGGTATCTTAGATGTTCTTTAGGAATCCTCTTATCTTATTTGCATCGTAGAAGTTCTTTAGGAATCCTCCTACATTATTTGCATCGTAGAAGTTCTTCAGGAATCCTCTTACCTAATTTGCAACGTAGAAATACTTTAAGAATCCTCTTACCTAATTTGCATCGTAGAATATCTTTAGGAATACTCGTACCTAATTTGCATCGTAGAAGTTTTTTAGGAATCCTCTTTCCTAATTTACCTTGTAGAAGTTCTTTAGGAATCTACTTACGTATTTTACATCTCAGATGTTCTTTAGGAATCCTCTTACCTAATTTGCATCGTAGAAGTTCTTTAAGAATCCTCATATCTAATTTGTATCGTATAAGTTCTTTAGGAATCACTTCCCAAATTTGCACCGTATGAGTTCTTTAGGAATCCTCTTACCTAATTTGCATTGTAGAAGTTCTTTAGGAATCCTCTTGCCAAATTTGCATCCTAGAAGTTATTTAGGAATCCTCTTACCTAATTGACATCTTAGATGTTCTTTAGGAATCCTCTTATCTTATTTGCATCGTAGAAGTTCGTTAGGAATACTCTTACCTAATTTACATCTTAGATGTTCTTTAGGAATCCTCTTATCTTATTCGCATCGTAGAAGTTCGTTAGGAATCCTCTTACCTAATTTGCCTTGTAGAAGTACTTTAGGGATCCTCTTACGTAATTTGCATCGTAGAATTTCTTTAGGAATCTTTTTACCTAATTTGCATCGTAGAGTGTCTTCTAAAATTCATGAATTTTTTAAACTGACTTGACAGCATCTCCTTCATAATGAACAAAAACTGATAATGAAACTTCGATGATGCACAAACGAAACATTTCTATTTACTTGCTCGTTTCTGCTCTTTTATTTTAACTGATATTTATTCTTTATTTCACTCATGTATTTTTTTATATCTCTCTCGATTTTCTGAGTGGCGAGAGAAGGGCAAAAAAAACCGTCTATCCTTGTATCTGTTGTATTGTGAAAGAAACAAACGAAAAAAATTGAAGACTCCAGTTTGAACTCTGAACGGAATTTACATTTATTAAATGACAAAAATAATAATAGCAAAGAATACCACATTTACAAAAGAACTTTGCACAATATCTTCATTTGTACCTCAAACAATTAGGCAAGATAACAAGATGTTCTAAATTACAATTTTGTTGGGTTGAAAAAAAAATCATCAGTTATTTACTTTGATTCCCGTGACTGTCGAAAAAAGTTGAGAAGGATGGCAGCTTCACAAGAGGCATCACTGGGTTTCTAGTTTGTTTCGACAACAGTACTGTTTTACACACTGAGATCCAAAAATGAGATAAATTTCGTATTTTCATATAAAGATTAAAACCTGGGTTATTATTTCTAATTTTGTTTCAAATTTTCATAAGCAACTACAGAAAGATAAGTGTATATCTGTAGTGAACAAAACAAGATCTAGATTTAAAGTTCAAATGCTAAGCACTGACTCATTGATTTTGTTAGAAATTAAAAATGACTCGAATTTATAAACTTTGCTTAACACACACGCAAAAGCGAATCCAAAACAAAACTCGTAATATTTCACACCTTGGTGCGAAAATTTTTTCGGCAACTAGAAAACTAGGAAACATTTAAAAATAAAATTCAAGTAATCTTCAATTCTCAGAAACAAATTCTTTTACGGAGTTTTTCGCGATCCGACGCGAAGTTTTTTCGTTGTCCAATGGAAAGGCCCGAACCATATTCGGGAGTGAATTCTCAAATGACCTTTTCAAGCCCCTCAAACAAAATAAAAGACGAGCAAGTCACCAGAGAAAAGGAGACGAGCGTATTAACTCGTCCCTTGACAAATGTGAAGCGATCGTTATTATTATCTCTACCTTTCTCCCTCACCTCTTTTATACTTGATAAACGAACGGAACATTTTAAGACTGAGCGATTACTTCAAACACATTACTATTCTACGATAACGCTCATACATACATACATACATACATACATACATACATACGTTCCTGTCTACGTACACATAAACTCATTCCTGCAAAGACGACTACGAACATTTTGACAAACTTGTATCAACCAAAATACATTAATTTTATTTGTAAAGACCTTAATTGATTTATATGTATATAAATTTGTTGTTTCACTTTACAATTTGATTTTCTTGTTTTATACTCCTCTTATGGTGGGCTATCTAACTAACAAGGCCAAATCAAACTAATCTGTTTTAACACACGTGCACTTCACTATAACTGATAACCCACAATATATCTTCCTAAATTTGTAGAATTTTCTTCTTTGTGCTTTTTTCTTTCAACTTTCTTTTCTTTTTCTTAAATTATTTCCTTTCCATCGTCATCATCATGGTTTGTTTTTAATTTTTCTTTGTTTTTCTTCTTCATTGTCGTCGGCGGGTTTGGATTTTAGTTTTTCTTCGTTCTTCTTTTATTCTACATCTAAGTTCAGCAGCCAGCTGACTTCTATTTTGTGAAAGCCAATTTCTCCTTTCCATCAGCTGTTAGCCTTTTTTTTACAAATTTGAAAAACAAATTTTATATATGCATGATTTTCATAAAACATCAGGCTTCATTTTGACGTTATTTTTACATAAATTTGAACCACACATAGAAAGTTTTACACATCAAATTTTAAGCTATTTT
Organism: Acanthosepion lycidas; assembly: GCA_963932145.1. NCBI lineage: Eukaryota > Metazoa > Mollusca > Cephalopoda > Sepiida > Sepiidae > Acanthosepion > Acanthosepion lycidas. Next base: position 9,036,473 of record OZ010581.1, read on the forward strand.
TGACTATCTTTCTCATAGCAGTTCTTTATTAAAAGAATACATGTAAGTAAATTTCTTTTATTAATAAATATGTTTAACACTGCCGTCAAAAGAAATTGTCATAAACAAACCTAGTCTATTGTATTATTTTTATTTACCTTTTAATTAATTTTATATAATTTTTACATTTCTTTTTATTATACAAGTTTTTATATCGTCTGTATTTCATTCCTTCACGTGTATTTCATTCCTTCACGTGTATTTCATTCCTTCACGTGTATTTCATTCCTTCACGTGTATTTCATTCCTAATCTTCTGTATTTTATCCATTCCTTCTCATCTGTTCTTCATTTCTTTTTTTCCTTCTGTATTTTATCTCTTCTTTCTCTTCTGTATTTCATTCCTTTTCTATATTACATGCTTTTGTCCACTTCTCTATTTCAGTCTTTCTTCCCATGTTTTCTTTCATTCTTTCTTTCACTTCTATTCATCACTTCTCCCTTCTCTTTTCTATTTCATTCTTTCGTTCATTTCTCGAAATCCTTCTCCCATTCTCTTTCATTCCTTTCTTCTCTTCTCCTATCTACAGTAGCAGCCAAATTTTCTTTCCTGCTTGCGGGTTAATTGCTATAATTAAATAATTTGAAAGAGATCAATATTTGAACATCAATTTCTAACCTTTTATAAATGTTCAAATGAAGAAAATTGACAGTTCAAAATTAATTTCTGAAGTTTCAAATATCATCTTTGTTATCTAATGCCTTCTTAACTGGTCATATTCTCTTTTGCTGAAAGGTTACTTCAGACAATTCAAAGATAAAAGTTAATGTAAGATTATAATTAATAATAATAATGAAATTAGCCAGAAAAAAGATGAAATATGGATATGTTGGTGCATTTAATAATGCCAATACAAAATAAAAGGGTGTTTGACAATTGTTGAAACAAAGCAGCGGCCTCTCAGATCTTCTCTATTGACTTTATTTTCTTTCTCTTTTCAGATTATTGCTGGGAAATAGTTTTTAAAAAAATAGTTAAATATTCTTCTCTTGCTGATAGATTTTTTTTACTCCTGTGGCAGTGGAGACTTCTGGGGTTATTGGCCCTCGTTCGATGGCGTTCCTTCAGAGGATTGGCGCGATTGCGTCTCGATTAAGGGACGAGCCTTGCCAAACGGAGTGGCTCTTGCAGCGTGTCTCACTGGCGATGGTCCGGGATAATGCTTTCTCCATCATTGCGGCTGGCAGATGATAGAAAAAAAAATTTCTCAGTTAGAAATCCATTTTTATTTTATTTATTTATTTATTGAGACATTAAACTTAGGTTTCATGATTTATTACATAGCCAATGATACCCTGCATTCTTTGTAAGGGTTAAGGATCGCCTTGACATAGTGCCATTTTTATTTAAACCTATTACTTATTGGTATTATAGTATATTGTGACCTGAAATAATTATCAATTTTGTGTTTGAAAAAAAAAGGTAACATTTTGATATATTCAACTGAATATAGTGAAATCATACCTTGGACAATGGAGTAGAAGATCTTTTGTGCGAAGAAATATTACGAAGCTAAGTTCATACACGCAAGCCACCAATCTGCCACTGGTTGGGATGCCACTAGCGTTTAGTGCTGGTGGCCCGCTGTCGGCCGCTGGCTTACCATTGGCGGACTTCTAGAGACCCATCGGAGACCTGCATATGGCTGCCATCGGCAGAACGCCAACGGACCACTAGCGGCCTGCGTGTAGGAGTCTTTCAGGATTGTTCAAGCAAGATACAATTTTAAACACTCTGTATGTATTGAGAAGGGAAGAAACGGACAAGATCAGACATATGGATATAAACATCTTCAAAGGAATACGGAAGAGAGGAATGATAGAATGAGACGAGATAGATAGATAGATAGATAGATAGATAGATAGATAGATAGATAGATATGAACAGGTTAAAATACATAGATAGACAGATAGATATGAACAGACTGATAGATAGATAGATAGATAGATAGATAGATAGATAGATAGATAGATAGATCTAAATCAAAGTGGAAAATCTGAATATCGAGTTGAACCCCAGACACAAGCGTTGATGTCAGCCAAATCTTCGTCAACAGGCAGTTTTGTTCATATTCTCATCATAGCATCATTCTTCTCCCGATAATACATTGAGCGCAGACATCAAAGAAATTAACTGCAACCACGAACCTCAGTCAGACCCCGTCCCATTCAACGAAGAGAAATTAACTTTCATAAAACATTTTCTATGCTATTTTTAATTTTACTTAACTGCCTGTAGTTTCAGCAGTATAATTCATTTTATTTCAAATTTCGTCTTATTTCTTTTCTTGCCAAAAAGGAGTTTGTTCCTTGCTATCATACGCATGTCTATTTCTCCTGCTACGATCATCATTATTGTCGCCCACATAACTGCTTCACAACATCCACTCGACGAAACACAGTTCAACCATCCAATCTAATACGACACTCAGTATGATATTGGTAGCAGATTCATTATAGTAACTGGCATCAGTCCCTCAGCATTTAGTACCATATCATCATAATAGATAGATAGATAGATAGATAGATAGATAGATATGAACAGATTAAGATAGATAGATAGATAGATAGATAGATAGATAGATAGATAGATAGATAGATAGATCCAGCATCAATTCAGATTTTTTTATCGGACCCCCCCCCCCAAGCAAGGCAATAAAGCCACTAAGACACAAGGAGTTACTGGGTCTGGAAGAATTAGGAACATTGCTAAGGAGCAAGAACAAAATAAGAGTGATCAGGATGACAGTAAAAAGCGATTGACATTGCATTTAAATTTTTGAAGATTAAAGTTGGCTGGAAAGGAGGGAGCCAGAAAGAACTTCCACAAGCAAGAAGTACGAGAATAGAAACTGTTAGCATAGAACTTCCAGCTACATCGCGTCAACTGAACTGTAAATTGATGAGACTTTGTTGCCAGTCTAGTACTGCGCTTAAATTCATAAAGTCTAGGTACCATAGCGAAGAGCTCATCCGAACAATTAACATGAAAGTATTTATAAAATAGCACGGGAGGGGGGGAAACTTTGTGGTGGTAGGAAAGTGACTGAAGCCGGTACTTATCAAATAAATTGTTTACTATGTAAAATAATTTATCTTGGACAGACATCACGAAATCTAAAAACCCGTATCTGCGAACATAAAAGAGATTTACGTTTAGTCAACCATTTAAGCTCTCTCGTAATACACAGGAACCAAACCGACCATAATTTTGATTTTACTAAAGGTATCCTAATTAAAAAAAGAACATAATTTTAAAACCTACTAATAACAATAATTCTAAGCCCACTAATAACAATATCAAGAAAATTAAACTCATTAAACATAATATTACATCACCAATTTTTATTGAATCTTTCGGAGTTATCTCCTCCTTAATTCCCAAATTGTCACTAGGGGTCACTCTCCCTATACTATAAACACTGGGCGACCTCTCGCCTCGTTCTCTTTCCTTCAGGCCTCGTGCCGCATCCCACTTCGCGTGGAGGTGAGTTAAACCCTCTTTTTCATTTCTTCATTTCAGCGACTACAATATAAGCTCTCTTAGGAGATAGCATTTCCCACTAGTGGGAAGACGCCATGAACATTATACACACATACAAGCACGTACGAACATTCACCAAAGAACAAATATCAATGTTACACACACCCAAATGTTATTGTCCATTGTAAAATTGTTTTGTTTAATATATATATATATATATATATATATATATATATATATATATATATATATATATATATATATATCGGTCTTGTATGTCTTCTTTTATCTTCGGTTGGACACAGCTAGAGTCCACCATTTTCTTGTTGGCTTGAAATCCATTAATTTCTTGAAACTTTGGGTGGACATGTTATCTCTCCTTGAATTCGGAAGGCCACAAATTATAATAACGTTTGTTTAACAAGTTGAATGCACGAGAAACATGACTAACCAAGGAAAATTCTCTGATGAAGATTTAATAAAAATTAAACATGTTAGATTAATAAACGTTTCCTATTTTCTCTTCTGTCGATTTCTAATCCATATTTTGACCTATATTTGACCCCTATTCATGATAGATAGATAGATAGATAGATAGATAGATAGATAGATAGATAGATAGATAGATAGATAGATTTAAAACTACTATTATCATCATGTGTAATGATAACAAAAGTTAAAAATAATGAAGGTGGAAGAAAATCCATTTTTAGCCATTACCATTTCTAACTTTACTCTTTAAATTTCCTAAAGCAAGTAAAATGCTGTTTCCAAAAATTGAGTAGATATTATTTTCTCTTGTATTTTTCATGTCCAAAAACTCATTCTTTCCCGTTTCTCATTGGTCACCTCCGTTGCACATTTTCTATGTTTATGTTTGTGGCCGTTTCAGCATCTCACCACAGACACTTGATTACAGTAGAATCCGTCATATCCGGAATCCCCCTTATCCGGAATCCTTCATATCTGGAGTGCCTCATGTCCGAAATCCCACATATCCGGACATGATTTTGATGTGTATATTTGAACTATTTGGGTGATATGTAACTGATTTGAAATTTCTTTTTTTCAGGAAATTTACTTTGGATAATTGCTTATGCTTATTTCACCCTAATGGCTTGTATTGGTGCAAAAGATGATGGGAATGAGAGGAAAGGATGACAATGAGACACATTTGCAACAAGATGACGACGAGATGCATAATTGTGATGAAATCTGGACTGAAATTGTAAAAGGTATTGAAAAGGTTGTCAGTTTTATGGAAAGAAAGATAGCATTCAGCTATGACGTGTGCAATAACGCACTAAAAAAATTAAAAAGTGTCTTTCGTTTAAAAAATTTCAAGAACAAAAGCAAAACGAAATGCGGAAAAAGCTGAGAATGACATTAGAAGAGAAAAAACAGCGATTAAAAAATCCTTGTTATATTATTTGTTTTGCATACGTGGCAGACTTAATTTAATGAATTTTCATTAATATTACATAATTTATTTCTTTTTCCTTAAAATCAATTCTATTTCACTTACCATTAGTTTATTTTGTTTACTATGAAACATTGGGAATAAATGTTAAACCTGATTTCAGTTCTTTAAATATAACCTCTCAGATCAGGACTTTTATACCAATTCCTTATATCCATAACGCCTTCTTAGTCCGGCTATCAGGGATTCTATTGTATTTTCATTCATTTCAAAGAGGAAATGTATTGGTGCGTGTTCAAATGTTTTCTCTAAAAGAATTCACTATTCTGGAGTTTTAGGGAAGCCAAGAATAACATTTATTTGGGTGGGATTGCGAACGATATTTTTATATATGATTCAAACAATTAAGATACAAAAACAGCAAAGTATAATTTAAAGTCTGTTAAAAATAAGAAAGGATTTGAATGAAATAAATATTCTTTTGAAGTGCTGAAGTTCAAATAAAACATCTGTTGTGGATTCAAATCAGCCCACAACAAAGAAAAAGGCAAAAAATGTGTTTAAATAAAAAATGTAAAATATTTTTATTTTCGTGTTTTTTACAACTAACTTTTTTTTAGCATGTATGAGTGTAAAAGTTGTTATAGTCCTTGTTTATAATTGTTTGTTAAGAGGAAAAGATGAAATGTGATTTCCTCGCGTGTATGTGCGAGAAAGAAGAGGCAAGGGATACTGTAAGAAAGTGTAAGTGTCACGTAGCTTGGTCAGGAAGACTGGTGAATGAGTAAGTAATTTGTTTTAAGCCTGGTGTCATGAAACTGTTGTTGTCTACCACTCCTTACTTGTTTGTCTCTTTAGAAACTTTGCTTAAATACCCTTCAAAGAGATCACGAAGCATGTTTTTATTGTTGGCGGTTAAATATTTATTTATTGTTGATGTTATATATTTATTTTCAAAGCATTAATTTATTAAGCGAAAGAATCCGCAAATCCTCCGACTCAGAAGCCATTTTTGTCATTTGGTGTTTGACTGTCTTAGTGTTTATTTCCGTCTTTGCTCAAATCGGTAGGTGTATATGTGAATAAGAGAGTTGTTTAGTTTTAATCATTTCACACTAAGCAAGGCGATAATGTCACTAAGACACAAGGGGTTACTGAAAATAAAAGAGAACGAGAAGACTTTAGAAGGATCCGGAAACCTAATCTTGTTTAAGACGTGCAAGGCGTGTGAATCGGGCGACAGGCGGACGTATGCATGCATAGGAGTCTGTTAGACATTTAGCTGATATTCTTGGTTGGTGGTTCCTTTGAAGTCGGCAATAGCAAACGGATCCTTCTGAAGCAAGAGCGTCTCCTGATTTTTAGATTGCTGACTCCTCCTTTATTTGTTTTTTAGAGGCTTCAAGTTTAGGACTCTTAAAAACTAAAACATAGCGAACTGATTAGTTTACCCTTTATTTCACTTTGGTCACGTGGTATGGTTTTCTAGTGCGACCACATGGAATGGAATCATTTCAAAATGATTTTCAACTTTACAATATCGAGGGAACTCTCTGATTGGTTGTTTATGGGAATATGCGTGTGTAGGCCGCATATTTTATGAACGTTAAAAAGGCGCGTTTGTCGCGGGACGCTAGCATGATTGGGTAAATAGTCACCACTGTGTTGCCGGAATCATCACTTTGGAGAGTAAATATTTACGGGCTCCTGGAAAATTTATCCCACATAAAATATTGGCGGACTCAGTGTGAGCCTGATAAAAAATTAAAAAATAATTAGTAGCACAAAAAAATAAATCTAAAACAAACGAGAATGGATGTATTTACAAAAGGAGTTACATGTGACGAAAGGAAAAAAACATAAAACTAACTAGAACAAAAAATGTGCTTGTGTGTGTGTTGTGTGTGTGCGTGTGTGTGTAGCAATCGTGTGTGAGAGGGTACAAAAGTCAAGAGAGAAAATTGGAGGACACTTTACCCACGTACTACTACATCTTAAAGAGTTGAAATGCTGTAAAAGAGGTTAAGGAAATAAATGCACGCCTTTTTATAGGCTTAAGGAGCGCCACCTAGTGACGTTTTTTGGTAAAGTCAAGTGGGATAACTCACTCGTTCTAGTATAAGTGATGTTTTTTTATTGAAACAAATCACTGAAGGTATGAAAAGGGCGGTTATTTTGCTTCGGTTGTGACGAAACGTAACGTAAAGTGACGTCAAGTCATAGAAGATAATCTCGTTAAAAGTCCCAATCAGACGAGTACATTAGTTAAAACCCCCTTTTACTTTTTCATCAGTTGGTGCACTATTTTTAAAAAAAATATTTTCAAACTTATTTAAAAATTTTTGTATTACCTGTCTATAATTCTGAGATGAGGTATTATGTACACTATATTTACATTGCTCGGACTACCATCCTCATCTTTGTTGCCATATTTATCATAATGTTCCGGCCGTTGTACGTTCTGGCCTTCTTCAAGTGGTTGGAATGTCGAACTGAAACCTTTATTTCACTCTCTGGGGTAGACATCTAGTTTCACGTGCCATGTCTAATGGATGTCAGTTATCAGTTATCCCCTGTTAATTCCTCTCTCCAAGTTCTCCACTACTAAGGGCGTTAGTTAGATCCAGTGACAGGACCCAAAGAGTGTGAGTTCAATACTTGGTTAAAGCGGCGGAGAACTTGGAGAGGGGAATTAACAGGAGATAAGTTGCATCCATTAGACACGGCACATGGAACTAGAACAGTCTACCCCAGCGAGTGAAATAAAGGGTGCAGTTCGACATTCCAACCACCTGAAGAAGGGCGGAGCGTACAACGGCCGAAACGTTGTGATAAATATAGCGATAAAGATGAGGATGAGTTTTGTATTACCTTCGTAAGATTTTTTCCATAATTTGAAGTTTGTATTGTAAATCATCTTAACATCATTTATATATCTGTTATCTTGCCTTTAGTAAAAAGGCGCACAAATTGCAAGTCAAATTTCTTATATTGTTTTAATGTCATGTAATGAATATTCCTGTCTGATTTCACTTAGTAGTTTCGACTCTTGTTTGTTTTTGGTATGCAACCTTTTTAATATTCGGGATGAGAAGTGTGACGTTCTTTCTTCTTCCACTCTCTTCAGGGAAAAATCATTTAACATTCAATTTATAACTTGTACATATCTATATTAGCAAGTTGGGTATTTGCGTAATCTTATCAACCAATTAGCTCACTAAGCAGACGACCTCGACAAACAAAATCAGTCAGCCACTTACACAACATAAAATGTAAGTACGAAAATTACACTATTTAACTTTCAGTAAAAAGCACTAAACTCTATCTAATTGCCTTGGAACTACACTTTTGCAAGAGTCGCTAACTTTCAATGACCCGTTCAAAATAACAAAAATAAAGTGAAGATTAAAACAACAGCAGTATAAACTACACCATAAGAACTCTATACTGAGTGTAATTCCCATTCGTACTCACGCTGACTTGGTAACTATGTATCCGCTGTCTTGTAACCGATTAAATCTCCATTACCATAATGACTGATTCGGCTCTGATCTCGTAATGTTATCCATAATGATTCTACTCCGAACCAAAACTTGTGCTGATTCATTTGATTTCTTCATCATCTCTTCATGGCAGAAGAGCGAGCCAAATAGAAAACATGTGACAGATAAGACAATAGAATTTTGATTTCACACATATGCCAGTTTTTCCATCATTTTTCAGTTAATCTATTTCTTATTAACATGAGAGACAAAGACACCAGTGATCCAAATACCTATAATTAATATTAACATGTGCACTACAATGTAGCAGAACAGAGATGTTTTATCTAACTGACTACAGCCTGTTGCAAAATATAGTATTTAATTGTTTGTTTTTTTAATTTAATCAAACGAAAATCAATTGGTTAAAAATTCTCTTTTTATATATTATGATGTTTTCTACTACGTCTGCAAACTTAGATTTTATTTTTGGCAGATTTCCGAATTTCTCTCGGAGCCTACCGTATATATAGTTGATTTTACTTTTATGTGACTTTAGATGTATTAATTGTTAAATTTTGAATATTGCCACATATTTACAAAGCTTTACTCAGTATCATACAAAGCCAATATATGTTTGCAGTATCTGATGTTCATGGTTTGGCCACGCCACACCGCATAACAGCCTTTGGAAGACCATTATGCAAGGCAATGTTGCGGACGCAAACGGGGACAGCAACGCAAAACCTGGCTAAATAACATCAAAGTTGGAATTTCTGTTGGTGTTTCATTTTGATTTACAGCATATCAACACCTCAGTGTGTTATTAAATGCCGACAAGATTTTTAGGATAGATTCGTATGAATAGAATATGTATTCTCTGTAAGAAATCAGTTTATAGATCAGGTTTCATTCACGTATTTTTGTAAAGCGGTTTTTTGGGGTTTTTTTTTATCTAGAGTCAAATGTATTGATGGCAATATATTTTTTTCAAAAATTTGTTTTTGGTATTTTTACTATAAAAATCTATTTTTATATTTTCATAATGTTTTGAATCAAGTGTGAGTGTCAACTATTTGCCCATATCTGGGACCCTAACAAGTGCTACCACACCGGGTCTGGATGTTCCTGGGAACACCAGCAATTAAGAGGTGGTTCCACGCTCCTCAAAACCTCCCGACCAGAGGCCATGTTAGCGGATGTAGTCTATCGTCATACCCAGGACATCGAAACTTCTAAGATCCACCACCAACAGATCACCTGTTGCCTATTCCCCTGTCCTTAGCCCCCATTCCAACAATTGAAAAAAAATCAAGGGTCTGATGATGATGATGATGATGATGATGATCTGAAGCATTCGCACATTTGCGTTTTGATCAGAGTCGATGTTGCTTAACTTTGGTGATCAGACGAGAACCAGTGCTTTCAGTATAATTAGACAATAAGGATAAATATAATTATAATATCGATAACAGATGAGATATTATTGATCAATTTGCTGATAATGTTGGTATTTGTTGTGACTTTAGTCATAGATAAAACTATTCAGATGCTGTATGCCTTGCTCTCTCAAAAGATAAAAATAATAATAACAAGTTTTTTTTATTTATAATTCCATTGTGAAACCATCATTTCTATAATGGCATTATTCTTTAATAGAATAAAATTGTAAAATATAATTACATGATGAGGAGAAATACATTGAAAATACTTTTAAGCTCCTCTAATTATTTCTCATTTAATGCGAAACAAAAGGCTCAGCAAATATTTCCAAATAAAAAGATAATGCATTCAAACAAACCCAACGAACCGAGATATATTACTCTAGCCATCAAATTAGTCTCAAATATAATTGAATCTATTTAAGCTTGACATAAAATTTGTTACAACTACTTCCAAAACAAGAAGAGACTAAACTAATGCAAAACAAAATATTAATAAGCTAAAAATAACTCGGAGGAGGAATATATTCTATCAATTGTAAGAATTGCTACAAGTAATACATAAAAAAAACCCCGAGGAATTTAAAGAGATTATATGAACACAAAAGAGATATTTTACAAAACAGCGCATTCAATCCATTAGTCGCTCACCGTAATGAGTCTGACCATAATTTTCATTTAAAAAATGGCGGTTTAATTAAAAGAGAGAACAGATTTACTAAAACGAACGTGTATAGAAAGTACTTTGATCACTAGATCATCCACGGTAAATTTGCGTCAAGGTTTGTACAACAATTAATCTTTCTTGGTAAATCTTCTGGTGGAATATTTAATAATAAAAATGATAAAAACAAAAGCATAAGGGAACTGAATTAAATCGGTTAGACTACACTACATGCTCAGACACGTGTGAGAAAAAAATAAGCCTTCCATCTTCAGCGTCTCCTGTCAGGGCATAATTATAATCGACGCTTGCGTTTTTGTATCTCCCCTCTCCTTCCTACACATATGTAATTCCATCAACAAAAACTTTATTTTGATGAAGTCTTTCTAGAGACGAAACGCATTACACTAACTTTTTTCCCACTTTTTTCATTCATTTGCCTAATTTTGTTTTGATATATATAATTTATATATATCATATTTTCCCATAATTGTGTGTGTGAAGGGAGATCTTCATCATCTGTTACTTTGAACTTATTTATGATATAAACAAACAATAAACCAAAGTCACACAAACAAATGCCTTGATCAGATGTATGTACAATACTTCTGTGGTTTACTCCACTTGACTTCTCCAAACGCCCGTTAGATGACGTTAAATTCTTTAAAAGGACAAACATATCCGCTCTCTTCCTCTTGCTCCAAGATGTATCAGGACGTGGATGAGGACGTCCCCGCTGGGATACGTTCGTTTCCACGATCGGCTGAAGACTAACACACACACACACACACACTAACAAACAAACAAACAAACAAACAAGCACATTCTTAATAGTCTTTAATGTCTTTTCTTTTCCTTTTGTTAATAAATTCATTAATTGTTTAAAATCCATGTTTTGTTTCTTAATTTACCCGGACTCACATGAGTCCGCCAAATATTGTTGGCAGGACAAATGTACAAGAAGCCACTAAATATTTACTTGAAAACTGTCACACTTCGCAAAAAAATGGTGATTTCCTCAATGCTTCCTCGATTATCCACACATTGATTTTCCGGACTTCGATTATCAGGATGTGAAATAAAAAGAAAAATTGAGTTTGAGACCATTCAAACATTTTTCGATTATCCAAACTAAACCCATTCTCATATTTTATCTCAGACAAGCGTTTTGAGAATTTAGAAAACCATATTCAACGTTCAAAATTTAATTTTATTTAAAACATACGGAAGCAATGCTTATGTCTGGCAAATGATTAAGTTGTTTGCGCTTTCAACCAGCTGCTAGTCTTGCAAATATATCTACTTCAATTCACCTTCGGAAGTTAGCTACAGAAAAACACAAGGCCCGCCGGAAACACAATTGACACATTTTTTCATCAAAAATAAACTTGAACAAGGCGTTTGAAAATGTTATTTGATGATAAATTTCTTTCAGAAAATTACTTTTTTCTTCATTCTTTTTCGATAATTCAGGTATTCAGTCATGCGGAATATTGAATTATCCGAAAAGTCCCTATCCCAAGATGTCCAGACAATCGGGGAAATGGGCATGAAAGAGATCACTACAAAAAACAAAGTAAGGTTTAAAATTAATTTTTAAAAATGAAAATTCTTTCTTGAAGCATTTATTTTAGTTTTAATTTCAAGCTAATAGATTAAATTTAATATTTACAAGCAAAATATTTAAGTATTTCAAAAAAATAATTTAAATTGACTGGAAGGCGTTTTTCTTTTCTAAAATAGTTGACTAGCATCCTTTTTTAAGTCTTTTTCATTACAATGTAATTCTCTTTATTAATTGCATCATTGTAAGTTTTTTAGTAACCCTCATTTCAATTTTCAAACATTTTCTTGAATTTCATTGGTCGTTAAATAAAAACAAACTTCGAAAATTTCTATAACAAAACAGTGAAAATTTGTGCAAAAATAGATTCAACTGATATAAAAAAAAAAATCTTTCTGAAATTCATCCCTAATTTAAATGTTTCAAAAATCCTATTGGCTAAAAAATAAAAAAATACAACATTCGCCCACGCATTTCTCAGAAAAATTCGCAACAAGCTACCAAGCCGCTGGAGCCGATTTCGTTGCTAAAAAAAAAAAAAAAAAAAAAAAAAAAAAACTATAAATAGAAATAGCAAACGAATTTTCGTCGCATTTGAGACTCACACACGCGAAAGATACACACGGGAATTATGTGTCAAATTGCCGCCAAAGAAACAAACTTTCTTTATGAAAGATTAGAAAAATTTATACAACAAACTTTTTCACTCAATAACTTTCATAGAAAAATCTCTTGTCTATGTTAAATTAAACCTTTTCAATCAAAGGTAGACAACTTTTTAGACATTGAACATTTCCGAAACAGCATAGAACTTTTCCTCTAAAATATACCTTTGCACACATCATTACAAAGAAATTGTAAATTGTGTATATAAAATTTAATCTGTTGTTTCAAATATGTATTTTTGTCGTCATTGAATATCGTTACCATTTGGTCATTTCTTATAATTTATGTTTGTGGATATTGCATATTTTATTTGCAGCACAATCTTAAATATTCACGCATCCTTCTTAGATCCACTAGTTTCATGATGAATCACAGCATGATGCAAAATTTATCTATAATCTCTACTTTTACAGGTTTTCATATTTGAACTTATTTTTGCATATTTGTATTTTATTAATGGTTTACCTGGAGTGTTTTGTTGCTGTGTGTAGTCTGTAAATCACATATAACACGCGTAGACAATGAAATTTGGATATCTTTATGTCTGTATCTCTGAGATGAGGTATTATGATTAGTTGCATTATTTACATTATTCAAACTGTTATCCTCATCTTCATTGCCATATTCACAACGTTTCGGTCGTTACACACTCCGGCCTTTATGTCTATGTCTCTCTATATATCTGTCTATATCTCTGAGATGAGGTATTATTTACTTGCATTATTTACATTATTCCTCATCTTCATTGCCATATTCACAACGTTTCGGCCGTTGTACGCTCCGGCCTTTTTCAGAATGTGGATATGATATACAAATTTCTGTATATCATAACAATGGTAGGTAATTGAATGACAATTGTAACGCGTTTCATCCTCTAAAATGGACTTCATCAGACTAAACTAAGGTTTTTATTGCTGGAATCATATGTATGTATGGTGTGGAGAAATATAAATGCCAGTTGTAATTATGAACCGATGGAAAATGTTGAAGTTGTATGAACACTAAATTTTCAATTTAAAATTTTCTATCGTCCGACGTGTCCAGACGTCCATCTCAACCGATTTCATTCCGTTACTCAATACTTTTGTTTCTATCGTTGTTGTTTTAAATATTTCACATTGAAAGAGAAAAAAAAAAGCGGAACAAATTAGCAAGTCTTAAATATTTGATCAGTTATGTTTGAAGTGTTTATTGTGAAGGAGATTATGTTGACAGGAAAACAGGTGCTGACTGTAAACAAATACATTTTTAAATTACAAAGTGACCCGTATAAGAAGTGATGTGCAGAAGCTTTGTGATGTTTAGTGATGCCCGGGGCCATCTCCTTGATTGTATGCCCTTAAGACTCAAGTAGGGGTGGGGAGTAGCGTATAGGGCCTAGAACTGAGAAATGTGGGAAAGGAAGGCATTTTAAAAATGTAAAAACAGATGAAACATGAAATAAACACTTTAATCAATTTAGATATAAACTAAATTCTTATTTCACTCTTTGATTGATGACCTCCCGAAATGGAAAACCGGGACCGTCGCACCCTCTGTCCCCTCCCCTTCTTCTTTCTTTTTATGTGCCATTTCCCCGATTGTTTGGACACCTTGGGATAGGGACTTTTCGGATAATTCAATATTCCGCATGATGAAATATCTGATTTACCGAAAAAGAATGAAGAAAAAAGTAATTTTCTTACTAATATCTATAAAATTGAAACTGAAAACCACTTCTAAATAAATGAACGGTAAATTCTGTTTGTCTTTCCATATGTCTGAATTCCGTTTAATACTTGCTCTACATAGCCATCTTTTTGGAATCAGGATTATCCAGGGATTGAAAATCTGCCCTCCATCTGGTGCTTGAACATCCCGCTTTGGGACTTGTGTCAGGATGAGAAGGGAACAGTTAAAAATTCAAATTTTAAAATAACCTAAAAAAAAATTAGTTCTTTTGTAAGTTTTTAATATATGTTGAGTTTAAAGTAATGCAAAAACACTGAAAAAAATTATTTTAAATTCAGTTTAAAATGTCTCCAAATCTTTGTGAATTGAGGGAACCAATTTTATTTCTTCAAAGAATCAGATTTAAAGTGAGAGGTTTCGTAACGTGAGGTTTTGAAGTTCCACGGAGTTTGTGATTTAAAGAACTTAACTCAATTGAAGTTCCACGGAGTTTGAGATTTAAAGAACTTAACTCAATTGAAGTTCCACGGAGTTTGTGATTTAAAGAACTTAACTCAATTGAAGTTCCACGGAGTTTGAGATTTAAAGGACTCAATTTTCGGCCTCCATTGGACTTTCGGCCTAAATCGGTCTTTTGACCGGAACTGGACTGATAGGCCGAATCAGATTTAAAGAGAGCATTTGAAGTTCCATGAAGTGGATTGAGAAATTCATAGTTATTTCTTCAACATTATCATTACCGTTTTCTAAACTGGACCAGAGGTCCCTTTAGTTTGGGGTCAAAGGCTCAATTATCCCTTGGTAGTGGCCAGCTTAAAAGTCCGCACGAAGAGCTGATGCGAGGCTTACTTTCGTTGTGACATTATATGTAGAAAAATCATCGTTGGTATATACGTTCTCATGGTAACGTTTGTCTAAACTGTTTATCGAGGCATGGTCTGGATTGCTGACTGTCTTTTGCCGACTATGTTGTTGTAGATCTGGTCGCTAACTGTTCCGTTTCAGATTTGGTCGCTGACTGTTGCTGATGTGCTGGTTTTATGGCCAGTCGGTAACCGTATCATGAATCCTATCTGCGTTTTGCGAGGGAGTGTATTCCTAACCCAAGCCCTGATCTATTTTCAGGTCATTTGGAGTTCACCTGCGCTGACGTCGTAGAAAGCATATCACGTGACTTGTGCTATGCAAATTAGGTTCCAGAAACCAATTATTTAATTTTGGAGCCGTGTTTGTACAGAATTGTAATAGTTTTTCGTAACTACTGAATTTAGTAAGGTTTATTTGTAAGCGTCTCTTATTTGAAGATGTTTCACTTATTGGCCGTAAAATATAGGAGATTATATCCTATACATGTTTGCCCTCTTTGAAGATACAAGAACCAACTCAAAACAACACTGGAAGCTACTGGACTTAAGCCTAAATGGTTTGAAACACATGCACAAGACCGTACTAGCTGCCGATGTATGGTCCGTCACCATCGGGACCCAAAACTTTGAAGCCATCAGAAGAGATAACAAACGACAGAGAACGATGTCGACAAAATCGACATCGTTCACAACCAATATTATTATGCAGTCAATGCCATCATCTCTTCCATGTAAGAACTAAATTAAATTCTTGGATACGAGATAAAGCCGACAATATATATATATATATATATATATATATATATATATATATATGTGTGTGTGTGTGTGTGTGTGTGTGTGTGCGTGAGTGTGTATGTGTGCGTGTGTGTGTGTGTGTGTGTTTATAGTGGGTTACACCACTTGACACTTCGCCAAACTCTAAATAGATGACTTCTATAAAAAGTTCTATAATTCTATAAAAAAAAACTATCTTCTCTTTTCTTCTTGCTCAAAAATGTAGTAGGTCATAGATGAAGGTCTCCCCACTGGTGAATATTTCCTTTCCTCAATCGACTGACAACTGATCTCTCTCTCTCTCTCTCTCACACACACACACACACACACACACACACGCACACACGTGTGTGTATCATAGCAAGAGACGCGCACCATTCTTAAATTGTCCATATTTCTTTTCTTTTCAACTGTGTACACGCATTAATGCAATTCTCTTTTGTTAATGCATGAATCAATTTTTGTTTGTTTAAATTTTTTTAAATGATCCAGAGAAATATTATTTGCGATACAACTGTACCTGGAGCCATTAAATGTTTGTTGAAAAACGTTCGCACCTCGCAACAAAAGGAGGAATTCCCGCAATAAAATGGTGCCCAACTGACGTGATATCTGTAGAAGACTTACCTCGTGTGACAAAGCGAGAACGTATATGCCTGACGTGCAAAACGAATGAAGGAATGGTCTCGGAGTTAGAAGAATTGGCGAGAGATGTTGGGCGTATGCAATTTCTTTGCGAGATCAGCTCGGCATAAAAAAAAAAAAACACCACGCGAGAGAGAATAGTCAATTACTTTGCTGCTTGTACGGAGAGACTTTGTCAGTTGGGAAGAGATTACTTAGATCGGTTTCACAGACAAACACAGGAAAATATGAGCAATATATGGCATCATTTGAGAATTTTACCAGTTCAAGAGCCAGTGAAGAAAAAATGTCGTCCAACAGAATCATGTGAACCAATTTATCTATCTACCGTATCACGTGGCACAAATAAGTTAACACTTTGAGATAGTTTCTATATTTGATGTGGACATATTCCCAAAGTAAAATGGCGCTATGGGTTTGTGAGCAGCTCACCTGGTAAAATTCGGAGCAAAATACAAAAAAGAAAAAAAAACACTTCAAACATAACCTGATCAAATATTGTATGCATTTACGACTTTTCTCACTCTCTCTTTCTCTCTCTCTTTTTTCTCTTTCAATGTGGAATATTTAAAAACAACAGCAATAGAAACAAAAGCATAGAATAACCGAATGAAATCGTTTCAGACATTTATATCTCCCCACCCACTAACTACATATGATTCCATCAATAAGAACATTACTTCGGTCTGATGAAGTCCAATTTAGAAGATGAAACGCATTACAATTGTTTCCATTTTGTCATTTACCTATGATTGTTCTGATATATAGAAATTTGTATATCATATCTGCATTCTGAAGAAGGCCGGGGCGTACAACGACAGAAACGTTGTGAATATGGCAATGAAGTTAAGGATAACGGTCTGAATAAGGTAAATAATGCAAGTGATCATAATACCACATTTCAGAGATATAGATAGATAGAGCGTCCGGTTCGAAATTTCAATCACCTGAAGAAGTCCGGAGTGTACAACAGCCGAAACGTTGTGAATATGGCAATGAAGATGAGGATAACAGTTTGAATAATTTAAATAATGGAAGTAATCATAATCTCTCATCCCAGAGATATAGATAGATATATAGAGAGACATAGACATAAAGGCCGTAGTGTACAAAGGCCGAAACGTTGTGAATATGGAAATAAAGATCAGGATAACAATCCGAATAATGTAAGTAATGCAAGTAATCATAATACCTCATCCCAGAGATATAGACATTTCAGTGTGTACACGTGTTATCACCATTAGTTTAATATGACCTGAGGAGACACATTGATGTTGTTGAAACGTAATTGCCATTATGTAGCGATTTTTAACATGTCTTAACATCCTAAAATAAATAAATAAATAATATATATATATATATATATGTGTGTGTGTGTGTGTGTGTGTGTGTGTGTGTGTGTGTGTGTGTGTGTGTGTATTCACCTTTCCCTTTATAGGTCTATAAATGTAACATTCTCCATCCATACTCCATCATGTTTTTCTCAGTAGAGCAACACCAGTAAACTGATCACAAATATATTTTTTAAATGCCTGGTACCTTTAGAATGTAGATGAACATGGTTCTTGGCTGTTAAACCGCTCTTTACGTGCAATATGCTCTGTGAGTAGAGGCGGGTCGTTTTAGCAGATAACTGTAATGTCGACCTTGATTCCTTAATTTACTATCTGTCACTAGGGGTCTCTCCCTATACTATAAATACTGGGTGATTTCTTACCTCGTCCTCTTTTTCATTTCTTCATTTCAGCAAACACTTCTACAATGTGAGCTCTCGCAAAAGAAAGCATTTCCCACTTGTGGGTAGATGCCATGAACATTATACACACATACACGTACGTACGAACATTCACCAAAGAACAAACACAAATGTTCACACACACAGAAAAGTTATTGTCTATGTCCATTGTTAAATTGTGTTGTTTAATACATATATTTGTTGACATATATATATATATCGGTCTTTTTTGTCTTCTTTCATGTTCGGTTGGATAAATTAAGTCCGCCATTTTCTTGTAGCTGGACCTTCTTCTAGCAGGAAATAAACAAACGCGTTTCTAATACAACACTTAAACAAACCACACGGTCCTCTACATACCTAATCGCTTTCCTTACCAATGCAAAAGAATCAGATATGAACAATTTTGCTACCTTTCACACAACTATTTACATATTCTAAATTTTAACCAATACACATTGTTGAAATCTTAACCTTCGTTTGTTCCTTTCTTTTACAACCAAACAATCGTCAAGGCTGTCCGCGCTCGCCATGCTTTACGTTTTTGTGTTGGAACCTTTCCTGTGCAAGTTAAGTCAAACTCGGTCCCGTATGCAATTGTATTGCTTCGTGTTACTACCTCAGTCAATTACTCTGGAAAAATCTCCACGCTTGTAACGAGCAATGCAAATCAGCAAAAACATCCAGCTGTATGGGATGATAACAAAGACAAAAATAAACTGAGGTAAGTGTTCAAGAACCATACAAGATACTTGACATCTAGTTCTAGTCTGACCTTCATCTGGAGAAGAATTAGCCAGAAAAGTGGGGAAGTATTGCTCTCTAGAACCCCAAGAGCCCAAGTTGAAATGACTTAATATCTTCCCGCATCTAGCTGGTGATTCGAGGTGTTAACCAAAGTAAAAATTATTTTGCAGCCGAACTGACTGTTTCCCCAGAAGGGTTCTGTTGTGCTAATATGGAGTAGTCTATTGAGCATGACTTTTTTCACTTTGTGATCGTACACCAGATACATATGTTTGTTGAAAGCACCATGGCTCGCATGCTACAGATTTTTTTCTTGGAAGCCAGTTCTGTTTGCAATAACGCAGGTTTGTTTCTTGGTGAATGAATTGAAAGCTATGATAAAAAAAAATATACTGATTGAAGCCATTTCAAATTATTTAAAAACATTCACGAGAAAAAAGAATCGTAAAAAAGTTCTGTTTGAAATGAATAAAAAAGAAAACAACAGATGTGCAGGGGTCTGCATGTCCATTGATATAAAATCGATCTTTTTTGCTAGTATCATCAATTGTATATTGTATAACAATCAGAATAGGTCTGCACTTGCATTATTTTCATCCCCATTGCCATATTCCTAAGTTTCGATCGTTGTACGCTCCAGCCTTCTTCAGATGATTGGAATTCCGATCCAAACACTTTATTTCGTCCACCAGGGTAGATTGTCTTTATCCACTGGCCCAGTAGATAAAGACGTTGGTTAGATCCAGTGACTAGGCCCAAAGAGTTGTGAGTTCAATACCAGACCAGAGCAGTGGTGAACCAAAACTTGGAGAGTTGAGTTAAAGGGAAATAAATGAGACATCCGGAAGAGGCATAGCACGTGGAACTAGAACAATCTACCCAGGTGGATGAAATAAAGAGTTTGGTTCAAAATTCCAATCACCTGAAGAAGGCCGGAGTGTACAATGGCCGAAACATCATGAATATGGCAATGAAGATGAGGATAACTGTCCAAATAATGTAAATAATGCAAGTAACCATAATAGAAATAGACAGATAGATCTGCATATTTTCTAGATAGGGATGTGTAACCAAAAAATTATGTGATACTAGTGGTACTCATGTTACAAACCTGATGTTTCTAGAGTTGAGTCAGTTGAAAATGGAGATTTTATTGCACCCTAATTATTAATTTAACCTCTTTCCATTTCCATTTTGTCAAATATTTAAACTATTTCCTTAACAGCAAGATTTTGCTAATTTGGAATCAAATTAAAAAAGATAAAAACCTTCAATTAGTTTACTCATTCTTTTGAATGCAGAAAATCATTATTAAAAAAAACAAAACATGAATTGACAAGTTGTTGGTCAAATAAACGGATTGAGGCAATTTAATAAATATTAATTTTGTATGAAATTTTTTATATCAATGCTTTTGAGTGACTGCATGGATAATATTATGGAAAATTGAATTGGCATGCTGAGTTCGAATTTTGGTTGATACAATTTGCGTTCATTTTAAACTAATGTCCTTGGGAAAAACATGAATCCACCACTTCTTCCTCCATCTATGGGTTAAATAGCAAAGCAAACTGGGTTTTCTAGCCTTGGATGGAAACTAGTCTAGGAGAAGAACGGCTTTGAATTCAAAAGCAGGAATAAAATTAACTCCATAACACCAGCTATGTAAAAATATAGGGTACTAGCAACCCTACCCCTAAAAATCTAAAATTATGAGATCTGTCTGTAATATATCTAGACATATTGAATATCTCAAAAGCCACAAAACTTACTGATCTTCCATGGACAGAAATTCTCCCATAGGCTTTCTCGGTCAGTCATGAGATGTTATTTAGAAAAATTGTGTACTATGTGACTTGCATTCACAATATTGATGTAAATATATTTTTCCTGTCTCATGTAGGATGTTTTTATCAAAGCATTGTTACCCAGATCTGTCAGGCCCACTCCAATCAAAATATGGTCCCTTTTTCCTTCCTTCTACAATCACTTAAAAGGAGAAGATTTCAGACCATGGACAAAATTAAGGAGAATGTGACGAGGCAACTGATTATGATCCTGAAAGGGGACTTTGCGGATTGCTTTAAAAACATGATAAGGATACAAGGCTAAGCAAGTTTTAATCTGGCATCCTTATGACCTTCTTTAAATGAATCTTGAGATTTTCAACATGACTAGATACAGTGTAGGCAGACCTTGTTCAATGTTTGATTAATCTAATGGCAAAACTAATAATCAATCAAAATGTAAAGATCAGAATTCTGAAATGACGATTCCAAGATTATTTACTCCTGAAAAACCCATCAAATCATAATTGGAAACATATGATTTGAATTAGTCCAACTCTTTGCAAAAAAAAAATAAAGGAAATATCCTAGCCAGACGTGGTTTAACAGTGATCAAATCATATGGACTCAGCCAATCATAATTTAAGACTTTAATTAGTATTTCTAATATAAACATGTGACATTTTAATCTGTGCATCAGAAAATGTACACTAATAGTACACTAGACAGTTCACTCATCTTTATTTGAATTCTTCTGATCTATAAAATTGTTACACACACACACACAATATATATATATATATATATATATATATATATATATAGTGTATGGGTAACAATTTTTTTGCGATGATGATCTCTTATGACCAATTTGGTAATGGCACACTTTGAATATATATAGATAGATAGATAGATAGATGGATAAATAGATAGATAGATAGTAAAGCTCAATTACCTATTTAAGGAATTCACATCTTTTGTTGGCATTTTTTCAAATGTATATCTGATGGATTTAAATTTCAGGTACAAGAATGAGGCTAGCAAATCCAGATTCAAAGTAGTCAACGAGATATGATATTTCTAAAAAAAGGTAATTGAGACTTACTTTATCATATATATGTGTGTGTGTGTGTGTTTTTGTGTATGCACACACACATACGCACACAAGCACACACACACACACACACATATATATATATATATATATATATATATATATATATATATATATATATATATATATATGTATATGCAAACACATACACACACACATACTCATATATGTTTTTTAGGAATGTATTTTACATTTATTAATACTACATACTTTAATTGCTTAAACATTAAGCAGAGTGTATAATATTTTTCTAAAAATATTTCATGAATATTCAGGATCTACATGGAAATAAATAATTATACTCATTAATAAATAAATAAAAACAGAGCATCTACTCAAATATTGATATCCAGTAAAAATAACATTTAAGCAATAAATTTAAAAAATATATATATATATATATATATATATATATATATATATATATATATATATATATATATATATATTTTAAAGAGAAAAGAGAGTGTGCAAACATTTTTGGTTATAATATGGATATTTTCAAAATATATATTACACTATATTTTTACATAATTTTTGCACACACACACAAACACAGACATATATACATACATACATACATACATATATATATACATATATATATATATATATATTGTATTTCATGGCATAAAATACACATCGGCATATTAGCTTCATCTCCTTTTAGATATGTATATTTAGGGAAAGGATTTTAGTATACTGGAGCATGTATTTTTTAAATCAAATTATCAATACTTTACATAATATTGCAAAAGCCCTTTAGTGTTTTACAATTGCTGCATCGATAATGCTTTTGTGCATGTAAGAAAAAGAAACTGATAGAAATATATTAATGATTCATGGTTTAATACAATTAATGAAAAAAATGTCTTTAATTGCATTTGTTACATGATTTGTAGTGTAGGGACAAAGAACATTAACTTTAAATAGGATTGAGAGGATGTCTCAGTCCTATTTAAAGTTAATGTTCTTTTTAGACAGCTCATGCTGATAAGTTTAGAAGTAATAGAAAACAGATCACATGACATATCATTTAATTTACTGCTTCATAAAAATACTCTATACTTCATAATTCCCAGAACCTCATTAAATTTCATTTTCTCATCAGCATTCACAAAACAGTTATAATGTAGATATCAGGGGAGCCAAACCAGATCAACTTCAACAACCAGTAAGTCATTCCTACTACTTTTCTCATCTGAATCTACACTACAAATTCCCCAAAAGAGAAACCTTCTTTCCTATAAGACTGAACATCTACTTCAATTAACTATGAATTTATATATTTATTTTTTATAAAATTCACTTACTATTATGTATCAAATTTTTCCTTTATTCTTCATTCATAATCTTGTTGTTCCTTAAATGTATTAATTTCGTCAATGAACAATAATAGTAAATAGCTGTATATTTCAAGGAGTAATCTTCATACAAAGGAAGCTTTGAATAGATAATTATATTATTAATTTTTTTGACTAATTTTCTTTATATTCTGATGTTACACTGCTTAACAGTTAGAGGATAGCTCAACCTAAAACCATGTGAAACTCAAGAATTAATATTGAAAAATACTTTAATTGAAAATTCAAAATACTGACATGTGCATTGTTTAGCAACAGTACAAATAATGACCAAATCTTTTCTAATAAACAGAAAAGAATAAATAGATTTTATGAAAGGGACAAAGGCAGTTGATATGTTCTGTTCTGTTTTATTACATGACTAGTACATCCTACCAACAAAATTGATGGCAAGAACAAATGTATTGTAAGTAATTTTTAATCAAAGTACAATTTTGTAACTTAAAATAGTTTATTGTTAATGTTAAACACCTCAGGAAAGATATCATTATTTTATCCTTATTATTTATGGGCATGCACACACACACACACACACATAGCTTTTGTATGCACAATTTTATGACACACCTTAGGTGTTCTTCAGAGTCAAATTTGCTGAAAACTTAGAACATCATCACTAATGATAGTTGATCCCACAATTCAAGACACCTCAAAGAAAAGTAACTTTATGTGAAGTTTAATTCAAGCTAAAATAAAATATAAACCTCAGCCATGTTTTATCTCCTCTTTCTATTCCTTTCTATTCCCCACCTCCCTCTCTCTTTCTTTCATTCGTTCTTTCTTTCAGTTGCAGTTGTGCATGTTTCTTTTCTTGGCTACTTTTCATCACTCCTTTCACTTTGATCACAGTTCACAGAGAGAGGGAAAGAAGGGGGCTGCTTTGTAGTTTGTTAGTGTGGTAGCTTTTTGTGTGTTGATGTGAATGGAGTTCATGTCAAGATTTTGTATACTGCACCTCAATTGTTACACACAAAAAAAATTATACGTATATATATATGTGTGTGTGTGTGTGTGTGTTTGTGTGTGTGTGGGTGATATATATGAAAATTAAGGATTAAAATATTTTTCTGCATTTTGGCTAAAAGCTCAATATGTAGTTTCTGCCCATTCTAGCGTAATAAAAGTCTTCATTAAAAATAAAAATTGGTCAAGTTAAAGAAAATATCTCAAAAAATAAAAAAACTTCTATATGCATAATTGAATATAAATAATCAAATAAGTTGACCTAATTACAGTTGCAGTTTTAAAGAAAATAATTGTTATTGATTAAATTAATCTTGACAGATTTTAGCAAAATGAGAAAAATGTTTTCTGTTTTTAAACAGGTCCATTAAACTTAGTTGTAGACTTTTGAAGAAAATCATTGATTTATATAAAAAATTTCCTTCTGTAGAGCAAAAGAACAAACAATGAAATAAGATTTGATGGAAAACAGTAGGCATATTCATTAATCTCTTCACACACACACACAACTGTATTTAAAATTAAAAGTAACCAAAATACACACACGCACACACACACACACACACACACACACATATATATATATATATATATATATATATATATATATAACCAACTGCCCATACCTTTCCAATCATTACCATTACTGTTGGCTGCAACAACCATAATTATTTGAAATCATTCTTGTACTTGGGAAGCAAAGTCAATTCAAGTGCCTCTTTGACTGATGAAATAGTTAACTGAATATCAAAGGCAACCAATGACTTTGGGAAACTTAAGCATCGCCTATGAGATTTCACTGAAAACAAAAATCAGTGTCTATCGAGCAATCATTCTCTTTATGGGTCAGAATCATAGATGCCATACAAATCACACATCAATCAACTTGATGCTTTTCATAAACATGTCTTTGTTGCCATATTTATTACAACGTTTCAGCTGTTGTATGGTCCAACCTTCTTCAGGTGGTTGGAATGTCAAACTGAAACCTTTATTTCGCTCATTGGGGTAGACTGTTCTAGTTCCATGTGCCATGTTTAATGGATGTCAGTTGTCATTTATCTCATTTATATCTGTCATTTATTGGGCTCTCTAGGTGTTGAACCAAATATAAAATGTGCCTGATTAAACGTCTGTAGCAGGGATTGGCTAGCTGCCTTACTAGACAGACATCCTCAGATACAAGTGTCCAGTGATAAAAAAAAGTGTTAGAAACTAGAAACAAATCATTTTCAGAAACTTTTGCTGGAATGGTATTCTAATATTTCTTAACAAACCGAAGTATACTATCAAAAATTACTTTTAAGAAAATTATCATTTTGCAATTTATTCAAAGACTATCCAAACATTTTCTCAGAGGAAGATTGACTCCATTAATTCTGCTATAAAAAGAAACCTAATGGCCTTGCTATTTACCTAAAAGCATTCCAAATTGTTTCCCATTGTTTTTCAATTGCTGGCAGCCATATTTCAAGATGGATGTTGCCAAGCAAAGGACACATAAGATAACATCATGGTTCCAGTTAGACTACTCAACATCAATGGATTATATCTCCAAAATGACAATCTACTGTGGTGTGTGTGGACACGTTAAAGACATGAGTCAAGTGGGAGCCTGAAGCAACGGAGAGTCGTTTCTCACATTCAGGTTGTTCAAGTGACAGTCAGGTCAATCAAGTGATCACAATAAAAGAACAAAACCTGGTACGATAGATTTCTACTTTTCAAATTTTTTTCTATCTTCCAATATTTCCCTCAACCTCACTCACTCTCCATCGACTGCAGTCTTTTTATATTTCATCTCTGGAGTTTTTTTAAGATTTCAATCTCATTCTAACAATATTTATTTCATTATGTTTCAAAATCTATACACAAACGCAATATATATATATGTTACATATATATATGCATATAAGATAAATATAACATATATATATATATATATATATATATATATATATATATATATATATATATATATATATATATGAGGGAATATACATAATATACAACATCGATAGCATGACTCAGAGTTTCATGCAGCTCTTGCAATCTTCAGGAGCAAATATGTTCTCTTTATATATATATATATATATATATATATATATATATATACATATTTTGAACAATAAAAAATATTAAAAAATTAAAATCTTCAGACACACTGATTGTAGATTAATATTCTTTCGTTTTTATTATTATTATTTCATTTAGATACCTCTATATATCTATACACATTGCATACTGTATATATATATATATATATATATATATATATATATATATGTATATATATACAGTGTGCAATGGATAAATTGTCATCTAAATTACCCAAAATTGAAAATAATACTGATATCTTATTTTCACAGATATATTTACCAAAATTACACAAAAATATCTTGAAATAATAAAGAGTAAATTTATTCAATAAAATCACCAGACAACTTCAGAATCTCCTGCAGCTTTTCTGTATGGTCTCCTTGTTTAAGTTGGTGAATGCTGCCATAATCCTTGCCTTCAGATTTTTTGCTTTGTCGCTCAACTATGCCCCATGCATAATAATCAAGGCAGTTGCAGCCTGGGGAGATGTGGCTATATGTAAGGGTGGTCACAGAAATTCTCTGACAGCTATGACTGGGTATGGACCTGATTGACTTGGAGAGATCATTGTCATCATGGCTTGAATCTTGCCAACAAATTTGGGAGTTCTTTTCTTATCAGAACGATCAGAGTGAGTTTTCAAAACTATCATACCCTCGTAATTGCCATTAGACTCATCCAACTCTTTCTGAATCCTCTGCACTGTCCTCAGATTGACACCCAAACACACTGAAATTTTCATATTGGAGCTTCAAGCATGAATGCCAAGCAGTACAGCAAGCCATTTCCAAATTTCTGTTGGAATGTATGTGCCATGGTGCTCTTCTCCTCGCAGATGGTGCCCAACTGATCCTACAGTGAAGCCGACAAAATCAAAAAAATAAACAACATATGTATGTGAAATTAAAAATATGAAGTGGCGACAATTTAGCCATCGCACCCTGTATATATACATATATATATATATATTAAGTAAATGTATATACACGATATATATATATATATATATATATATATATATATATATATATTTATATATATTTATATACATATATACACATATATATACAGTGTGTAACAGAAAAATGGTCCAAATCATGTAACAGTATGTCATAATTGTCCATCCCACAAAATGTTTAATAGCTAAAAAGCCACTAAACTAATTGAGTTTCTTTTTTAGAGTTTTTCAGATAAGATGTTTGGCCATCTTGACACCATTTGTCATAGGAATCACTGAAAAATCCTTTGTGTTATTCAACTAGAAATAGAACAGGTTAAAATCATTTTGTGTTAGCTCCACTATGTCTTCTCAACTGAGCAGTGATAGTGCCAACATTCATACTCTGGCTTCCATCTTCAAAATCCATTCAAGAACCATCAAGAGAATGGTGAATATATTTTAAATAGAGAGAACAGTAGAGAGGAAAACTAGATCAGAAGGTGATCATCATTTCAACTATATTTTCATTGCTCAAAGTAGAATGCAAATACTTTTGGAAAAGGCAAAAATTCATCTCTTCCTCTCCCTCTAGCTATGGGTTAAATTGTAGAGCAGTCTAGGAACTGTAGCTTTGGTTTTTAACTAGTAGAGGAATCACTCTGGATTCAAAAACCATATTTAGCTCTGGCAAAGCACACTGGCTCTATAATCCAGCCTCCTCCATCCCACCCAATGTCTGATAATTTATCCTCAGACTATATTTGCCAATTTTATGCTGTTTAATTCTAACTCTGTTTCGGATGCAAATGGCATAACAGTTAATGGTATGGAAAATAAAATCAGAGAACCAAGTTCAAAATCTGCTTAGTGTAGTTTGCATACACTTTGAAGTAATACCCTCAGGAAAGGCATGAATACACTCCCCACCACACCAGCTATGGGCAAACAGTAGGCCAGATGAATCTCTTTAATCCTGAGAGGCTCACTTATTTCGGTGTTGTACAAGCAACTCAGTTTATGAAAAATTATTTGCTATTGAAACCACAGCAAAACCATTTGTTATGGTTGTAGCCTGATGCTCTACAAGGAGGCTTTAGTAATTAACAAAAATATCTCGATCTATTTCTATTTATTTCTCTTTGTTTTTTAAAATGATTTCAGTTTGTTTATATCTAGCTAGCATATCATATCAGTCTGCTTTCATCTACCTATATATGTCTGCTTCTTTATATCTATCTATCTATCTATCTATCTGTTTAAAACTGCTTCAATTTACCTATCTATTCTTATCTACTTCTATCTATCTATTCCAATCTGATAAATCTACTTAGCTCATGATGCTTTTTATGTACCTACTTATTCAAGCCTGCTACAATCTATCTAGTCCAGACTGGTTCTACCTACCTACCTACCTACCTACCTATTCCTGTTTGTCTCTTTCTCTCTCTCTCCCAGACTGTTCATATGTCTCTCTCTCTCTATCCCAGACTGCATCTCTCTCTCTCTCTCTCTCTCTCTTACTCTTTCTCTCTCTTTATCCTAAACTGTTTATATCTCACACTATCTGTCTAGGCTGTCCATATCTATGTCTGTCAGTCTGTCCATCTATCTATCTACCTACCTACCTACCTACCTACCTACCTACCTATTCCTGTTTGTCTCTCTCTCTCTCTCTCTTTATCTCAGACTGTTTGTATCTCTTTCTCTCTCTCTCACACTTCTTATCCTAAACTGTTCATATCTTGCACTATCTGTCTAGGCTGTCTATATCTATGTCTGTCTGTCTGTCCATCTATCTATCTATCTACCTACATACCTACCTACCTATTCCTGTTTGTCTCTTTCTCTCTCTCTCTTTATCCCAGACTGTTTGTATCTCTCTCTCTCTCTCTCTCTCTCACACACACACACACTTTCCTTATCCTAAACTGTTCATATCTTGCACTATCTGTCTGTCTGTCTATCACATTCTGATAATTCAGAGCAGGAATATAAAAAGAGGAAATCCAAATCCAATACCGAATCTTGTGTGGTGAAATTCAGGCCAAACCACTTTTGCCATCATTTTCGTGCCATGACTCTGAGAGAAATTAATGGTGGCTCCTCAAAACAGAGATGTAGAAAATTATAAAACTTTGATATAAAGAGGCTTAGATAGGGAAATACATATGAACAAGCTGAAATGTGTGTGTATATATATATATATATATATATATATATATATATATATATATCTACTAAATATATGCTTGTTGATGACCATACAATCTATTATATATATATATATATATATATATATATATATATATATATGAAATAGATAGATATCTAAATAGATAGCTATAAACAAAATGACACAGATCAAACATAAAAAGCCACAAATAAAAAAATTGGCTAGAATCCAGAAACCACATTTTTCAGATTCTACAAATCTTTACCATTTTTTTGCATACAATATAATAAATTGTATGGTCATCAACAAGAGTATATTTAGTTGATTTAAAAATTCTCAGCATAATGTTAAAGAAATCTTAGAAGTGTCTTTCAAGTTAATTCATTGTTTTAGAATTATTTACATACCATTCTTACTTAATTTTGGTGAAAATCATGGCTGAATATAAAAGGACAATCAAGATTTAACCTTCAGGTTTGTATTGTATGTGGGTCATCTAGACTCCCCTGTTGGGCTGTAACCTCACCATGCTAGGCGCTGCTGATGTGGTGTTTGTAGCATTTACGTTTTAATGAAGTTGCTAGCTCTATGTTCAACCAGTTTTGAATTCAAAGTTGTCCTTCTTATATATTGGTTGTCAGTCAAGACAAAAGAGCACTGTCTACACTTCTATTAACCATTAGTTGAGGGAAGAGATAGAGCCATAGCTTTCCAAGAGCTTTTATGCAAAGATGAACACAATGACCTTGACTGGAATTTGAGTTTGGCATATCAGTCCCACTTTTCTTAACAATAACCACTACCCTACATACAGCTCTACATACTCTTCAGGTTTAATCTAGGAAAAATATAATAGAAGATGACAGTCGATCAGTAAAATCTATGGTAATTATGCAGTAGGTGCAAGCATGTTTAGAGAATTGTATGACAAACTTTAAAAGGAAATTTTGAGATCAAGGGCAAAAGAACATTTGGTAAGATCATAAAGACTGAAAATGAACTGCAAGAACTTTGGAAGTAAGATATATTATAAACAAGACAATTGAGAAACATCTCAATCACCACATTTGAACGATGCATTCAAAAAGATCTGGAAAAAGCAGTGATATTGCCACAGAACCTTTTTTTTTCATTCTGCAATTACTAACAGGAAACACTTATGAACACAGGAATGGAACGTCTTCCACACGTGATATATTCACCAGACTTTTCACCTTCACACACTCACTTGTTTTTGTGCTGTGCAAACACTTCTTGTCTGATTAGCCATACCAAAATTTTAGTATCTTGCAAAACTCCTTAAATCAGAATTGGAATTTAGAGATTCTTGATAAAAACCAAAGAAGAATCTGCAATGTTATCTGTTCTGATCTGGCATCTCAACTTCAATCATTTTCCTATCACTTTAATATAGTTTCCCTTCGACTTTTCTATAAATAATTTCATGGTAACTGTTCTGATGAACTTTCGTTTTTGGTACCTAAACTTTATAAATTAAGTGCAGTACTAGGTTGGCAGATAGGTCTCATCATTTCACTGTTGAAATGGTTAGATGTAACTATAAGTTCTGTGCTAACAGTTTCTTCTCTTGCAGTTCTCACTTGTGGAACTCACTCCTGGCCTCTTGCTTTCCAGCTAACTTTGATATTCAAAAATTTAAATGCAATGTCAATCGTTGTCTTTGTTGTCTTAATTCCTCTCCATTTTTCATCCTCTCTCTTTAATAATGTTTTTCTTTTTCTCGTTTTTTTATATTCATTAACCCTTTACATCTTAGTGGCTTTATTGCCTTGCTTGGGGTGAAAAATGAATTTCTATGAAAGAAATATAGGTGAAACATCTATGGATTCAAATAAAAGAATATATGAACTCAAGAGAGATGTTTTAAAAAACAACACATTGTGGGAAAACAGCAATTGGAAGGTTTAGATCACAAAATCAAATGTCTGAGGTCATCATTCAAAAGATTATAAACCAGTTTCACAAATTAATTGTCAGAAAATATCAAGTGCAAAAATCAAAGGAGGGGGGGGGTCAGAAAATCAAAAGGGGTCACAAATCGGTATTCACAAAGCTACCTTGTTCATCTACAAAGAAATAAGAATTTCCCCACTGTAGTCCAAAGTAGCATTCTTTTATTTAGGTAAGAAAGGGTGTGATTGGTCAAGACTGGTAGGGAAGCATAAACAATTACCATATTTTGAGGTCTACTAAAATCAATCTGACCTCTATTCTGATTTTCTTTTTTAACTTATAGTACAATCACAAATTCTTTTCAGGGGTAAAATTTACTTAAGACAGGTACTGGTGCTCATTATTAAATGAAGAATCAACATTCAACAAGTAAGTTCATTAATATTCATCCCGAGAAAATAATTTTCCACTATTGAATGCCAATGAAAATAAAGCCTAACCAAAAAAAAAAAAAAAAAAAAAAAAAGGAAGAAGAAGAAAGGTTTCCTTACCGGTTCATATCCTGGACCCGCAACTAAAAGGATTAAGTCAAAAGGTTTAATATTCAACCGGCTGCAGAGATCTTCTTTCAACTTAGGTTGAAGGTAATTAGAAATAGGAGAATGCCACTGGGCATTTTCACCAATTTTTATGACAGTCAAAGCCTGAAAATAAATAAAAATAAGGAATGAGACAATTATTTAAGAAAATGATGCCCTACAACTGAGCCTTTGTGGCAAATCTTTATCATTATTTGCACTTAATAAAACTGTACTCTTGGTCATCAAATAAAAATTCCCTTTATAATTTGTGGATTTTTGTAACCCTCACCTGTGGAGTTAATTAGGTCCACTTTTCACTGTCGCTTATTAATTATTTTTTTGATCAACATTGATTTATATTTTAACATTAATGAAACTTTGTAGAAATATTTTAAGACTAGTAGGGCAGCATAAAAAAAATTACCATATTTTGAGGCCTATTAAAGTTGACCCTATTTTGATATTGATTTTCTTTTTCAAAAGATACCACGGAGAATACAAATTCTTTTCCTAGGTAAGACTTGGGTTTCTCTTTTGTCAAAAATACATTAGTCATTCATCATAACAATTCAAGCTATAAGTTTAAAGAATGGAGTTTAAATTAAAAGTGAAAGTAATTTATTAAGATGAAAAAGTTTGCTAATTGTCTGAGTTTTTCACAGTAAATTACATCCAGGTTTGACTAGTTAAACTATTCTTATTGCAATGTGAAATATTTAAAAGCGATTAGGGATCAAAACAAATAGAACAACAATAAAAATTTTATGTTATTATTCATTGACTGTTTTTTATGGGTTACCAACCTTTTGTGGGTTACTTAAAGCCAAAACATATTTTACACCCTTGTGCAAATTAATTGAAACAACCACTTTAGTTTAATTTCTTTCAGTTTTAGACCCACTGGAGAGACATGGGTAATCAATTTCTATTTTTTTCTCAGATTAGTGGTGCACAGTAACATGAATCTATTTTCAAGTTGTATGATGAAATTTGTTTGACCTTGAAAAATATTGCATCATCCATGATTGCATCGGATTTTATCACACCCAAACACTATTGTCTCAACTGTCGATTAGTTGTCCTATGGCGATTATGTATGATGAACGTTACTCCAAGGAAACATATGAAAATTGTAATGCTGTACAAACACACTGGCAAACCTTACCAGGGAGCAAATCAAAGTAATATAGATTGGCATGGAAATTCTCCTGATTTAAATTCAATTGAGAAACTGTGGTCAATTTTCCAGGAACAACTTCTTGGAGTGGACATACGAAGTACTAATATGTGCACTCTGTCATGTTTCATTGGAAAAATTTTAAAAAGTAAATAATAACAGAATTAATCGTTTTGTTTCAATTTGCACAAGGGTGTAGATTGTAAGAATAAGTCCATTTTTATTTT
>OZ010581.1:9075013-9120013 GCA_963932145.1 Acanthosepion lycidas
GAAAACACAAGTAAATGAAATAATAATCAACAATAAATAATTATATAATCAATAATAAATAATGAGTAAAAGTTACTATCAACACAATAAAATAGCTACAAATAACTGCATTTTGAACCACAGTTATTTCTACTCAATAACCACTAGAATAATTTGAAATATAACCATTACCTCCTACCCAATAACCCTCAGGATAATCCAGCTGTCCTTACTACCCATAATGCACCATTGACCAGTATATATAAACAGTGAAGCCAAAACACAAAACACATAGCCTGAAGATTATATTCAAGCATGAAAAAAACTGTTGCCACTTGGTGTTGACTTCAGTGTCCACATATATATATATATATATATATATATATATATATATAGTGAGAGAGAGAATATCTGAAACACTGACCTTCCTGCAACCACGGTTTCTACTAAGATGAATTTGTCAGGCAGTAAGTCAGTGTTTCTTCTACACTGACTTATTGCCTGATGAAGCCATCTTGGCAGAAAGCCTGGTTACGGGAAGGTCAGTATTTTGGATATTTTATATCTTATCTTGCCCTACATTTTATGAAAAATTGTATTGAGCACTCTTTTAATTTAGCCATGCTTTTTGTGAATATCATATTTTGCCAAAGAATGAATTTATATATATATATATATATATATATATATATATATATATATATTAGGTTGGTGCAAAAATAATGACGTAATAATGTCGTTTTTTGACGTATTTTTAATGTCAAAAAACGACATTATTACGTCATTATTTTTGCACCAACCTAATATATATATATATATATATATATATATATATATATTTTTAAGCGTTTCACCAAAGCAAGGCGGGAAGGCACTAGGACGCAAGGGGTTACAGAAGATTTGGAGCAAGATCAGATAGGAGTGATAGAGGAAAGGATGAGGAGAAGAATAGTGGATAAATCAAAGCAACTAGAGATGTCGATTGACATTACATTTGAATAGTTGGAGATTATAGCTCTCAGGGAAACTAGAATAGGGGAGGGAGTTCCACAGGCGAAAGGTGTGAGACATGAAGCTATTGGAGTAGAAGAGACGGCTACATTTAGTAGTTTTGACAGTGAAAGGGTGAGAGCGGGATGCCAGCCTTGTAGGTCGCTTGAATTCATGAAGTCTGGGAACCAGCGAATGCAGCTCCTTGGAGCAATTACCATGAAAGTATTAGTAAAAAAGACAGAGAGAGGTGACGGCATGTCTGTGAGAGAGCGACTGTTGACAAGATGCCAGAACAGGGCTAATTATATTGCATATCTGCCTCTGGAGCCTATCAAGAACCCCCGAGGCAAACAGAAGGGCCTCCAGACCATATATGGCAGCAATACTCCATGCAAGGGCGAATTGTTGATTTGTAGATCTGAAGGATCGATTCTGGGGAGAAAAATTTCCTGGCACGGCACAGGGAGCCAACTTTCCTTGTGGTGGACGAAGCAATTGACTCAATGTATTTGTTCCATCTCAGATCAGCAGTCAACGTGAGACTGAGCAGCTGCAGAGAGGTGCTCTCGAGATGTTGAGCATCAGACATACTAATGGAGGGCAGGGAAGGATCTCTGTGGTGATTAATAGAGAGCAGTTTTGTTTTTGAAGCATTAAAGTTGACCAGCCAATTCCTGCTCCAGTTCACAACCGATTGGAGGTCCTTTTCAAGACGCACAGCCAGGTTAGTTTTGTCAGCGACACTAGATTTGTTTTTGAGGCAGGAGTAAATTGTGATGTCATCCACGTAGATGCCAACTTGGGAATTTATGGCATCAGGAAGGTCATTTATGTAGATAAGGAATAGAGTGAGACCTAGGATGGAGCCTTGAGGAACACCTGCATTCGTAGGATAGGAACTGGAGGAGAATCTGTTGCTTTCAATAAAATTAAGAACAACAGGAGAAAGAAACGGCGAAAACAATTCCATGTTTGGACATTTTATCTAGCAAGAAAATTTGCCCAACTAGATCATGAGAATACTGACGAGACACTTTCGCATCTAGCCAATGACATTCAATTTTCACTTTTTTTTTTATTTTTCTTTCAAACCGGGATTTCTAACTAAACCATCAAATAGGATTATAAGTTAGGTTAGAATGATTAGGATAAAAATAAATGTGTTACGAAAGTCAAACACACTGACGATCAGAGGAAGAAAAAAAAATTAAAAATTAAAAAACAAGAAAAATGAAAATGAGATTTCGGTAGAGCGAAATTATACTCACACATGGCAGCCAGTGTTTTTCCGCTTTTATATATATATATTATGAACAGTGTATCTGCAAACTTAAAGTTAGTCCTAAGATAGGTCAAATGAACATTTCTTTATCTAAACTATTGCTACTCCATTTTTCATTTTGAGCACTTTTTTACAAATATCCGACTGGTAGATGAATTTTAAAGACTGGGTGATTTAACTGTTTACCTTTGTTTTTTGTTTCTTTTCACAAGAACCCAATACCTTGTAGCCATATCATCTGATTAGCAAATTAACATTGTTTCAGTCATTCAAGAAAGAAAATGGTGGATTATTGTGAATTTTATTGACCCCCAAAATATGCCTGTAGGTCCCCAAAGGAGAAAGATGGAACAGTTTTCTGATAATAAGATTAACAAGACATTGAATAGGATGCAGAAAGGTGAGAGCTTTCAATAATGTGCCAAAGTGAAAACATGTCACTAAATTACCAAAGAATAGAGACATATGTGGGAATGAATTTAATAGATGGGAAAGTATGAGTTTGTAAGGAGCATATCTGAGAATGACTGTCAGTCTGTGGAATGCAAGAGACAAGGCAGGTAGATAGATATGGTGTGTTGCCTGTTGGTGAGAAAAGGAAATGTTTTATGGTAGATATCTTCAACTAGTATTTTATTTAGGTATATTCTCAAAAGAGAGAAACTAAGAAAGAGTGAGTGGGAAAGAGATAAAGTAATAAAGAGTGAATGCGAAAGAGATAAAGAAGAAAGAAACTAAAAAAGAGTGAGTAGGAAAGATATAAAGAGAGTTATGGAAAGGGAGAGAAAATATGTCCAGTTTTATATATATATATATATATATATTTCCAATGCATCTTCCTAGATAGACAAATACATTGATACATAGAGTTGTTTTGTCTCTAAAATATATGCACCCAAATATATACAGATGTAATCTTTTATATATATATATATATATATATATATTGTCATCCACAGACAAACTGTTTCGCTGTATCACAGCTCATCAGTGTGGCTAGACGTCTGGTTGCCTCTAGCTAGGATTGAAACCCGACTGAATTGGCATCAGTCAGGGATTCTGCCACTAAGCCGTTGGCGCATGGCAGGGATGAAGGTGAATTTAAGCATATTTATTTTTAGATAAACACACAGTGACTGAGAGAACTCGATTTGATTTACCGAAGCATCTTGCATTATTAGCTGTTTACAAACCCACACTTCCTCCCCAGAGAGTGGATGAAAAAAATGTATGGCAAAGTGGAAAAAAGGTTTTGTGTGACATGTTTCATCTTTTAAGACTTCATCAGACTAAATTTTATTATCTTTTTTTGACTCACATGTGCAAGAATGAGGAATGCTGGGTATCTTTATTTTGATTTTTTTGTAAAAAAATACATAGGAGAAACCTCAAGGAATCTAAATAAAAGATTACATGAACACAAAAGGGACATTTTACAAAACAATACATTAAATGCATTAGTTGCTCACTGTGATGAGACTGACCACAATTTTGACATAAAAAAATGCTATTCTGATTAAAGGAAAAAACAAAGCGACTGCCTTGATCACAAGGTCATCTACAGTAAATTTGCATCCTGGCTCTTACAACATTTCACCAATTCTGGCAGATAATTTATTATCACAATGTGAGATATCTAATAACAAAACTGATGGAAACAAATAGAAAAACAATCTAAACTGGGTACTTTATATACAAAAAATGTTTTAAATGTTGTGGTTTATACTGCAACTGTGATCTCAGTTACATAATCTAACATGATCAATTTTTTTGAAGAAGGTCACCATGCTGAAACCCTCAGTCATGATGACTTGTGGCACAACAATTGATGGCTTCTGAATAGTTATGTCTACCCAGTTTTACTCACAAAATTGGTTTAATATGTTATATAGTTTTCAGGCTCTTTGCAAAGGTGCTGTATGGTATGATCAACTCCCCCAGCTGAAATAATCAAGAATTCACCTCCCTGACAAACCAACCATGATGAAATTCAAACCTAAGTCATATAGCCAGAAAGTGACTGTTCCACATACATACATACATACATACATACATACATACATATATACATATGTGTGTGTGTGTGTGTGTGTATGTGTGAGAGAGAGTTTGTAAACAGTAACTATTACTGCTAATAATGCAAGACTCTTTGGTAAAATGAATCGAATTCTCTCAGTCACTGTGTGCTTATCTAAACATAAATATACTTAAATTCACCTTCGTCCCTGCTGTGTGCCAAAAGATTAGGGATAGAATCTCCAATTAATGCCAATACAGCTGGATTTTGATCCTAGCAAGAGGCAACTGTATGTCTAGCCACACTGATGAGCCATGATACTCTCTGTGGATAACAGTATATATATATATATATATATATATATATATACTGTAATATAAATAGTATTATATTTTCCATGTATATATATATATATATATATATATATATATATATATATATATATATATATATATATATATTATAAATAAATAAAAAATTCCTCACAATTTATCTATGATGAATGAAAAGTTGCTCAACGTTAATACCCCTCAGGGTTTGATAAGAATAAATGTATTATTGACAGATTATATATTTTTATAAATGCATATGAATTACACTAACTAAATTTGCAAATTTAAAATTATCTATACAGGCAAATGCTAATCTGATGACAATATCTATGACAACTCTAGATATCTATTGAAAACTCTTATTGACATGTCAAATTGCATAATGTTACATATATCAATAGATCATTATATATATATATATATATATATATATATATATATATATATATATATATATACACGAATGAAGAGAAAGAACAAACAGATTTAGAATCCACAGTTCTCAGGCATTTACTTTTTTTTAAAAAAGTGTTCAATACAAACATAGAGCATAATATTTTAATGATATTTTTATTAAAAATATTTTGCATTGTGGCATGTAAATTTCTGTTTCAAGACTTAAAATTTTTATCTTGTCATCAGGCAACGTTCGGTAATTTTTTGATGAAGATGATTTCCATTTGAAAATAGAAAACAATGCACTTGTTTATTAAAGAGTTAAGTTGGAGGAGTTGGGAGAGACCCAGATTTTAAAATCTAATGGGTATGTCTCATTTTACTAATCAAAAGCAAAGTTAAAAATATAGGTTATATGTTGGGGGGGGGATATTCATGCATGTCTTGAGTATCTGTCATATTACGACTTAGCAACATACTTTTGGTTAAGAGTATACATTTAAGTTACAAAGAAATATTCTAAGAGATATGTATATCTCTAACAATAGGTTAATTTTTGTTTTTTAAAAAATTATTATTTCATATAATTTAGAACTATCTTAAAGTTTCTTCTGGTATGATTAAATCATTTTTATATAATTCTGAACCTAAAATACAATTCTTATTTTATTCAATAAGTCTTGACACATTGTAATTTTAAAATTAAAAAAATCAAGGAATTAAATCGATATTATATGTACCATTATATACAATAAAATAATGGATATATGATTGTAATAGATAGATTTTTTATGAAAATTCATCAACTATATTTTAACGTGAACATTTTGCAATGTCTACATATGATGGTAAGTTCATTTCACTAATTTAATAGATCATTATTTTTAGGAAACTTAATTATGTATAGCTTTTCCTGTAGACACAGGAAGCATGGGTCATTTAAGGACTTACAAATTCTCGTTTTTTTTTAATATTTTCCATATATATATATATATATATATATTGTGTTAGATCCCAAGGGGAGTACTTTGAAGTGGATTAAGAGGCCATTGTCTTAGGTAGGCTCTTTACATTGGTGCTAATAGTAAATAGCTGAATACTTTCCGGACAAACTTTGTATATACACACATAGATCCTTATAATCAAATATACAATCAAATACATATTAAATACGCACACACACACTCACTCACAGATTTCCTCTGGCTTTCTGTTTTATTCTTCTCAATGGTATTGTGATTGTTCTATACCAAACATATATATATATATATATATACACACACACAGAAATATATATTTTATATATTTTCTGTTTGTACATTATTTCATTTCATTATATATATATATATATATATATATATATATATATATATATATATATATATATATATATATTCTTTTTCTTCTTCATTTCTTTCCTTAGCAAGAAATCTGTCTCCAAAACACCTTATTGAATTTTGTAAGCAAGTGTTGAATTAAATTTGCAATGCAAATATAAACAAAATTTCTCTTTTAAAATTCACATGAATGATTATTGAATTTTGGTTTTCTTGTGCAATGAAGAAATCAGAAAAGATAAAAAAATATCTACTAAAATGAAATGAAAAACAATCTTATGATATTTTTGCATACATTACTATTACCTATGACTATGGATTTATGGCACATTGATTACTCTACAGTGATCATCTAAGTTTATATTTTCATCATATTTTATCATATTTCCTCTTTTATTGGACATTATGAATATATCATTTCTGAAATCTTTGTAGCCTTCTCATTATTCCTTGAATTATTATTGTTTTCTCATTTTTATTATTTTTGCCACAAGAGCTTTGTTACATGAGCTCTCCATCATTTGTAGTGTAGTCTGAAGTTCAATAAAATGGATACTCTGGCAACAGTTCTACAAAGTTGCTGGTGGAAGTTTAGGAATCTACCTGTAATAGAATCATGCAATATCATTATTTATCATTAATTGTTGTTACCACATTTCAACTAATGCTTTATGATAGACTCACAATAATTTCCAAGCCTCAAACATGGAAAGTTTTAAATTCTCATTATAGGTTTAGTTTTCTTGAATAATAACATGTTTTAATGACTCAACACCTGATAAATTTCAAGGTAGACACAAAAAATGAATACTAACACCTTATATCACTGGGACAGACACACCTTAAATTGGGGGAGAGTCCCAAAAGCATTGGCATAAAACAACAAAGATGAGATACTATTTTTTGTCAACAATTATTTTTGGCACATATAATATTAATTGATATTCATAGATGAGGTAATATTAAGAAATCTGGTGATATTAATAAATCTGATGATATCAATGGATATCGTCATATTAATAGATATGGTGAAATCAATGGATATCATAATGTTAAGAGATATTGTGATATCAATGGATATTGTCATGTTAATAGATATAGTGATATCAATAGATATCGTCATGTTAATAGATATGGTGAAATCAATGGATATCAACATATTAATAGATATAGTGATATCAATGGATATAGTCATATTAATAAATATGGTGATATCAATAGATATAGTGATATTCATAGATATAGTGATATCAATGAATATTGTCATATTAATAGATATGGTGAAATCAATCAATATTGTTATATTAATAGATGTAGTGATATCAATGGATATCATCATGTTAATAGATATGGTGAAGTCAATGGATATCGACATAATAGATATGAAAATATCAATGTATATCATCATATTAATAGATATAGTGATATCAATGGATATAGTGATATTAAGAGATATGGTGATATCAATGCATATTATCATATTAATAGATATTGTGATATTAATGGATATTGTCATGTTAATAGATATGGTGAAATGAATGTATATCGAAATATTAATAGATATGGTGATATCAATGGATATCTTCATACTAAGAGATATGGTGAAATCAATGGATATCATCATGTTAACAGATATGGTGAAATCAATGGATATAGTGATATTAATAGATATGGTGATATCAATGGATATTATCATATTAATAGATATAGTGATATCAATGGATATTGTCATGTTAATAGATATGGTGAAATCAATGTATATAGGGATATTAATAGATATGTTGATATCAATGGATATTGCCATGTTAATAGATATGGTGATATCAATGGATATCATTATATTAATAGATGTAGTGATATCAATGGATATTGTCATATTAATAGATATGATGATATAAATGGATATAGTGATATTAATAATTTTGTAGTTTCTGCATTTATCATCTTGACGTCCTTCAAATTCCTGCTTGTATGATTTATCTGGCTCCTACAGAATTTGGTTTCTATCCACATTTGATATTCTTCAATCTCAGAATGGTTCCATCTGGTTAGATGATTCACTTTATAATTGAGGTTTTATTAAGAAAACTGTCGAGTGTTCTTCTTTTATATGCCATGTCCCTTCATGACATGGGTAGTCATGGCTCTCTACAACTTCCTGTCATTTTTAGCCCTTAGTAAAGTTTGTTATTTTGCCATATCTCCAAATCCCTGTTCTGCCATCTATTTACACAAGTTCATTAGATAGGTTATGCACTGCTTTTTACTGTCACTTTTGCCTTCAATATGTCCTCTGAGTATCAAACTTTCCAAGCCTTCTTTCCTTATCATGTACCTTAGAACTTTCAACTGTCTCTCTCTATTGTATCTCCTAAGCACAGAAAGTAGAATGCTTACAGTTTAAATTCCAAATTTATAAAGGTTTAAAATTCCAAAATTTTTACTGAAGAAGGCTGGGGAGTACTACAGCCGAAACACTGAGTAGAACAACCAAGATGAGTGTGTGGATCCAATTTTTAAAGCATATATTAATGATAATTCTTCATCACAATAATTCTGACAAAAAATATTATCTCATCTTTATTGTTTTACTCCAATGTGTTTGTCAACGTTTACCATATGTTTTAGCTTGGACTCTCCCAATTTAAGGTGTGCCTGTCCGAGTGGTATAACGTGTCAGCACCTCCGTTTGTAGAACTGTTGCCAGAGTATCCATTTTATTGAACTTCAGACTACACTAGGAATGATGGAGATTTCATGGAACAAAGTTCTTGCAATAAAAATAATAAAAATGACAATAATTCAAGGAATAATGACAAGGCTACAAAGATTTCAGAAATGATATATTCATAATATTTATGCAAAGGAAATGAAAAATAATCCATTCCAAAGGCTGTGCTTCTAAAAGCATTTTAAATGTCAGGAAATAACTGTGAGTTTGTGCAAACAAACAATTCTTTAGTTTCAATTAGATGCTTCCATATTTTGGATTATTTTATCCTTTTTAATTTCACTTGTTTTCTTTTGAAAGTATTGACTTTTGATTTTTCTTTTTTTCCTTTTGAGGAATTGAAATGATTCTGAAGAAAATCAAAGAAAGATCATATTTCTTATTTTCATGAAGCACACTCTCCAAAAAAGTAATTAGAATTAAGATTTTAATTACATCTTTAATAATATCTTTGAATAAAGAGAATAATCCTTAACAGAAGTAAAGAAAGAGAAAGGAAAAATACTTCAAGAAATTATTGACTTGTTTAGGCAAATATTAAGTTTTGCGGCATGTTTAAAAGCTAATCACAGATTTCTGTTTATTTTTTTAAATACTTCACATAATCCATGCTGCTCTAATAATAATAATAATAATAATAATAATAATATTTTTTGAGAGGAAAATGAAAACAAGAAGAGAAAAAAAAAATGAAGGAAGATTTATTGTTTTTAATGCCATTTTGTTATTTAAAAACAAGAAAGAAAAAGATGGGAAATGAAAATGTATTCAAAAGGAGAAAAAAAAGAAAAGATTATCCCATTTTTAATTTGTTTTTTCTTTTCTTTTTTCCATAGCAAAAAGACAAGAAGTGTATGGGGAAGTGAGGAAGTGAAGGATGAGATTAAAAAATAAAAAAAGAGTTCTTTAATTTCTTTTCATTTTCTAATTCATTAGAAATTTGAACTTTTCACACTCTTGGGAAAGAATTTGAGAAAGGTTTTAAATTTTAAAGTCGGATCACACCTGAAAAGGGAGCTGTTTAAGGCCACCTGTGACATGACCTTTCTCAAGAAATGGATTGCTCATATGATATTTTTAATATAAATATCACTTATTATTATTATTATTATTATTATTATCAACAGGAAATGACAGAATCTGTACTGCAGCAGCAGAAGCAGTAACAATGATGTGGGGTCTACTAATTGCCATTATTGTCATCAGTGTGTTGCCTTCCATATGATGGTGCTCAGTTCTTGGCAATATACTTTTACAACAGTGGATAATATCAGGTTTTATCATTTTTGTTCATCCATTCTTGAGCTGTCCCATGAGATGCTCATAAATTTAAGTGTTTTTTCATCACCCATTGGTTCTAGTGTCACTTCAACCCATGACCTACAAGACCATCACAATACTCTTCATGGCACTTCTCAGGGCAATGGTGATGCCCATCTCCTCTCTAAATAACATGCAACAGGATTCCATAGATCCAGCAGCAAGGAGTAATGTTTGACATGGGGAACGTCATTATTGCATTGCAGCTCAGACCAGACAACAGGTTCATTGACAGGGTGCAGTTTCTTACAGTCAAACGCTTGTGGCTTAAAACTTACCATCTGGCCAGATCGCTACCTAGTGAATGAAAAAACAAAACAATTTCTAACAGTAGACTAGATTTTATTCTTGGATTGTAACCTATTGCTATAAGCAAGTGCAATAGAGATGAAGCATGGGTGAGTAGGGAGGTGTACAGTCTATCGCCTGTCTTCCCTGTTCATTCTCTGAAAGCTGCTTCTCTTCCGTGTGCCTTTTCACAGGATGGTCAGTTTTATAGACAACAGTTTTCTTTGTCTTGTCATCTTCATCTAAAAAAGTAATTTATCTTCCTTCTGTGACTTTCTTTCTGTCTGAGCCTATTGCTCTGTACTTTGAAGTTGTCTTCACTTACTGAAATGTTCTGTATCCATTTTTGTGACAGGTCATGCTGTTTTCAATTTAACAAA
This sequence comes from Acanthosepion lycidas, assembly GCA_963932145.1. NCBI lineage: Eukaryota > Metazoa > Mollusca > Cephalopoda > Sepiida > Sepiidae > Acanthosepion > Acanthosepion lycidas. Next base: position 9,086,069 of record OZ010581.1, read on the forward strand.
ACTTCAGCTTATTCATATTTCTGCATCAGTTGCTACTCAAATGAGAGCTGTTTCCTCATCCTTCAAATCACTTGTAATGGCTTCCATCTTGTTTCAGCATCCATGGCCTTTAGCACAACTCTTGAGACCGGTATTCAATTCCATAGGTATCATGCATATATGACAGATAAATTCTTTGATTAGGTTGATTGGATCTGCATGGCCTACAACTCACCTGTGTACCACCACACACCTTCTCAGTCGAGATGATGATCTGAAAACCTTGTTTCAAACAACACAGTGTGTTTGTCTTGTCTGGTATTTGCACATCCACATGGCAGGAGCACTTCTTTTGACTGAGAAAAACACTGGTGTTATATAGCTATCTCAATCTCAGACTCATGCTGACTATTGGCTAATACCTACCTAGTATCGTTCATGAGCAAATAGTCAGCACCACCTACTCTAAGTAAAAGGTCTTCTTTCAACAGCCCATCATGGAAGAAGGTGCAACTCTCAGTGCCTACAGCACCACATACAACCAACTCGGAGTCTTTTATTGGACTGACCCGATTCTCTGGTACACATAGGTATAGTTGGTAGGATTATTAGACAGGTTCACATAGTAATCTTAGATAAATACTTTAAATTATTATTTAAACATTATTTATAATTGATGTAATGGAATAACCTGTCAGCCCCATGAGTAATTACTCTATAGGTAGTAACTACCTATAAGTATCGGTAAGTCAACGGACTACACAGTCTAGCTGGGATCTGTTGAGTATAACTCAGACTTACGTGAGAACTACCGACCTTCCAATTGTAGCACTCACTACTGGATTGATTTGTGATGAGCATGCACATAACTGTTACCTTTATTCTCATTGTACTGGTTTTTACAATAAACCTTTACTTATTTTATCCACCATGTTTATCAAGTATATATTCCTATTAGCATGGAATATAACAATAATGGATACTCATATTTGAGCAGATTTACTGTCTTTTATTTATTAAACATAATATTTATTTCCATCTACTGGACTAAATATTTGAGAAATCTTATTAGGAAAATATGCACCCTCCAGCAATTCATTCCTCTCCTATCTGCAAGCCATACCTCTTCTGGCATGCACCCACACAAGCATGCATTTCATTCTACTCAGGAGACCTGTGCACGTTGTTTATTTTAGCCACCGGATGCATTTCCTGTTTATGCTTTCACAAGTTCTGATTTTCATTCACTTTCTGATGTAGTGGAAGTGAGGTCAGAGGTTTTAGCAGTGGGAACTTAGTTGCCAACCCAATACTTTATTTGTCTAAAGTTATCAACATTCAAAAAAAATAATGTTTATTGAAAATTTGCAACATAACCTGGTCATTTGTGAAAGTTAGTAATATGTGTATGCAATTTTTGTGACATATGGTGGCCATTAATGATTAAGTATAACTCAAGACTTCAATGTTAAAATAAAACAGTATTTAATTACAACCACAAATAAATACTTAACAAGAACAAAGAAGTAAAAATCAACCAAACATAATTAACCATTTCAGTGAATACCTTGTTAGTGGTGCGGCTTAGCTTAACGTAAATCAAAACCCAAATTATCGACGCGCAATAATTCACACTAATTCGACTGGATAGTTCCACTGAATAGTCACTCTAGTCAGTAACCTGACACCACTATTTATACTCCTTGCTGAAAACATATATACATAGCTCCAGAGTGTCACGTTCAAACCTTAGTGTCAGTAGTTACTCATTTTCTTCCTATAAGACAGGAATGAAAGACAGGAAAATTGGAACTGTCAAAGACTGCTGCCGTTTATCCAATATTTTGAATTACTTTTGCCTTATCCATTCATAATTGTTATTTGTTGTTATTACTAACAATAATATTCCTATGAATATATGATATGAAACCTTTTCCACGTAGGAAATTGATCATAATGTCCCAAGTGAAAATTAAAGGCACTGAGAAGATATTATTTGTATTTTTAATTCTTTTTTCAACCCTCCCACTTCTCGTTCTCTCTTTGATTTTTTTGCCTTTTCTCTTTTCCCCCTTTACACTTCTTTTTCCCCCCCAAAAAAATCTTTTTCCTTTCTTTCCTTCACTTCTCTTGCTCACATCCTCTTCCTGCCAGCTGTCTTCCTCTCATTTTACTTTCTTGACTGTTTTTGCTCGTTTTCATCCTTGCTTCTTGCATACCCACTTTTCTTTCTTCTTCATCTCTACTCTTTCTATTAGGTTCGTGCAAAAATAATGACATAATAATGTCGATTTTTGACATTAAAAAATACGTCAAAAACGACATTATTAAGTCATTATTTTGCACCAACCTAATATAATCTTACCTTTTTTTTCCATTCCTCTCCCACTCATTTTACCTTACACATTTCCTAACCTTTTCTTCCTCTCTTATGTTGTCTCTTCCTGCTCTTTTAATTTCATCCTCTCCTTTTCTCTCCAATGTTGCCTCTTCCTTCTCTTACCCTTCTCTCTCTTTTTCTTCTTCTTCTTCTATGTTGTCGCTTTCTACTTTGATGCTCCTTCCTTTCCTTCTTCTTCTCCTATGGTGCTTCTTCATCTTCTTCTTTTTCTTCTTCTTCTTCTATGTTGCCTTTTTCTACGTTAATGTACTTTCTTTTCCTTCTTCTCCTATGATGGTGGTGGTAGTGATTGTTGTTGTTGTTGTTTTGTTGTTGTTGTTATTCTTCTTCTTCTTCCTACTCCTCCTCCTTCATTTCTATTCCCTTTTACTTGTCTCTAATGCTCTCTTCTATCATCTACTCTCCCTTCTACTCTTTTTCAGTATCTCTTCTCTTTTTACCTCCTCATCCTCCTTCTTCTACTCTTTCCTGCACCTTACCTTTCCTCTTCCTCTTCTTTTACTCTACCTCTTTTCACTATTGTGTTTTACTTTCTTATGTTGTTTTAAACAATAATCCATTTTTTAACAACTTTTTAAATCTTTTTAATTGTTCTTTCGTCAAATTTGAAGCTTACAAACAGATGCTACCAAACAGTTCATTTTTAGAAACAATTCCAATAAATACGTTCTTTATATGCTTATTTATTTTATTCTGTTTGAAAAGTACTTGAGTGTTTCCCGAGTGAACAGTTCAAGAGAGTCAGATTTGGAGATAAAACAAACAAAAAAAATACTAAACAAAAAACCAAATGAACATTTTGGGTCCCTTTTCTTCCCTTGTCCATAATCATACAGAAACCAATTCTGCTGATTGCATTTGCTTTGATGCTATTGAAACACGTTTTATATGAACACTTGCAGCATTTTGTTTTCTTGTTTTTCACTTCTGACTTACTAGTTCAACCAGAAAGACAATTTATGATTCGATATACCTATGGGATATTTTTAATTAAATGTAAGCATTTTGACTGGGTAAGTTTATTAGCTAAAATGAAAAGTGCATATAAAAAAGAAGAAAAAAATTTGAGAAATATAAACAATCAATTGATGATACCCCTGATGAGTGGACAGAGTGATTCTTGGATGGTCTGTCTGGTGCAGGGATGCTGAAGGTAACATCTATCAGCTACGTGACAAACCTTTTACTTGTTTTAATTGTATATATATATATTATAAATATATATATGGTTATGAAAAACTGTAAGCTTTATCTCAAAGCCTTTCCAAAAATAAAATATGTATATATTGGATATTTGAACCACAATGTTACATTTATGCAGGTTTAGTTATGGTCAGAAGACATTCTGGAAACCAGAAAAATGAACCAGATCATAGAAAAATTAGATAAAACAATTTAAGCAAGGAACCTTCATTGCTATTTAAACAAACACACACACGCATGCACACACACACGCATGCACACGCACACACACAACACACACACACACACACACAACACACACTGCAACTGTATGCGATAGGCAACAATAAGCTACAGAAGAACTCAAAATCGATCACTGCATTTAAATATTGGATTAATATTTAAGCTTACCTTTTAAAAGTTCAACAATAGTTCTTCAGCTGATACTTAATTTAAATACAATTTGATGTGCATAGGTCCTTAATTTCCATAAAAACAATTATTTTTTGTTTCATGGGTGAATTTTACTGGATTTTGCAATTAATTTTGATTATTTATAAAAAAAATTAATTGCAAAAAATCATGTAAAATTTGCCAAAAATAATTTCAGTAATGAAAACTTGGGAATCCAAAATTTCTGTAATATGAACTATTGAAAGTCAGAGAGGTGTGCCCCTTTAATTGAAAAAGTGTGACACACTGACATTCCCATTTATTATATAGATATATATCATTTGTGCTACGTAACACTTTAAAAGTACTTCTTGGAATGACTTTTTCTGCAATGGAATTAAGTAAGAAATTCCATCTGTTAAATACGGAGCCAATAGATAGTAGAATCTATCTATCTATCTATCTATCTATCTATCTATCTATATATATATATATATATATATATTCATTTAGAAAAAATTTGTAGTATTTTTATGTGAATTTCAAAGACATTTGAATATAAATTTGAATTATTCAACCATATGTGTGCCATTTTGTTCCACTATCTTTCACCATCTTTGAGGCAGCTTCATGATTCCATCCTCCCAGAATTTGGCATTTTCTGGATGATGAAGAACTGGTGTAAGTGTTTTTAAAAAGCCTTCTCATTAAGAGAATTGAGCAGGAATCAGATTAACTGATAATCTGAATCGAACAGGGATCAGATTAAGTAATAATATATATATATATATATATATATATATATATATATATATATATATATATATGGAAAAAAAGGTACACTTATCAAAAATACTTTAATTACTTACAATGCTGGTGGAAGAAGCTCCAATTTTATGCTACATCTTCTCCAGAAGAGGGAAATTTGTTTTTGTGAACTTCCCATCTTGTCTATAGTAGCAAGTTTCAGGCAAATATATTGATTTCATATTCTTTCTAATAATGAATAGAGTTCAGAGGTCATCACTAATTTTACCTAAAAAAACTTCTGGTTAATATTTTTTCTTCTAAAATGATTTCCATGTGAATTTTTGTTATATTTTGCAAACTTCAACTTCACACTTTCAAAATATCCTTTGTAAAAATAAGGAACATTTTGATGATTCATATCAACGGAAGAACTTACCTCTATTTCACATTTTGCACTTAATATCATCTATGTTAGCCATTGTTGTCTACATCCCTGCAAAGTTCCATTGTTCATCAGAAAGTTTGGTTCGTAGCAATTCTCAGACAAAATGGCTGTACTCTATACAAGAGGAGAAGAAAGAAAATAGGAAAGAATATATAAATGGTGATTTTTTTTAACCAATATTTAATTCTTTGTATCAGCCAAGACACCATATGGTCTTCAGAAGGTATATATCTTCCTATTTCTGTCCTTCTGTTTATATATAAAAAAATATATAAACAGTAATGATGAAACAATCAACATTAAACGATAACTAACAGTTTCATGGTCTCATAATCTCAGTTACCATGCAAAGTTGATTTCTGTGTCCACACGATATATATATATATAGAGAGAGAGAGAGAGTATATAGATAGATATAGATATAGATAGATATAGATATAGAGAGTGCAAAGCCCAACATGGAATTATTAAGGGATATAACCAGAAAGTTTTATGGGGTAAATCCACAAGAAAAACAAACCTGTAATTGTAGAAAAACTAAAACTTGTACTTTAATTGGGCAATGTTTGGCTGACAATGCCATATACAAAGCCAAGTTTGAGATTCATGCCTCCTCAATTAATTATATTGGTTTGACTGAAGGTACATTTACAAAATGATACAATAACCATTCAACATTGTTCAGATTGAGTAGGTATCATAATAGCATTGCTCTGTCGAGATATATTTGGAAAATAAAAGATGACCAGTACACCCAAATGAAGATAAGATAGAACATAGAAAAAGTAAGCTCTATGCATGGTAGAAACAAGAAGTTGGTTATCTTGATATTTCTGAATACAGGCTCATTACTGAATAAAAGAGGGAAAATAATGATGCAATGTATACAAGTAAAAAAACATTTAATAGCTAATATATAACCCAGATTAGTGCATATTATAATAATAAAACATAAATATTTGATACTTTCTATCCAGTGAGTTGAGATCTGTGAAACTATTCTACACATAACATCACTTACACAATACAAATATATTCATATTAATTTGAATCTTATCATTACAAAACCATGTCAGGATATCACCAACAAAATCTTGTCTATATACTGACAACATCCAGTTCTTGATAATGACTGAGATGTTCAAAATTGTTTTAACAGAATGAAACATGAACTTTGGTCAATTTATCCAGAATTTTGATTTGGGTTTATGACATCTTACAGTAAAATTAGAAAAAAATAATAAAAATTAGATAACAGACCTTGTCAGTTGTATTTAGCATTGTTTAAATGAATTCTTGATACCTAAATATATATATATATATATATATATATATATATATATATATATATATATATATATATATTTAGTTGGATTGATTGGTTTTCAGGCTCTTCATGATCATCAGACAAATTGATTAATTTTTGAAATTTTGGATTTATTTATGGTTGCATATATCAGTAATAAAATACTGATATATGCAACCATAAATAGTGGGAGGAAAAATTGTCATCAGAACACCGCTCATATGTATGCAAACATACATACATGTAAGTTCATTGCATTGCAGCTCACACAAACATAAACATATATGAACAGTGTGGGACTGGGCATATACGTGGATCCATACGCCATTGTGTGCATACGTGCACAATTGGTCACTGTATTCAATGTTGGATTGTGTAGCAAAATTCTTTCACAAGTTGCAGTGTCAATGCACAGACTGTTTGTCTATTTTGTTCATGGAATAATGTTTTCTCACACACACATATATATGTATGCACAGACGGTCACTCACCTTCTATCGGTCTGGATTTTTTTTTTTACTTAAGATGGGGTCTGTGTAAGACTATGGTAGGTAAAATTGTTATTATTTTTAATTTTTTTTATGCAATTTTGTTATTATTTTAAAGCCAGTTATTTGCTTGTTTTTGGTGATTGCACTTATGTAAATTGTAGAAACTTCAATTTATAATACTTATTGGCATTTATGTGGTGGTATTAATTTTGCTGGGGGGAAGGAAGTATAATTGCAGACTAATGCAGCAATGGTAACTGTGCTGTGGTAGCAATGGTGGGGGGAGTGGGTGATGATAATAACAAGTGTAGCAGCAAATAGTTATGGTAAAATAGTAGAAGTGATTGTAGTAGTGGTTGTGGAATGATAATAACAATAATTATAATTATTATAATGGTAGTTTGAATTAGAAAATAATTGATGATGTTATGGTATCAGTGGTTTCTCTTCTTGTGTTCATAGGGTCAATGGTGGTTTATGTAGCAGTGTTGGTTGGTATTTTTTTTATCCTTTTGGTATAAATTGTGATAATAGGTATTTGTTTTCATGTCTGCATTTAGAAATTATTTCTGATCTTATGTTTAGTAATTCCTTTTGTTGGGTGTGGGAAATTATTGCTACCTTTTTGTGTATGCAAAGTAGGCCTTTCTTTGTTATGTTGTTGTAGGCAGGTGTGTTTTCAATATTTCCCAGCTTATTCTTGGTGTAATATTTCTGTCTTTTACTTGCCATATGTATATGGATTGTGTGGTGCTGTTCGAGTATTTTCTGTCAGAGAATGAGAGGTTTCTTTTCTTGAATAGTCCCTCAGTGTCACTGATGTAGTACATTGTACTGTTGCTTGTACTTACCTTGACTTTATATATTATATTCGTTTGTTGGCAGTTCCCTTGAAATGGACATGTTGCTTTATGCATTTGCATTGAGGTTCATTGATTGCATCATAGCAGGTTGTTACTTTTTTGTTGTGGCATTTTATTATTTGTGTTATGTCTTTTGTGCAGCTGTAACTAATTTTTACATTATTTTTGTTGAAGTGTTTTTCTATTAAGTTTAGGAATGTCCTTTCTATGTTTGTTTTGACAGTTTTATTGTATGGTGAGTTAAACTAGGTAGTGTTTCTTTTTCTATTTTTATGTTTCAGTTGTGGAGGTGTGTGTGAAAAACCCGAGACATTCAACTTTAATACAAAAAAATGCCCACCAATATGCAAGAAAATGCTAAAATTCGAAGAGGACATGATAAACATAGTTATAACCTTAAAATTCAAAAGAAACTTGGACAATTTCCAGAAAAAACTCATAGCCAACAGGAAAAAAGTAACCAACTCCAACAAGGTATTCATTTTGGCTGACAAAACCACAAACATATATACTATAGATCCTACGGCCTACAATCAACTCTTAACCAACAAAATTACACAACTATACAAAAAGACAAACATGAACACAATAAACAATATTAACCAAGAAGCCAAAAATATAGCAACCAAATTGAATATAGATGGAAGAGTAAACAAACTAGCTGAACAATATGCTTTCATCACAGCAAAGGACCACAAAACCAGCTTCGTAGAAAAACCCACATTCAGACTAATTAACCCGGGGAAGAGCGAGATAGGAAAAATTAGTAAAAAGATACTAGAAAATATCAACACCAGCCTAAGAGAAAAATTAGGTCTCAACCAGTGGAAGAACACCAAAGCCGTCATAGAGTGGTTTAAAACGATAGATAACAAGAACAAATCCACCTTCATCCAATTTGACATTGTGGATTTTTATCCTTCCATTACAGAAAGCATATTAAATGAAGCTATACAACTGGCACAACTAAATGTAAAACTCACGGACGGATATATAAAAATAATCAAGCATTGCCGCAAATCCCTGCTGTTCCACAACAATGAACCATGGGTAAAGAAACAAAACTACAACCTATTTGGGTAGCTACGATGGAGCTATTTATGCGAATTAGTAGGCATACTCATCCTATCATAACTGGCCAGAATCCTGGAGAGAAAGGACACAGCATTATACAGAGATGACGGTCTTATCTTAATAAGGAAATCCAATGGCCCCAAAGTAGACAAATTCAGGAAGAAGATAGTGAACACCCTAAAAAATATTGGATTCAAAATAGAGATAAATACAAGCACAACAATAGTAAACTTCCTTGACATCACTCTTAACCTGATCAACAATACATATGAACCATACAAAAAAGAAAATGACACCCCAACTTACGTACACACATCCTCCAACCATCAACCTTCTATCATCAAACAAATACCAAATTCAATCAGCCGCAGATTATCTGAGAACTCATCTAACATACACATTTTCAATAGCAAAAAAGCACCATACAACGAAGCACTAAAAGCAAGTGGTTACACACAACAACTACAATATATACCTCCACAGCCAAAATGCAAGAACAGAAATCCGCCATATAACAAAACCGTTAAAACGAACATAGGAAAAATATTCCTAAACTTAATAGAAAAACACTTCACTGAAGCAAACAAATTATCAAAAATATTTAACAAAAATAACGTAAAGATCAGTTACAGCTGTACAAAAAACATAACAGAACTAATCAAAAGCCACAACAAAAAAAATGACAACCTACAAAAATGAAACCAAGGATCCAATATGCAACTGCAGAAACAGAACAACATGTCCACTCCAGGGAAATTGCCAACTTACAAACACAATATACAAGGCCAAGGTAAGTGCAAGCAACAACATAATGCACTACAAGATGAGGAATAACAATCACAAACTTTCATTCACCAACAGGAAATATTCGAACAGCACGACACTTTCTACATACATATGGCAGCAAAAAGACAATATTACACCAACAATAAGTTGGGAAATATTGAAAAAAGTCCCTGCCTACAGCAACATTACAAAAAATGCCTACTTTACCTACACGAAAAAGTAGCAATAATATCACACAAACTGCAAAAGAACCTACTAAACAAAAAATCAAAGATAATCTCCAAATGTAGGCATGAGAACAAGTACCTATTATCCGAATTCATACCAAACGGATAAAATAGACAAACCACCAACAATCACAATTTAATTTCAAGATACCATCAAAATAATTGCATCTATCATTATTATCATTGCACCACCATTAGTAATCACTTTTACCACTTTACAATAACTATTATCTAATAATATTATCATTACCACCAACACCCAGCACCATCACTTACACATCACACCTACTATTATAAATCCTCTACAATCTTTAACGCATATTACCCCACCAGCATATTTAACACCTTAAAACAATAAGATCAGATATAATTTCCATATATAACCATGAGAATAAACACCCATTACCAGGATTCATAAATAAAATAAAAATAAACAAATAAATATAAAATAAAATAAAACACCAACAACCACCCTTTAGTTCAAGCTAGCACCACAATAATTACATAGGTTTTATTATTCTCCCACCAACATTACTAATCACTACTAACAATTTACAATAAATATTAACCACTTATTATTGCAACCATCCACCTTTACATAATTACTATCACACCATATCTAACATTACCATATAATCCTGCCATTAACAAAATAAAATAAAATAAAATAAAACACCAACAACCACTCTTGAGCTACCACCACTATAACTACATTCATGGTTTCATCATTCTCCCACCACCGTTACTAATCATTTCTACCAATTTACAATTTCTACCAATTTACAATTTCTACCAATTTACAATATTAGCTATTGCCTCCAATCCCTTGGCAAATTACTATCACATCATATAGACCCGTTAAATCAAACTACCCTCTCACCCAGCATATTAAATAAACATCACCATAACCAATAAGGATTACAAATTTCTACCTGTTTTACACAGTCAAAAACCCGTTTTAGGATCAAAGTGTAGTATCTGTGCTTTGTGATCATGCGGGCTGGCTTCTGTCGAACTCCCTAATGCAGGGAGGAACTCGGAGGAAGCTTTGCCGAAGGGCAAGGTTTCCTTCGGGGAGGTAGACAGGACCTGAACCCGTCCAGGCGGGTTCAAAGGTCATATTTTTGGCCGAGCCTACGGGCTCGCGGGCAACCCACATTAAACCGGCCTTGTGCCACATTTAATCCTCGTGGGTGGATTAATAAATACTAGCTTTAAATAACAAATAAACCGCCATTTTTTCAAAATTTAAAAATAAATATAAATAATAATAATTTTTTATCATAATTTCACACAAACCCCACCACACGTATATACATACATGCGAGGAAATATTATTCAGCGAAAAAAAAAAAAAATGAAAAAATATATGACATGTATACATTCACGAGACATTCACGAGACATTTCCGCCACACTTCCAATCTTTAAATTTCAACATACAAATGCGTACGTATAGACACAACAGTAACACCACCTGTATACATGTCATATCCGAAACTGCCGACATATGTTTATGAGTCCCGACGGACGACCAAGTATGTATATGTGTCTGCATACATCGATGTTTGCGTCAGTACGATGAAAAAACAACGAAGTTTCCCCCACCACTTCCACAATAACACCAATACACGCAATCTACATAAAACCAAAATTTTTTAAAAAATTAATCAGTTTGTCTGACGATCGCTAAAGCGTGAAACCCAGGGTCACAAGCTCACATCTATCCAACCATTTAGCTCTATCTCTGATATTGAGCGCTTTCTAATAAGTACCACGCATATAATATATAAATAATTATACATATATATATATTTATTTATATTTACACACACTTTTCACATATTTTTATATATATATATATATGATAAAAATATAGTTCCAAGGTATGCAATATTTATGGGTAAAAATACTCACCATTAGAGATAGAGTGCATATAAATATAAAAGTGGACACTGAGGTCAACACCGAGCAGTGACATTCTGTTTCATGCTTCAGTGCTTACTTCATAGCCTGAAGATATATATATATATATATATATATATATATATATATATATATATATATGATTGGTGTATATGGAATGAATTCCAATAACCAACAATTACTATTCTTAAAAGAGTGCTCAATACAAAGTAGAGCTGACGTGCCTTACCGTTAGGCTACAAATTTACAGCATAAATGACGATTCCGTATAGGATGCAGGTTCGATTCCTGTCAAAGAACGAATATTTTCTATGAAAATTTCTCGGACATTCAGGCCGGTAAATGTTATTTAATACTGTTTATTATAAACAGAGCATTTACTTAAATACTTGTATCTATAAAAAGAACGTTAAACATAAAAATGTCTTTAATAAATAAATTGTCGGACTTTGTCCATTTCGTAATATATATATATATATATATATATATATATATATATATATATATATATATATATTACTTGACTACTAATCATAATACATCCTGGCTTTCATCCAAACAGAAGTAGCAGGAAGTGATATCACCATAGCAATAAGAGTTGTCGAGAGAATTTGAGTTAAGAGAAAGTATTTGTAAGTAAAACTTTCTTATCCTATCTGTCCTCTTATGTGATAAAGAGACCCTGTGTTATGATGAGTTAGTGCCATGTGTGATACACACTTAGGCAATCATGTACCTTTCAATACATGACTGATGAGTCAGGTTTTTTCCCACAGTAGGTTGCTATTTCTTTCTGTAGTAAACCAGTTGTCATACAAGGCTATAGAACCCAGTCTGTCTTGCTATTTACCCATAGCTGGTGGGAGAAGAAGAGGATTCCCAAGGATATTAGCATGTAAGTGAATGTAATTGATTCAACTGGAATTTGAACTCGGCTCTCTGATTCCTCAATCCAAGCCACTATCCATTATTCCACTGTGCCTCGTTAACTAAAAGATCTATTTGGTTTTCTGTCCTTGTCCCCCATATTCTTACCTTATTACAGGCTAGATTTTCTTTTCTATTAAATGGTTCTGGAATCTACTGCCTGTTTGTTTTACAATCAAGTCGAAGCAAAAGAAGATAGAATTAGATAGTGTCTTCATCCCCACCTTGATATCAAATGATTTCAGATTGGAAGAAATGACACATTCAACCAATGAAGCAACAGATTCTCTACTTCACCAATGACTACACAATTAATGCTTATGTGTTTGGTCACCAAATATGGGAAAAGTCTAGTTATATTGCAGAGGCCATCTTTGATTTGAACCTAAAGAAAATTGAATGGAAATATCTCAAAAACTGATAAAGACATTGGTGCTTGAACACTATTCATAAGGGCTGGGGCTATATCTATAGCCCATTCTGCCTAGTCAGTTAAGAAATAGTGCCCAATAGAGAAGGTTCTCTTGCTATATAGCTGCTACACTTGAATCCCAAGCATCCTATATACAATAATAATAATAATAATAATAATAATAATAATAATAAGCATATTATAATTAAGCATGTCTCTCCCTTTGCATGTCTGTTATACTCTGCCATTACCTGATAAAAATAATGAACCATTCCATTTTGATGGTAATGAAAGACAAAAGAAAAAGTTGCATAAGAGGCACTGGTTTTAGTGAAAAAATGAAAACATAATAAGAAATAAAGAAAGATATAATAAAACTAATAGGTGTTTAATGACTATGTGATAATAGCAATAAATAAATTACTAAATAAATTTCAACCCTTATTACTAGACTATGTTGTTGTCTGGAACCAAAATAATTAATAATAAAAGAAAAAATAAAAGTTAAACAATAAAAATACTTTACAATACAAAATAAAAATTGTAGTTAACAATAAAAGATAAAATGTTATATAAAAAAAGTTAAATAAAATACAGAATATTCCCATGATGCATTAGAACAAACGTTTAGAACTGCCTAAAGAAATAAAAATCAAAACTTTCTTCTTTTTGACTTTGACTGCCTAAGAAAGCAGATGTTCAAGACAATCTCTAATAAAATGTTGCCATCAATATATAATCAAACATTTCTTTATTTCAGTGCTTACCAAAATTATATACATATATGTTTTTTAATCACACAAAAATTTCTTTGCAATGTATTACTAAGATATAAAAGAAAGACTTTTATTGAATGTACACTAAAAAATAAAGAATTACTAACAAAATACTTATTTTTCTAATACATCATTATAAAGAAAAATTTAAACATTTAAAAATGTTTCACAATTACAAAATGTTATCTGTGCCTTCAACGTTATTGATTGTGTATTACTTGACATGTTGAAAAATACAATAAACCAATTTATTACTTTTTTCTATACTTATATTTGGTAATAAAATAAACACAACCCATCTCACTTGTAACAATAAAATAAATATATAAAATATCACAATAAAATAAATGTTTTAGTGCCAAAACTGAATTAGTCAAATACACTATAAAACACAAACTGTTTCTGAATTGTATTTTATTGCACCTCATGTTTAATTTTGCTTATAATATTACAATCCTGTTGTTTGATTATTAGATTTGTGAACAATGCTATACTATTTGAAAGTTATTACAGCCATAGGAAATTTACTGAATATCTAAAACATTGAAACAACAACATTGAGTAATGACCATGCAAGAAGGTTTTATCAATGGAATTCCTTTGTTAAGAAAAATCAAACATTTGCAAAGGATGTACCATAAAAAAGATGAGGGGTGGGGAGTAACTTAGTATACCAATGGATGATATATGCAAGTGGGGATGCTCGCAGACAGTTCTAGGTGGAGGTGTGGGTATACAGAGGGTTGCAGTTATACAATTGCAGCCATGTACACCCAGACAATACTGGGTATCTCGGATAGTGTATAATAAACCAATTTATCATTCCTATGAAACACAAACTGTTTCTGAATTGTATTTCATTGTACCTCATGTATGATTTTGCTTATAATATTACAATCCTGTTGTTGTCAAGTTTTTTCAACTCTAAAAAAAAAATATCAAAATAACATTCATATAAAACCAACACATCACTGAGCCCTACAACAACTGCTTCAGTGAAATGGAAAACCTTGTCATTTTTTAATCTTTTCATTTGTACCCACTTACTTCATTAAATAATTATATTATAAATGTTATTGCAAAATTTTGTTAAATATTTGAAGCTCAAATATTTAACGTTGCAATAGTGGAATGTATGCTGGCATTTTAGAGTCATGGAAATTGCAAAGAATGTATTCACTCATTAAATTAATAATTGTGACTCATCATAAAATTCCAAATATAGGTTCTGCTAATAATAATGGTAGATGCCATGAGACAAACTTATTTGAATAAGAATATAAACTTCTGTAGAATTAACCTCTGACCCAGTAACTGAAAATTTCTGTCACTCCTAATAAACAGGATTAGTTTCTGTCTGAGACAATCACTTGAGAACCATTTGTTAACTTTGACATAAGTGACAAGTGCTGGAAATTGTTCGTAGCAAATTCTCTCTGCTGTGTGTTCAACATTTTGTCACTGATCATCCAAGACACATTTGTTATTACTCTGTTTCTATAATGTAGAGCAGCTTTACCTACATTGAAGTTATGGCTTCATTTATTGTTTATTTTGACAACTGAAACAAATTTTCCAGTAGTAAACTTTCTTTGGACAATGATGACAGAATTACAAGAAGACAAAATGAACTTTGTGATTAGAATGAAGAAGATTTTAGAATATCATGCACTGAATAGCCAGAAATGTTTTGCTTTGGTGCAAAATATTCACCATGGACTCAATGCACTGGTTCATCTTGACAGACTCATCTCATTTGATTATCTGCTTGTAATTCAATATAGACAGGTAAGCATTTTAAAAAGTAAAAAATATAACTAACTCCTGAAAGCATATTTTAAAGTAGTTAATATTTGATTAGTAAATCTATCCCATAATAGTTGGGATATTTGTAGATACATTAAAAATCATCTGAGAGATCCCCTTCTGCCTTCTGTCAGTATGGCTGATGCTAACCTCCAGGAGAGTGACATGTTGTGCCTTCTTGAACTAACGTTTTTAGATGACATGAAGTGGAAAGACTATATTGAATTCATTGCCAGGTCAAAAAGTTGGTTCACTGTGTCATACTAGACAATTTTTCTCTACAGAATCTATCTTACATATCTACATGTTTACCATTTGACTATGCTTAGAATATTGATGCCATATATGGCACAGTGATCTGGCAGTATATCTAAACATTTTTGATAAAATCAAAAGAATCAGCAATATTATTGGTCCCAACATGGCAACTTGACTTCAGTCACTTATCCACCACCCTAAAGTCGCTTCCCTGTGCCTTTTTCTATAAATACTTTCATGGTAACTGTTCGTATGAACTCCTAACTATAGTACCTAAACTTTATGAATTCAAGTGCAATACTAGATTCGTAACAAGGTCTTATCAATTCGCAGATTGGCTAAGATGTAACCATAAGCTCTATGTTAGCAGTTTCTTTTCTCACACTTCCTATGTGTGGAATTCTCTTCGGGCTCCATGCTTTCCAGTCAATTTTGATCTTCCAAAAATTTAAATACTATGTCATTCATTATCTACCATCTTCCTGATTACTCTGCTATTGTTCTCACTCCTTAATAGTGTTTCTGTTTTCTAATTCTTTCACACCCATGGTGTCTTAGTGGATTTACTACCTTGCTTGGGGTAAATTTGATTATAAAAAATGCAACAACAATTATGAGTCAGAGAAAGTAATAAGATATTTAATGCTGTGAATAGTTTATAAGAATAATACCTGATGAGTTAGAAGCCATTGTTAAAGTGCAAGATAAATAACACGATCCGAATTAATAAAGTTTGCAATGAAAAGAAAAAAGTCAAAAACATGAAACAGCAAAAATCATGCAAGCAAGCAAGCAAGCAAGCAAACAATATAGTTAAAGCAAATCAAAACTGATAAGAAGGCAAAAGGATTCACAAAATAGGGGTTGGTATTTGTACACAAAAGCAAGTGTTCCTGGGTAACATGATAAACTACATCCGCGTCCTGGGTAAGACGATAAAATGCATCCAACAGCAAGGCCTCTGATCAGGAGGTTTTGAGGAGCATGGAACCACCTCTTAATTGCTAGTGTTCCCAAGTCCAGCCTGACCCGGGGTGGTAGCACCTGTTAGGGTCCCAGCTATAGGCAAATAGTTAACACCCAAACTTGTGTAAAAATATGTTTTAATATCAGAAATACTTTGTAATAAAAAAAATTATTACCAGCAATAATTTTTGAAGGAAAAATTATTATCAGAAATACTTTAAAAAAAAAATCACCAACAATACGAACAGATATACATTCTTTGAAAAAAATATGACCATAAAACAAACCAAATCAAAAAAAAGCAAGGTTGACTAAGTGAACACAGTATGTTTGTCTAGTAGTTTAGCCATGTCAAAATGCAAGCCTTCTCGCTTTTTGGTTAAGAAAAATATCCCAGCATTCATTCTGTGTCCTCCTGACTATGAGAAGGGGAAGGGGAAAACTTTTGCATTCATTCCACCTACCTTGGGAAATTAACAATAGCCTATATATGTTCAATATATTTGGGAAAGTGGGTCTGCCTGAGAACGTGTCAGTAACCCTTCATATATATATATATATATATATATATATATATATATATATATATATATATATATATATATATTTCTTTGAGCATATGAAAAGCTAGTCAAAAGATTCTTCACCAATACTGGGCTAACACAAACAACCAAGCTCATGGTCTACCATACTGTTTTAATCTCGATTCTCCTGTATGACTGAGACCTTGGTACTCTGCCGAAGAGACATCTGCAAACTTATAAGATTCCGTCTATATTTCCATCGTTGTATTAACAAGAGACAACTGATGACTAACATCCATTAAACATGGCACATGGATCAGGAACAGTCTACTCCAGTGAGCAAAATAAAGGGTTAAGTTTGACATTCCAACCACCTGAAGAAGGCCACAGCATACAACGGCCGAAATGTTGTAATAAATATGGTGACAAAGATGAGGACAATAGTCTGAATAATTTAAATAATTGAAAGATTCCATCAAATGAAACTTTGTCAAATCCTGCAGAACACCAGCTCATTAACAATGGAGTTCTCCATGCAAAGATGAAGAGAAACCATCATGACTCAACACTGACTCCAATGGACTAGACACCTTGTCTGCCTACCCAAACAAATCAAGAAAACTACAAAAAAATTGATTAAGTTGTCATTTTTGTGTATATATATATATATATATATATATATATATATATATATATATATATATATATATATATTATTATTATTATTAGTAGTAGTAGTAGTACTAGTAGTAGTAGTAGTATCATTATTATTATTATTATTATAAATGTTATATTTATTGAGTACACGTTTCAATAGGTTTTTAAACAGGTAAATTAATGTCTACCAGCTTAAAGATTGAAAGTCTTAATTGGGCCCATAGAAAGTTTTAATAAATAAAATGTACCCACCTCCAATAAAAATGAAAAATATGAATCACTTTCAATGAATATCACAGCCAAGCTTGAAGTATCAATACCAAATCTTTATATGCATTTTGCTCATTGAAATGTTACTGAACTCTTTAGAATTTGATTAATTTTTTCTGAAGACGCATGTCTCAGTTTAATGCAAAACTTGATGCATATTTACCTCGACTATTAAACAATGCACAACTGATAAACCCCGCTGGAGGGTGTCTGTTCATGTATGCATATTTAGGTCCACTCTGTTTATCAACTAACATCAACAAAATGTAACTTGTTATTGTCATATTCAAATTGTTTGGATACTTCCTGAACTGATAAACTGAAAAGCTAATATAGTGAAAATAATATTCCTTTTTTTCCCCCCAGTATTAATATATATATATATATATATATATATATATATATATATATATTTCTGAGATGAGGTATTATGTACACTATTTACATTATTCGGACTATTGTCCTCATCTTTGTTGCCATATTTATTACAACATTTCAGCCGTTGTATGCTCTGGCCTTCCTCAGGTGTCCCCAAGGAAACATGGTACAGTGAATAAGATAAGGGTTCAGTTCAACAACCCATCCATCTGGAGAAAACCAGAGCATACAACGGCCGAAATGTTGTGTGTGTGTGTATATATATATATGTGTGTGTTTTTGGTGAAACCCACTTTTCAGATCCTCACTAAATCACCAAACAGAAATTTTTAGAATCTCTTCTTCTTGAAGATGACAACTTATTTCTAATCCATTTGAGAAGTCATGTAATAACCTCCAGCTCTGCCCAAAGGAAATTGGCAGGTGTTGTCTTTCGATCACAAATTGTGAAAAACAGAATAGTTCAGTAGCCTGGAGTAATTCTCATCTTTGTATGTCAATTGCTGTGAACAGAAAAACCACAATATGTCAATCCTGCGCACTCAACAATTATATTGACTTACAAATCTTATGTAAAAATCTCTACTGAATTTATGTACTCAATTAACACTAAGATAAAAAAAAAGGAATATTTTAATACAAATCATATGTGCAGGTGTCTGGCTGTCGGTTCCTAGGAACTGAGTTGCTTGGCCATCATAGGTTGATAAAATGATGGGAGAGTCCACTATATATATACATATATATATATATATATATATATATATATATATATATATATATATATATATGAAGAAAAATATACGGAAAAAACAAACAAAAATCCTAATATGCAATTATGCTGTTTTAATGTTAATATAATGTCAACGTCGGACATTTCGGTCGAATAGACCATCTTCAGAACATATTCATAAAACATAATTAACATTAGACCATATTCAATTCAACATGAAAAAGACGATGGACATAAGAGCAAGACCAATCCAAACAGATAACTGAAATCTTTTATAAGATCAGCGTTCCATTTAAATATGATCACCAGAAGCCAGGTCTAGTGTTCACCGTGTGTGAGATAGATATTATGCCTGCTTCATAAATCCGCCTAATGAACACTAGACCTGGCTTCTTTAATATTTCCCCTTTTCTAGCAAGATTAATGCTTGACAAACATACATATAAGTTTTAGATCAAAAT
This sequence comes from Acanthosepion lycidas, assembly GCA_963932145.1. Classification (NCBI taxonomy): domain Eukaryota; kingdom Metazoa; phylum Mollusca; class Cephalopoda; order Sepiida; family Sepiidae; genus Acanthosepion; species Acanthosepion lycidas. The sequence goes on from OZ010581.1 coordinate 9,106,059, forward strand.
AAAATTCTTCTCGTTTTTCATTCAAAATACTCAAATTTTAGGAATACGTTTTCACAACATCGCCCACTTGACGACAACGTGATCATATATATTTTTCATGTTGAATTGAATATGGTCTAATGTTAATTATGTTTTATGAATATGTCCTGAAGATGGTCTATTAGACCGAAACGTCCGAGTTGACATTATATTAACATTAAAACAGCATAATTGCATATTAGGAGTTTTGTTTGTTTTTTCCGTATATTTTTCTTCATATATTTGCTTACATTTATATATATATATGAAAAATTCTCCGATTTAACCAGTAGATAAGACAAAATTGATGAATAAAAATGACAATAGGAAAACTAGTAATTGCTGTTGCATTTTCGTCCAATTTCGTCAAATTCATATTTTGCTTTGATAAAGTCCACATTGGATGAAACATGTCAGCAATTACTAGTTTTCCTATTGTCATTTTTATTCATGGATATATATATATATATATATATATATATATATATATATATATATATACTCGACTCTCCCATTGAAGTCAACGTATGAGGGTCAAGCAGATCAGTTCCTAGGAAACTGACAGTCCGACAACAGTACATGCAATTTGATTATAGTGGTGAAGGTTTTATGCAGGACCATCCACACTTTTTGAAGGGCCAAATACAGAGACCTGGCTCACTAAGTGGCACAAGGTCCCCAAACAATCTTCCGCAGGTTTTGAATTCAGAGTTGTCCTTCTCCTAGACCAGTTGCCATCCATGGCTATAGAACCCAGTCTTCCTGCTATTTACCCATAGCTGGAGAAAGAAGAAGAGGATTTACACCTTTCCCAAGGCTATTAGCACGTAAATGAATATAATGGATTTGACTGGAATTCGAACTCAGTTCTCCGATTCCTCAATCCAAGCCGCTATCCATTACTCCACCATGCCTATACATATATTATATTATAATTATTTTCTATTTTAAAAATATGGTTCCATCGCTCCACAGGAATTACCATGTTTCAAAACAGAAACTAAAATTTTAAATTAATTTTAAAATTAAAATCCATAGTTCCGTTCCATTCTCAAGCAATTTTTTGAAAATCACTTGAGAATGGAATGTTTTGTATCTTTTTGTATCGAGGACTGTTTTTTAAAAATAAAATAATTACTAAGAACACCAGACTGTAAATCTTACTGTTCTTTCTTATTATTTTAATATATATATATATATATATATATATATATATATATATATATAATTGTATATTTGAGGAGCAATCTTCTTTTTATACAGGTTTTTTTTAAGATAACTGACTAGGTGTCACTGTAATTAATGTTTTTATTATATTTTTCTTGCACTTGTACAAGAGATTTCTTCTTGGAACATAGTGTGTAAATATTGTCCAAATGATTTTTAGACTTAAGTACTTTCAGGCAATCTAGTAGTCTGAATATATATATATATATATATATATATATATATATATATATGTATAGCCTAACACAATCTTCAGGTGAGATTAATAAATATACATATTTTGAGTTAACTCAACACCTGAAGATTGTGTTGAGCATGAAATTTTCAGTCATGCTGCTAGTGAGGAAATATATATATATATTTATTAATAAATATTTTATAGCTCTTATGTTGCATCAAGGACTATATTATTCACACAGCACTTAATGTGTGATATTATATATATATATATTATATATATATATATATATATATATATATATATATATATAAGAAATATAGTCTTAAGGTGTGGTATATTTATGGGATAAAGTACTCAATATCAGAGATAGAGTGTGTGTAAATATAAAAGTGAACATTGAAGTCAACACTTAGAGGTGACAGTCTGTTTCATGCAAGATGCAATCATCAGGCCACGACAGTCTGTTTCATGCTAGATGCAATCGTCGGGCACCCGTGGCCTAACGATTGCATCTAGCATGAAACAGACTGTTACCTCTAAGTGTTGACTTCAATGTTCACTTTTATAATTATATATGTATATATATATGCATATATATATATATAGATATATATATAGAGAGAGAGAGAGCGAGCGAGAGACAATTAATATAAGTAAAGTTTTGTGTTACCTTCAGCATCCTCACTCCAGAGTTTCATAGGCACAACCTGTCTATCCACTCTTCAGGGAGTATCAATTTATTGCTTATTTTTTTTTTAGATTTTTTTTCTTTCTTCTTTTTTTTAACTCAAAAGAAACATATCAAAAATAAAATAATAATTAATAAAAAAAATGAATAAGTTATATAAAATAAAATATATCTCCCTAATTTTACTGACAATTTTATTAATTTCAGACAACCAACTCACTAAACGGCAAAAAGAATTTCTCAAATTTGGGCAAAACTACAATCTTCTGATGATAATAATAATAATAATAGTAATAATAATAATAATAATAATATATATATATATATATATATATATATATATATATATATATATATATATATTGAGACTGTCGCTGTGTTCTCTTCCTTTGCTAAGGATTGCCCTACCTTTAAAGTAGTATTGTTATTTATAAATTTAAATGTCAATGTGAGGCTGACTATGTAGGGTGAACCAATCAATGTCTTTAGATGTGAATTGGACAACACATGCTTGTCAATATTAGATAAAGTGTTGCAGCTATTGAGCAGCATTTGATAAATAACCCAGAATGTTCTGTCAAGTACACAAATACAGCATTTACCATTTTATGCAGAGCATGGTTAACCAAACATTTGCAAATCTTGGAGGCTGTCTATATAAGGTTACATTGACTGTCTCTGTGAAGACAAAGAGAATCTTGTTTTTCTATTTCTGTTCAGAGGGCTGTGAGTAGGATTTTTTTAAATTTTATACTCACTAGGCACCTATATACCTTGGATTATTGCCATATACATTTTTTGTTCATTTTTGTTCCCTTGTTTTAATAAAAAATTTCAATATTAGTCAAGGCTGTTCATTTAACTCTCCTTAAATAACTATGTTTTTCTAATATTTTTCTAATGTTCTTTTTTCTTTTTGGGAAGGAGAGCAAAGAGAGTGTATATTCTTTTTGACTGTTGCATTCAGTAAAATAATATATGTAGGGAGAGAGAGAGAGAGAGAGAGAGAGAGTGAGAAAGATCTATGTATAGAGAGAAAGGGAAAGATATATATATATAGAGAGAGGGACATATGTAGGGAAAGATATATATATAGAGAGAGAGGATATATGTAGAGAGAAAGATCTAAATGAGGAGAGAGAGAAATCTATGTAGAGAGAGAGAAAGATCTCTCTATATATATAGGAAGAAAGGTCTTTCTAGAGAAAGAGAAAGATCTATGTAGGAAGAGATTGAAATTATGTAGAGAGAGAGAAAGATCTATGTAGAGAGAGAGAAAGATTTATATATACAGAAAGAGAGATCTATGTTGAGAGAGATAGTAAGATATATGTAGAGAGTGTAAGAAAGATCTATGTAGAGAGAGAGAGAAAGATCTATATATAGAGAGAGGGAAGATCTATGGAGAGATAGAAAGAAAAAGATCTATGTATATATAGAGAGAATGATCTATGTAGAAAGAAATATTACATTTACATATATTGGGTAAAAGATGTAAATACCATTTAATCTACCTTTTATATAAGTAACAAGAAGCCCATCCCTGTTTCTTCCCATATCTCTCTCTCTTTCTCTCTCTCTCCCTTTCTCTCTCTTTCTCTCTCTCTCTTTCTCTCTTGATATATCTGCGTTTCATGTCACATGTCTTTTAACATTTAACCAAAGTGTCACTCAGCTTCAGTTTGCAACAAAGGAAAAAAATTATGGATTATTTATGGAAAGGTTCAATTTCTATTGGCACATCACCAGTATCTGCTTTTGTCATTGTGGGCCAACATTAAAAATAGAATTTTGCAGTAACCCTCATATATATATATATATATATATATATATATATATATATATATATATATATATATACATATATATATATATACATATATATATATATATATATATACATATATATATATATACATATATATATATATATACATATATATATATATATACATATATATATATATATATATATATACATATATATATATATATATATATATACATATATATATATATATACATATATATATATATATACATATATATATATATATACATATATATATATATATATATATATATATATATATATATATATATACATACATATATATATATACATATATATATACATATATATATATATATACATATATATATATATATACATATATATATATATACATATATATATATATATATATATATATATATATTAATTAGGAGATGGATTTATGCCTTTCTCAAGGGTATTTATGCATAAGTGAGTGTCATGAACCCAAATAGAATTTGAACTCAGCCCTCTAATTTCTTATTGTGAGCCACTATCTAGTACATGACTTGCACATCTGCAATTTTCATGATGAAAGATGAATAGATGGAAAAAAAAATTTATTTCTACATAAAAAAATATATAATCATTTTTTACAAACAAAAGATGTCATACTTTCATGGATATCATTATTTTATGATCTATTTTTTTCTAATGCCATTTTGATTTTTTATTATAAAATATATAATTATATAAAATAGAACAACTGTTTGACTGTTTGACAGATTATTGAGTGTGTCAGGGTAAAGAATCTACAGGCCGTCTTACCTTTTTGTAGATTTCTCTAAAGGCTTTCATTCTGTAGATAGGGGGAAAATGGAGAAGATCCTTCTGGTATTTGGCATCCCCTCTGTGACAGTAGCTTCCATAAATGATGCTATATAAAAATATCAAATCTTTGGTTAGATCCCCAGACAGAAATACCAACTTCTTTGAGTTCAGAGCAGGTGTCCTTCAGGGTGACACCTTGTTATCACACTTAACATTCATCGATAAACATTATCATCATCTTGGTTTGACTTTATCACCCAGACTTCCAAGTAGATATCCTGCAAAAATATTGACAGATATTGACTATCAGTATTTGTCTATATTTCTGAGATGAGGTATTATGTACATTATTTACATTATTCAGATTATTGTCCTCATCTTTGTCACCATATTTATTACACCATTTCGGCCTTTCAGTATCTGTCTATATTTCGGAGATGAGGTATTATGTACACTATTTACATTATTCGGACTATTGTCCTCATCTTTGTTGCCATATTTATTACAACATTTCAGCCATTGTATGCTCTGGCCTTCTTCAGGTGATTGGAATGTTGAACTAATCCCTTTATTTTGCTCACTGGAGTAGACTGTTCTAGTTCCACATGCCATGTCTAATGGATGTCAGTTATCAGTTATCTCCTGTTAATTCCCCTGTCCAAGTTCTCCACCACCTTAACCAGGCATTGAACTTGAGAACACATGACACAGTGGATAAAGGTGTTAGTTAGATCCAGTGACAAGACCCAAAGAGTGTGAGTTCAATACCTGGTTAAGGCAGATGAGAACTTAGTGAGGGGAATTAACAGGAGATAGCTGATAACTGACATTCACTAAACATGGCACGTGGAACAAGAACAGCCTACCCCAGTGAGTGAAATTAAAGGGTCCAGTTCAACATTTCAACTGTCTGAAGAAGGCCGAAGCCTATAAAACAGCTGAAACACTGTAATAAATATGGTGACAAAGAGATGAGGACAATATTCCAAATAATGTAAATAGTGTAGATATTGCCTATGCAGATGACGTAGCTATCATTGAAGACACCACCAGTTCTCCTGCATCATTTAGAAAATGCTGCTAACAATGCTGTATTTTATGCCAATATCTCTAAAACTGAATTCATAGGCTTCAACCAGTAAGGTTCAATAGAAAGTGTCTCAGATGACACAATAAAATATGTCAAATCTTTTACATAACTTAGGAAGCAAAATAAATTATACTAAAAAGAATGTGAAAATTCACATAGCTAAAACCTGGGCCATGTTAAATAAAATGAATACAATCTAGAAATTTGATCTACCAGACAACCTTAAACAAAGATTTGAGTCATTGTAGTGGTGATGTTAAAGTATGGTGCTACTGCTTGTATATCAATTAAAACCATAGAGTCTAAGTTTGATGGAATCTACACTTGGATGCTGAGAGCTATACTTAACATCTCTTGATGACGACATCCAACTAAATCAAGACTCTATGGACCCGTCCCTGATATTTCTACAATCTTACACAAATGAAGAATTCACTTTGCAGGATACTGCTGGCAAGCAAAAGAAGAAATTGCAAGTGATCTACTGTTCTGGATGCCTAGCAAGGGCACAAGATGGGCTGGTTGCTCAGCAATCACCTACATTGATCAGCTATGTTATGGTACAGAATGTCACCGTGATGTCCTTCCAACCTTGATACAGGACTGTGAAGGTTGGTGTGATAAACTCAGTAATGGCCAAGATAGATTGACTGAATAATAATAAATATTATTTTATTCAATATACAAAAATCAGTCCTTTAATTTTTGGGTGAGTACAAATGTCAATGTCACATTATTAAATTGTAAACTGAACAGGAAATTGCTTTATTCTTCAACTTATAGAAGTTTAACAGTATTGCCCAAACAAATATTTTGCCATCCTGGGTATGACGATAAACTACATCCATGTCCTGGGTAAGATGATAAACTACATCTGACAGCAAGGCCTTTGATCAGGAGGTTTTGAGGAGTGAGGAACCACCTCTTAATTGCTGGTGTTCCCAGGCCCACCTGTCAGGGTGCCAGCTATGGGTAGATAGTCAGCCCCCAAACTGGGGTCAAAACACTATGAAGGTGTAAAAATAGGTTTTAATACAAGAGATACTTGTAAAAACTTCTTTTTTTTTTTAAATTACCAGTTATACATTTAAAAAAAAAAAAAATTAATTACCAGCAATACATTTAAAAAAATATTACCAGCCATACATTTTTGAAAAGATAATATTACCAGCAATAAAAATCTTGTCGGCATTAAATAACCCATTGAGGTTGATATGTTGTAAACCAAACCAAACCAAATATTCTGCTATAAAGTGTCTTTTTTTGCTGTGTTACAATCATAAGCAAACACATCCCAAAATATAAATCAGATCATTGTAATATAAAGAAATAAGTTAGTTTGTTTTGATTGCTTCAAACAAAACAATTATTATCATGTTTTACTTTATGTTTCTTATAAAAATTATAAAAATTAACATATAAATTCCTGAACAAAAGAGAAGAAAAAAACAAATTTTATTTGGAACAAATTGAAATGCTTTTTATACATAAGAATGGCTTTGAAAAAGTGTTGTTTGAAATAAATATGATAAAAGTCTACAGACTAATGGTAGAATGTAACAGATTTAGATTGGTTTTGTTCCTTTGTTACTTAGTTATTTTTTTATTGTTCCTTGTTTTACTTGGAATGGTTATATCTCTTCTGTTCTGCTTTTAAGTTTAAATGTCACCATTTTAAAATGTTTGGTGTTTGTCTATTTCAGAAAAGTGATTGTTGTTCAATCACATAACATGATTTATTTTTTAGATTGTGTGTGTGTGTATGTGTGTGTGTGTTTGTTTGTTTTTATACCAAAGGTCTATAAATCTATACAGGACTGTATCCTTGTATTTTTCCCCATTTAATTACATCAGTCACTGTAGCTGGACTAGAAACATCATAAAAATTTTCCTGAATACATTATCTACAAAAGAATTATAACTTGCTGAAAACATCAAAAGAGGTTTTGCATAATACCAGAAATCTAAAGCTTATGTTCTCTCGAGAAATCTGTGCTATACAATCTTCCAAAACATAATACTTTATATAGCACTGAACAATACAAACTTTTAGAGAGAGAGAAGAGTCCTTCTCAATCTACGGAGAGTATAGGGACACAGCCTCACTACACTAGGTGTTCCTGCTGTGGTTTCTACAGCAAGTATCCTTTTTACAGGATGAAGTTGCCAACCCAATGGCCAATTAATTTAAAATTCATAATTTTCATTCACCTAGACTGGTTGCTAGCCAAGGCAAGAGATCCCAGTCTACTCTGCTATTTAAGAGAGAAATCAGTTTCATACCTTTCCCAAGAGTATTTGTGGGGAAAAAAATGTAATGACGTGTAAAATTATGTGCATGAAGTGAAGGAAAATAAATTTAATGATTTACTCTGGAACTAGTTATGGTCAGAAATGAAAAAAACTGAATTTATTTGTAACTAGCTGGAAGGAAAGAAAAAATCACCAAGAACCCTGGTGTTGACAGAAATATATCATATTTCTGAAATATAATGTATAAAACTAAGAAGAGACAGCATGATTAATGATCATTAAAAGATGAATGTTAAAAGAAAAAAAAATTAATAGAAAATTTTATTCTTAAGTATAGAATAGATTGTGAAAGCAGTATCCACCCACACTGCCAGACTGACTGCCTCCACCCTTACGGTAGTTAGCAGCCCCCCATAGGAGAGACTGTCCCCTGGAGATCAGAAGGTTCATCAACAAAATCTTCATCAGAAAGAAAATAGACAAATAAATGGTAGAGAGTTGAAAACAATTATCCTTGAATCTTTTCTATGTGTGCCGTGTCCCTTCAGGACGTGGTGATCATGGCTCTCCACAACTCCCTGTCTTTTGTAGCTCTTAATAAATTTTGTCTTTTTGTTATTTCTCCTAAAACTAGTTCTGCCATCCATTTACTCAACCTCAGTAAATAGGTTATGAATTGTTTACCTTTGTCATTTTGCCTTCAGTCTATCCCATGAGTATCAGATTTTCCAAGCCCTCTTTCCTCATTATGTTCCTTAGAAATTTCAACAGTCTCTTCCTGATGTTAAGTATGAGTTTCCTTCTTGTTTCTATTTGTGATAAAATAGACGAGTGATTTGATTGGATCATTGGATAGTTGCTCTTAATTATCATATTGTGATAAGGAATTAAGTTCCAATTTATAGATTAGCATTAGTCATCATAAAATTTAAAAGGAAAGATAAAAAATTGAAAAAAATGTTGTTTTTTTTGTTTATCAAAGTAGCCTTGTAGTGGGCTTGAGTGCTTTATTATTTAATTGTGAATTGTTGGAAATAATTATCAAATTAGGAAAAAGGTGAAGAGTGTCCTTATAAATGGAATTTCTTATCAAACTTTTCTGCAAGAATTTTTGCCTCTTAGCAAACACACATGCCTGAAACTGCTAGAAATAAGTGGATCCCAAAAAATTGGGAGTCTCTCACTAACTCACTTCCTCTCTCTACTGACAAGTAGGTAGTAGAATTTCCCTCTAATTGTTTGAATTGACTGCTCTTATAAACACAGTCAATTCAAACTTTATGTGTTGTGTTGCTTAATGCTACAAAAATCTTTCTCCCACTGAGAAGATATCCTGGTTGATTTTCAGCAAGAGACAGAGACAAGCTAACTTAAAATTTCTTTTTAAAACTTTACATACCATTTAGATTATTCCGACTATTGTCCACATCTTTGTCGCCATATTTATTACAACGGTATTATGTACACCATTTACATTATTCAGACTATTGTTCTCATCTTTGTCGCCATATTTATTACAATGTTTTGGTCTATGTCTATATATCTGAGATGAGGTATTATGTACACTATTTACATTATTCGGACTATTTTCCTCATCTTTGTCGCCATATTTATTAAAACATTTCGGTCTCTCTCTATATTTCTGAGATGAGGTATTATGTACACTATTTACATTATTCGGACTATTGTCCTCATCTTTGTTGCCATATTTATTACAATGTTTTGGTCTCTCTCTATATTTCTGAGATGAGGTATTATGTACACTATGTATCACAAATCAGTCTCCACCTAAATATTTTGATCTGGGACGAGTGTGGGCTAGGAGTTGTGATTTATGACATTTCTGTCAGAAGGAAAGAGTTCAAGCTCTCCATAAAAGAGGAACTGTTTTGCCTGATTGTCTGTCTATTTTAGCAAATGCTACAAGGACGATCCCTATTTGACATTCTTTGTTTTCCCTTTTTACCAAAACATAGTAATAATTGTCCCTGTCATATTGTTGAAGCACACAAATAAACCAGAATGATTCTTTCAACAGTTTTTTGTTGTCTGTGATTCTTTGACAATGAGGTTGGAGTAATTGCTATGCTTTTCCACGCCCACAATTTATTCATCTGTGATTGGCTAGTAAATCAATTCTGCTTTTCTATAAGACAATTTAGCAATCGCAGTCAGCACTTTGAATTTTTCAGCCGTGAACTTGCTCACATGTTTCTTTAATACAAAATCAGTAATTGGTCAAATTTTAAATCAAACATTTTAATACTAAATCAATTTTTCCCACATTTTTGCTTGGAGCCTACCGGTACCTTTAAAAGAAGCCATTTTGCCACAAGTCGCCAGTAGAGTCCAGCTATTTCGCCTGTCCACACAAATCTACGACTTTACTCACAACAATTCAAATGCACACACAGACACAGATTTTTGTAACACATTATATATATCTCTCTCTGTGACTCAACCAAGTTCATGAACCAGAACTCTATTAATTTCTCAAAACAACACATTTCTTAATTAACTGTATTCTATTCTAACAGCAAACTCTATTTAACATAGAATCCTGAACATTCTTATTCAAGAGAAACTCTTTCGAACATTCAATTATAAATCAGAAAACAGTTGAAGGGGAACAACTTTTTTATCTTAATCATTACACTTCATTGCATGATTGTTTTGTATGTTATATATCAATATATATTTATTTGTTGATCCACATATGGAGTTTCGTTGTTTTTCTTAATCGTTAAATGTACAATAGATATATGTGCTAAGAACATGCATCACAAGGTCACTTTTTGATTGTGCCATATTTTCCTGCTTCAAAACAAAATGATCGCCCAAGAAGTGGTATATAAAATCCAAACAGGTGCTGGTCTAAGGTGCATTGCTAAAAATAATGTTTTGTGATATGTACAATTGTGATATGTACAAGTGATAATGATACTATATGAATACTTACATTATTTACAGTATTCGGACTGTTATCCTCATCTTCATTGCCATATTCACAACATTTCAGCCATTGCATACTCATCTTCTTCAGGGGATTGGTATTTCGAACCAAATCCTTTATTTTGTGCAACCAGGGTAGAATATTCTAGCTTCATGTAGCATTTTCAGTGGATAACGGCATTGGTTAGATCCAGTGACAGGACCCAAAGAGTTGTGAGTTCTAGGCTACAGCAGTGGTGAACCAAAGCTTGGAGAATTGAGTTAAAGGAAAATAACTGAGACATCTGAAAGAGGTATGGCACGTGGAACTAGAATAATCTACCCTGGTGAATGAAATAAAGAGTTTGGTATCTGTCTATATTTCTGAGATGAGGTATTATGTACACTATTTACACTATTCAGACTATTGTGCTCATCTTTGTCGCCATATTCATTACAACATTTCGGCCATTGTATGCTCCAGCCTCAAGGACAAATGGCACAGTGGATAAAGGCATTAGTTAAATCCAGTGACAGGACCCAAAGAGTGTGAGTTCAATACCTGGTTAAGGCAGTAGAGAACTTTGAGAGGGGAATTAACAGGAGATAACTGACATCCATTAGACATGGCACGTGAAACTAGAACAGTCTACCCTAGTGAGCAAAATAAAGGGTTCAGTTTGACATTCCAACCGTCTGAAGAAGGCCGGAGCATACAACGGCTGAAATGTTGTAATAAATATGGTGACAAAGATAAGGACAATAGTCCGAATAATGTAAATAATGTACATAAAGAGTTTGGTTTGAAATTCCAATCACCTGAAGAAGGCTAAAGCGTACTACAGCTGAAACATTGTGAATATAGCTATGAAGATGAGGATAACAGTTTGAATAATGTAAATAATGTAAGTAATCATGATAATTCATCTCAGAGATACAGACAGATTCTATATGAACTAACACCAATCAAGATGAATGGATGTCCTCTCATGGAGGCTCCATGCCTTGAAGGTCTACTGGGCTTCAAACTCACACCTGACCTCAAGTGGAACTCATACATATGATCTATTGCTAAGGATGCAGATAAAATAGTTGGCTCCCCGTAGTGCTCTAGTAAGTACCTGACTCCTCCTTCTATCCTCTACCTTTATAAGAACCAGATCAAGCCAAAAATAGTGTACTGTTGCCATATTTGGACAGGAGCTGCCTCGACCTCATTCTTCAACCTTAATAGAATCCAGAAGCATCTCTGAGCCGTTGTGGGTGACAAATTATTCACCACACTGCAACCTTTCACCCACAGGTGAGATGTGCCAAACCTCTTGCCTTTCTATCACTACTTCCATAGAAAGTGCTCAGACCAACTACATTCCCTGATCTCACCAATTCAAATCTTTACGGCAAGCACACAACATGCCACTTACATAGTAACAAACCACCCACATTCCTACTGTGTTCCATCAGTGAAAAGTAGGGTCCCATTCAAATAGCTTCTTCCCAAGAACCAATGCTCTATGGAACTGACTCCCAAGAGGATGTTTCCACAATAACTACAACCTGTTCAAGGCTAAGGTTAACCGTTATCTTCCAACCCTCAAATTGCCTCCAAATGTAACCCTCTATCACAAGTGGACTATGGGCCCTGTAAAGAGTTAACCTTATTGTAAAACAAATTTTTAAAAATACTTATATAATATTCTTAGATTAATTTTAGTAAAAAGTCACATGTAATGAGAACTGAACAATTTAATAATGATATACAATTTCATGTGATGATGATATTTTGGAGCTGACATCTTCTTACCATATTTTAACGCTAAAACTGAGTCTAATAAAAATACAACTTGCATTTTGGATAACAAAACTTCTACTAGAGATTTTAATCAAGATTAAGAGATAATTTGTACAGAATATGGCAGTGTACATCATTTATAAAAGTTAAAAGAAAAAATTTTACATTCAGCTTTTTCTCTTAAACACATCACAATTCTCAATTGCAAACAAATTTTTACTAATGTATTATTTGCGATTTTGGGGTATATAGCAATAGGATGATTCAGATCCCAAAAATCTGAAATTTTTCCAAGGGTCAAAAATCAATTTTGCAAGTCTAATGTCAGAAAATACCAAGGATAAAAATCAAAAGAGACAAAAATCCACATCAGGATGCATAACTACATTTCGACTCACAAAGAGCCAAGCAAATCCTGTCATCCAAAGTATTTTTCTTTTATTGAGGTAAAAAACGTGGCGGTCAGCCAAGAAGAAGCACAAACAATTACCACCATATCCCAAGGCCTACCAAAGTTGTCTTAATTCAAATTTTCTTTTTCAACAAATAGTACAGACAGCACAAATTCTTTTTCAAGGTAAGGCTTGATTTTCTCCCGACACAAGTATATTTACTAATTTGCCAACATTCTTTTCTTCATCTCAATAAATTATTAAATGTTCACTTGTCAAATTCTACATATTTATTCCAAATTCTACATATTTATTCCAAATTCTACATATTTATTCCAAATTCTACATATTTATTCTAAATTCTACATAGTTTCTAAGTTGCAGTAGAAGGGAGATAACTTTATCACTTCATTTCAAAGCTTCTTTTAAAAATATCTATCTCACATGAAAGAACCAATCAATCCAATATATGACCCATGAGAGTATTGGGTTGCCTTACTGAGTAATTGCCTTTCATGTCATTTCGTAAAGCAATGGGAATTACTTGGCAGTGTCTGTCTCCTCTCCAAGTAACATGTGACCAGTTTTACTGGGTTACATGGCAGCAGAAATAAGGAGTAATCCCTGACTAGACTTGTTCTTCAGAAAGATAATACAGTGGTTTCCTGTTCCTCCTTCATAGTTTTAAATTTAAAGTCCTTCTCCAAGGTTGAATGCCACCCAAGGCTGGAGATCCCAATCTATCCTGCTATCTAAACCATAGTATAATTGACAAAGA
>OZ010581.1:9125013-9157513 GCA_963932145.1 Acanthosepion lycidas
ATATATACACATATACACACACATACACACATACATACATGTACATACCCACATATATATATATATATATATATATATATATATATATATACACACATACACACACATATATACATATATATACATACACATACACACATACACACACATATATACATATACATATATATATATACATATATATATACACATACATACACATATATCCACCTATACCCATATACACACATTTTCCACATACATATACATAAATACATGCACATGCACACATATACACATATATACATAAACATACACACAAATACATATATATATATATATATACATACAAAAATGCACACACACATACCTACATATACACACATACATCCATACGCATCCAGTCCTTACACATTTACCCACATATATACATACGAACATACGCATATGTGCACATAAACATATATACCTGAAACCCTACATTTCTATACAATTACATATACCCATTTAAACAAATAAACAATATATCCCTGTATCTATCCGTCTAGCTATACATACATACGTATATACGTACATATACACCCATATACATATATATATGGGTACATACATACCAAAACATACACACATATATATACACACATCTCTACATATACATCCATCTACATATACCTACATCCATATACGTATACACGAATATACATATACACACATACGCATGCATATACTTATACATCCATACATATACATACATATACCTATACACACACACCTAAATATATACCCACATACACACGCAGCTAAGTACATACATACATATATACATACACATGCACATATACATGCATACACACACATATACACATATACCTACATACATACATACATACATACATACATACATACATACATACATACATATAAATTAGAATTTAAAATAAGGAAAATTTCAACAATTTGGGGGTAAAAAAAAAAAAAAAATTAAATACATAGCGCATCACATAAACATACATATATATATATATATATATATATATATATATATATATATATATATATACATACATACATACATATATATATATATATATATGTATATGTTTGGTTTTTTGTTTTTTTTAGCTTTCACAGTTAAATTTCTTTTTCTGACATGAACTCAGTCCACAGACAATAATACAGACAACCGATATCTTCGTTTGCCAAAATAGGCTCTTTCACATATGAGGTGATTTGAGATTTTATAGTGTTATTAATTATTTAATTATTTACTTCTACCATTCAAAGAAAATCTTGTTCATAAAACTGCAGTACTTAACACTGTTCGGTTTAACTTCTTCATCAATTTTGAATGGTCCAATAATGGTTTAGTCAACAATTCCATTCCTTATTATAACAGTATTATCTCCTTGTTGCTTTCTTTTAGCCACAGGCACATATGAATTGGATAAAATCCACCCTTTGATCCATCCATCAGTTTCATCAAATGTCACTAGAGATTTGTCAATGAAAATTACTTTAGAAAACTCAATTTTCATGTATTTCTTGGCCCAATTTTGATGCTTTAAAATATTTCCCTAGGGTTTTTTTTTACAGATCCCAAATCCCAAAATATTATACATCTTTTATCATTTTTGATTTTTTCAATTCCAGCCTTTTAATGATCTGAGCATTGGTCAAAAGTGGTTGTTTCACTATAACATGCTTCAGTTTACTTTCATTTCAAAGAAGCAAGCCTTTCCTTTTCTTTCAAGTTCTGAATTTACTTAGGTCTTCAACAGTCTTTTTTATGTTTCAATGATCTCTACAAAGCTAATTTGATATCTCCAATTCCCTCACTCAATTACTTACTGATTTTCTGTTTTTTAGATGTTAGATCCTTCCATTTACCCATGTTTAAACATATATTATGGACAAAAAAAAAAAAATAAGCTTTACTAGATTTCATTGGTATTAAGTTTATATTAGTTTAATCTGCATAATAACTTCAGTCAGTTCTTTTTCATAAATTCCAAATATCTCAAAAAAAATAAACATTAAAAGTAGCTGAAAATTTAATTAAATTTTTCCCCAAGTGTGGAAATGGACAAGTCTAAATTTGGCAAATATTAGTTCAGAACTTTTTGAGTTATTGAGGTTTATTTGATTTGTATAATAACTTCAGACAGGTTGTATATATATATATATATATATATATATATATATATATATATATATATATATATATATATATATATAAAAGGGAACATTCATGTCAACACTCTGAGATTGACAAGCTGTTTCATGCTAGATGCAATTATCAGGTGGCCTGATGATTGCATCTAGCATGAAACAGCCTGCCACCTCTGAGTGTTGACTTTTATGTTCACTTTTATATTTATATTTACATACACTCTACATCTGATATTGAGCACTTTATGCCATAAATATAGCACACCTTAATACTATATTTCTTCAAATATATATATATAAATTATAAACAGAGCATTTACTTAAATACTTGTATCTATAAAAAGAAAGTTAAACATAAAAATGTCTTTAATAAATAAATTGTCGAATTTTGTCCATTTCTTAATGTATATATATATATATATATATATATATATATATATATATATATATGCAAGCTTCGTTAAATAATGCAGACAAGGTGCTTTGATTAAGTTTTTATATAATTTTTATAATAAAATTTTTATATAATATAATGATCATATGAGAAATTATATAAAAAAACTTAATCAAAGCACGTTTAATGAAGTTTGTATGAAAGAAGAATTGCTGCCTAAATACACAATATATATATATATATATATATATATATATATATATATATAGGGTGTCCATAAAGTTCGTCTGCACTTTAAAAAATTTTATAACTTTATTTGTATTTGCGATAGAAATAATCTCTAAAAAATGTTATAAAGTTTAATGTACCTAGTTTAAAGTATAGCTAAAATAACTAATGTGATTTCAGGCATTACTGTAAATCAGTTGGCAAATGTTTTCCATGAACTGCAAAATCGTATTACCCTTTGTATTGCTAATGATGGAGGACATGTGGAAACTTAAATAAAACCTTAAAAAATATAGATTTACTTGTTTCTAATCCTTTTTACATGTATGTATTGGTCAGAACATCTGATGGTAAATAATTAGAGTTTAGAGTTATCTATATTTATATATATAAGGGATAATATGATATATAAATTTCTATATATTTCAATCATCCATGATAAATGTGCGTCCATCTTTCTTGGCAGGTCATCTATCAGCACAATTGGAAATACATAAAAAAACCAATAAGAACGAAAACAAAAACTGAAAGAAATTTGTTAGACTTCATGACTAGACACATCTAAAAAAGAAAAAAATAATTTTAATTGAAAAATTAAAACTGTCAGCATTCCAACATCTTCCCCATTTTCTTTCCTTAATTGTAACTGACAGTTGCAGTTTTTATATCTCACCCTGCCCCTTCCTACACATAAAATTTCATTAATAAAAACATTATTTTATTTTAGTTCAATGAAGTCCTTCAAGAGGTCAAAACACATTATACAGAATTTTTTCCACCTTATTCATTTGCCTAATATATATATATATATATATATATATATATATATATATATATATATATATTTATGGTCACATTTGCTGATTGAGCACAATAGAGAAAAGGGAATTTTTAATGCCTGCTGCTTTAATATATCACCCTTTGTAAGAATTGAACACTATGGCAGCCAGTATCATGTCTATATAGAATGTATATAATGTATAAAAAAATTCCCTTTCTCTGCCATGTGACAATAGCCTAGGGTTAAGAGTCTTTGACTGATGCCAAATCATTCGAGTTTCAATTCTGGCTTGAAGCACTTGGATGTCTAGCTAAACTAATGAGCTGTGATACAACGAAACAGGCTGTCTGTGGATGAATATATATATATATATATATATATATATATATATATAATATAAAAGGCTCAAACACTAATATTCCATAACTCTGTCTTGGACATTGAGTTCTATCTGGATTCTATCCTCTTGGGAATTTATTTATATAAATATATATATATATATATACATATATTTTATTATAAATTAAATATCTATTTTGTAAAAATAAAAATATCTATAAATAAATATCTATTTTGTAAAAATAAAAATATCTATAAGAACACTGGATTATGTATCTTTCTTTTTATTAATATACATATATATACATATATTATATATATATATATATATATATATATATATATATATATATATATGAAAAATTTCTCAGAGTTAACCTGTAGAAAAAGACAATATTTATAAATGTAAAAAACAAAAGGGAACACTGTAATAGTTGCCGACACGTTTCAGCCGATGTTGACTTTTTTAAGGCAAATAAATTCATTTTGTTTTGTCTTGAGGAAGTCCACATTGGACAAAATGCGTTGGGAACTATTACAGTTTTCCTATTGTCTTTTACATTTATATATATATATATATATATATATATATATATATGTGTGTGTGTATATATATACATAATATACAACGTTGATAGCATGATTTGGAGTTTCATGCAAACATGCAATCTTCAGGTGCAAAAAACTCGTGGCGATAATTTAAAATTGTGTGTTAGGACTTTTTTATTTAGTTATTATTGACAATAATATTATAAATAATCATTTATAATTTATATCATTCCAATTCTTAAGTTCGAAAGACAAAGAATTAAAAAAAATTAAAAATCATTTTAAATTAAAAATTTGAAATTAAGTGAAGGTGTTATGTATGAAGGGGGATAACTCTTTTTTGCATAAAATACCATTGTTTTAACATTTAAAATAATGTCCTATGGAATAAGCTTAATACTCATTCTTCATCTTTCGAACTTAAGAATTGGAATAATATAAATTATAGATAATTAATTTCAGACTGTTTGAGTGTCAATCTGAAAAAAGTGCAGAAGATTTGGAAAGAGTTGGCTGATATATCCAGTCGACATCATGGTGTTTGGAGTGAGAAAATAGTGATGGCAACATTATGCCTACAAAAAGGTATAGACAACAAAAAACTGCTCAATACAAAATTCAAAATATGTAGAACTAAGATATTATAGAAAAGGCTAAAATGCCAACCAACCTTGCAACCTGGGTTTTGACTGTAAGATATCCTCAGGCAAGTGGAAGGAGACCTTACAGTCAAAACCCAGCTTGTGAGGTTGATTGGCATTTTGGCCTTTTCTTTAATAGCACTATTTTTTAAAAATAATAACAAAAATACTAAAGAACTTTGGATTATTTACCTAACGAGTTCTTTCCTATTTTCTATATATTTGCACATATATTGGCTCCCAAATTAAGGTCGAGCACTCTGAACCTTTATTTTTAAAATAACTTCTTTAAAAATATGGAAAAAGTAAATTTTGGAATTTCTCTGAAAAGCATTCCACAAACAAACGGAATTATTTTGTTAAACTTTTACAAAAAACAGAGGAATTAATTAGAAGAATGAGATGGAAAGCATACTTCTACTTTCGTGGGAATAACTCAACCGATAAAGAACACAAAGTTTACGGCTTTAAAAGTAAAAAAGTTGCACCATTCAACAAACAGCTATAC
This sequence comes from Acanthosepion lycidas, assembly GCA_963932145.1. Taxonomy (NCBI): domain Eukaryota; kingdom Metazoa; phylum Mollusca; class Cephalopoda; order Sepiida; family Sepiidae; genus Acanthosepion; species Acanthosepion lycidas. The sequence goes on from OZ010581.1 coordinate 9,130,602, forward strand.
GAATTTGAAAAAGACCTACTCAACATTATCAATAACATCTTTCAAAAAAAGAAAAGCCACTTCCAAAAACATCTAGACCAAATAGTTAAAAGCATAAATGATTGTGATAAAATACTAGTTAAGTCTGACAAAACTGGCAACTTCTACAAATTGGCAGCAGATGACTACAACAACTTAATTAAAAAAAACTTAACCAGGACTTATAAAAAAGCTTGCAACAACAACATAAATATGGCTAATAGCATTAACAGAGCTAGTAAAAAAATTACTGATAAATTAAAAATTAGCAATAGAGTAGGCAAAAGGAATGTTACATAACTCTTAAAGACCACAAACAAGATTTTATGGAAAACCATACTACTAGAATAATTAACCCTACCCGACCCGACATAGGAAAGATCAGCAAAAGAATCCTGGAAAGAATTACTTGCAAAATAAAAAAACAGCTTGGATTAAAATTATGGATCAATACCAAAGATGTCATCAATTGGTTTACCAATATTGATAATAAATCGAATTGCACCCTATTACAGTTTGATATTGTGGATTACTAACCGTCAATATCGAAGAATCTATTTACAACTGCCCTGGAGTTTGCTGCTGTGTATTCTAACCTGACAAAGGAAGAAATAGATATAATTCTCAGTGCAAATAATGAGGACCAATGGATAAAAAACAATAATGATCTTTTTGACATCACTATGGGATCTTTAGACTCTGCAAGTCTTCTGACCTTGTTGATCTTTTAATACTGTACAACTTGATCACGCACCGTGAAATAGATATTAAGGACATCGGACTGTATAGAGATGACGGGCTCATGGTAGTGAGGAGTTCTACTAATTTTAAAATAAAGAAAATTAGAAAAATTATATTTAGTGTATTTAAAAATCTAAACTTAAAGATAACAGTCTGTACTAAATTGAAAAGGGTAAACTTCCTCAACATAACTCTAGATTTAACAAACAACACGTACCAACCTTATAAAAAACCAAATACCCGAAGTCAAACCACCCTCCATCCATGATTAAACATATACCATCATCAATAGAAAATAGAATCAGCATTAACTCTGCTAACAAAGAAATATTCCAACAATACAGTAGCTTTTATAACGCTGCCCTAAAAAATAGTGGATACAAGAATGCAAACATTAATTATAGAAACAATTGTACTAACCAGAAGAAAAAAAAAACAGGAAAAGAAAAATCATTTGGTATACCCCTCCATTCAACCAAATGGTTAGTATTAAGCTAGGACAGAAATTCCTAGCTTTAATTGAAAAACACTTCCCAACCAATAGTAGGCTTGTAATATTTTTAATAAGAACACCCTAAAATTGAGTTACAGCTGCACTGAAAATCTAGAAGTATAATAAAAAAACACAATAAGAATAGTATTAATAAAAACCCTACACTTAAATTAGACAAAAACAGTGAAAAATTATGTGACTGTAGAAACCCAGAAGACTGCCCATTGGAAAATAAATAAATGTTGCGTCAAATCTGTGTAATGTACTATCTCATCCACTGAGAGTCCTAATACTAATATGATATACATTGGGTCTACAAAGAATGAATTTAAAGCCAGATGGAGGCAGCATAAGTGCTCTTTCAACAATATAAATAAAAGAAATCAGACATCTCTATCTAAATATTTTTGGCATTTGAAGGAAATGAATAAAACACCAAAAGTAAAATGGAAAATTATAAACAAAACTAGAACTTGTAAAACTTGGGATGACCCATGCCCTTTATGCTTACATGAAAAACTACACATTATTAAGTTTCTAGATAATAAAAATCTATTAAACAATAGACATGAGTTAACGGTTTTTTGCAGACATAATCCAATCTTTGCATTGAATAATTAGCATAAAAACAAACAAACAATAAAATAATTTTTAAAATCCATAGTCCTAATAAATAGTTTAAATACCCTACAAAAAAAGATAACTCTTTATGAAGTCGTCAAAAAACAAATGTTACGGCAGTTTTTTTATATACACAAAACCCTTTCAGAAAAAAATAAAATAAAAAAATAAATAAATCTCCATAGACACGTAAACCAGACTAGACGAAATCATCTTCCGTTTTAAATTTAGACACCCCAACCTTACCCTGACTTGACATATATGAATGTAACTCTATACTGATACAAATTATTAACACCCTACACCCTTTTCTATTTAAACAATCACTCTAGCTGTTACCATGGAAATTTTGATTTCAATATTGAATATGCTATTAAAACACGTAAATTTCAGAAATAAATTATTCCCAAAAAAATTTCACTTGAAGATGGAACAGAGCTTACTTTAATTCAATTTAATTCAAATAATTATATTGAAGATTTCGGCTCTTGTTTTGAAACATGAGAGCTCTTATGTAGCGTGTTGGAATCATATTTTTAAATAAATAATTATATTTATGCTCTACTTTTGTATTGAGCACTATTTTTAAAACATAATAACAAAAATAGTAAAGAACTTTGGATTATTTACCTAACAAGTTCTTTCCTATTTTCTATATATTTGCACATATATATATATATATATATATAAATACAATTATAAATAAAGCTGGTGTGCAACACTATATGTGCGATATATTTATGATTATATTTTGCTTCTTTTAGTCAAGCACTGTTATCAGGTGTAATAAAGTATTTATACTTTGTATCCTAACCATTATCTGAGTATGGAACCAATTAACTTGGACTACTCCACTAAAAACATCATTTTTTTGTCATAACAGATCTTATAAGTTGACCCTTTTACACAAGACTGAGTACATTATGAAATGAATGAGGTGGAAACTCTTCTTCTTTAAACACAAGAATGACTATAACAACTTAAAAGATGCTGAGCTTTAAGTCCCCCCAAAAAAAACACCACCATGCGACGATCTATCATTGGACTTTGAGAAAGATCTATTCTCAGTAATTGAAAAAATTAAATTTGCTAAACCAGTGATCTTCAGTGAAAAATGCTAAAAGACATTTCTATGTTCAAAAAATCTGACAATATCATTATTAAATCAGATAAGATAGGTAACCATTACATAATTGATGTAGATATGTACTATATGGTATCAAAGGGAATTAAAAAAAATCTTACAAAAAAGCACCCAACAACTGGGAAAATAACATCAATAGTGAAATCAACAAAATAGCCACTGAACTAAGAATTGATTATAGGATCCAGAAATAACGAGATTTCATCACAGTTACTGACCACAAAGCAAATTTCCTAAACAACCCTCAATGCTGATTACTCAACCCAACTAAAAGTAATATTGGTAAAATCAGCAAAAATATCCTTGAAAGAGAATACTCTCGAAATTAACCAGAGACACAATTGAGCAGAAGCATAGAATGGATGACTAATATAAAAAGGAAGAATAGAATGTACATTCATCAAATTTAATAGTTGTGACTTTTACCCCTTCATCACTGAGAATGTATTAATGGCAGCTGTAAATCTTGCAAAAAATTACTTTCCTTTGGTCAAATAAATATCATAAAACAGGTACAAAAACTTATATTATTCCATAATGGCTATCTGTCAACCAAAAGAAGTAACCCAAAATTTAATATTGCTATGGGAGTGTTTGACTCAGCAGAGTTGGAGTATTATTATTATGGAGACTTACTTTTGACATTAAGAACACCAGACTCTATAGAGATGATGGTGTAATTCTCTTTTGTAAACCAAGCCCACGAAATATAGAACTATTGAAAAAGGAACTGAATAAATTTTTTTAAATTCACAAATTAAATATTACCACTACCATCAATGCTAAAGTGATCAACTTTCTTGGTGTGACCTTAAACTTGAATAATGCTTATTACAAACGATTTACCAAAGAGAAGAATTTAACCACCACCACAAACTTCCAGATAATTTAAATAAATCAGTCCAAGTTAAATTATCTAACAACTCCAGCAATAAGGAAATATTTGATGATAATATAATTAAATATATAAAAGCTTTAGAACTAAACAACCATAAAGTAAATTTAGAGTATTTAGAAAAAACAAAGAAACAGAAACGCTGTAAGCATAACATTTGTTGTTTAATCCACCTTTTAATCATAATGTTCGAATGAATATTGGAAGGATTTTCCTAAATTTAATACATAAGCAATTTAACAATTCACCAACACTAGAAAAGTTCTTCACCAAAAATAATGTTAAAATCATCAAAACCTGTATTAATAACATAGACAAAACCATATCCCAGCATAACATTATATTAAACAAATATATTTCCAACAAAGACAATGTAAAGATTCCTGAAAACAACTGCCAAAGAAATATGTCCTGTATCTTAAATGGTCAATTTATGACCAATAATATTATATATCGAGCAAGCAAACATTCCGATAACGATGTTAAATTTTATTTATGTCCCACTGAAAATCCTTGGGAATTTCGTTTTTACCATCATCGAATGACCATAGGTAATATAAAATACAGAAACAGCACTGCTCTCTCTCTCTCCAAATATTTCTGGCAATTAAAGAATGATGGTATCTCACCATCAATCAACTAGGTTATCATAACTAGAGATAAATCTTTTAATGGGAAAGGAATTATGTCTTTTTTAAAACACTTAAATAACCCTAACTTATCAATTGATGGTTATGCATAGATTTTAATATAAATTACAGTTTATTTTTTTTAGGTAAATTACATTATATATTATATTTTGGGGGGTAAATTACTTTTTTTTTATATATATATATATATATATATATATATATATATATATATATATATATATATATATATAAAAAGGAACAAGTAATCTCCCTTTAATAATTAAAAATTTAGTATTCACAACTTTAAAATAAAAAAATTCTTTCAATTTTTTTCCTTACACATATATATAGAAATCTCATTTATTTTTAATTCCAAATATAATTTTAAAAATTAAAATAGTTGTAAGCCCAGTATAATATATATATATATGCGAACATTACAATAACCAGATATAATTTTCAAAATTTAAGTTACATAACAGCCAGCACTTGAAGAGTGGGCTCTGCATGAAACTCCAAGTCATGCTATCGGTGAGGAATAATATATATATTTATATATATATATATATATATATATATATATTTATATATATATATATATAAAGAAATATAGTCTTAAGGTGTGCTATATTTATGGAATAAAGTGCTCAATATCAGAGATAGAGCGTGTGTAAATATAAAAGTGAACATAGAAGTCAACACTTAGAGCCTCTAAGTGTTGACTTCTATGTTCACTTTTATATTTATATATATATATATATATATATATATATTTATATATATATATATATATATATATATATATATATATATATATTTATATATATATATATATATATATATTTATATATATATATATATATATATATATTTATATATATATATATATATATATATTTATTTATATATATATATATATATATATATTTATATATATATATATATATATTTATATATATATATATATATATATATATATATATATATATATATTTATATATATATATATATATATATATATATATATACACACACATACACAGGTAAAATGAGAACAAACAGAGTCTAATTCCACTGTATGTAACATTTAATTTAAAAGAGGGCTCAATACATAGTAGAGCTAAATATTATTTATTTTAGGATATTAAAGCAAAAACATGTTAAAAATCGCTAGACAATTGCAATTATGTTTCAACAACACAAATGTGTCTCCTCAGGTGATATCAAACCACTGATGAGCAAAAGCCAGTGGTTTGACATCGTCTGAGGGGAAACATTTGTGGCGTTGAAACATAATTGCAGTTGTCTAGTGATTTTTAACATGCTTTTGTTTTGTTCTTCCTAAAATAAATAATATATATATATATAAATGAATATAAGATATATATATATATATATATATATATAAATGAATATAAGATATGTTTATAAATGAATATAAGATATATATATATGTTTATATAATGAATCTAAGATATTGCACATTGAGTGCTGGTGTTAATAAAATAGTGCTCAATTTAATATAACAGAGCTATTAGGTTGGTGCAAAAATAATGACATAATAATATTGTTTTTTGACATTAAAAAATACGTTAAAAAACGACATTATTACGTCATTATTTTTGCACCAAACTAATATTAAGTATATATTAATAAATATACATATTACCCCTCACTGGTGGAGGATATGTATTTTTATATATATATGTCTGTGTGTGTGTGTGTGTGTGTGTGTGTGTGTGTGTGTGTGTGTGTGTGTGTGCGTATTATTGTTATTGTTGTTGTTGTTGTTGTAGTAAGGATTTAGGACTTTTCCTTTGGAGAAATAGATATCACCTGTTCAATTAGAAATAGTTAAAACTTTTCCATAACAGTTATACTGTACACGCATTCTTGTAAGGAATTGGTAGAACTTATTAAAATGGCCTTCAAATTTAACTCTTGTGATTGGTCAATCTGTATTACCCTGCACATGTTCTTTTTTAAAGGAAATAAAACAATATTTAAAAAGAGAAAAACAAATTATTTCTTTAAAATAATGAGTTTGACATGTTAGATATTACATGAGAGGCTGTTTTGAAAAAGAGTTAATGTGGCTTCTGCATTTGGATCCACCCTACAATTACAAAAGTCAAGGGGATGATGATGATGATCTGACATGAGTCAGTCTTAAATATTTAAATAGAATGCTCTTCTCTTTAAATTTTCTTTGCAAATCAAGATACCTTCTTCACCATAAAAAGAAGTCTATTCAAATAAACTTAAAATCTGTTCCCTGTTGCTACAAATTTAAATGTATCACTGGGATCCCTATATACTTTTAATGTCATGCAGGGAAGGGATTATGCCACTTGATTGTTCTTCACATTCCACTTGGCATCGGTGCCAATCTCATCAGTTGCAGATTTTGTTTGATAAGTATCAATTCAACATTCAGTCTACCATTGTAGCAGACCGTGTGTATACGCGTTGTTAAATTAGGAAGATGTGCATTTATTCCTGCTAGAAGGTCCACTACAAGAAAATGGTGAACTCAGAGATTGAATCCACCATAAAGAAGTGTAAAGAAAACAAACAAAACTGATATATATATATATATATATATATATATATATATATATATATATATATATATATATATATATACACAAACAAGTATATGTATTAAACAACAAAGATTACAATGGACATAGACATTAACATTTGTGTTTGTGTGTGAATGTAAAGAGTTTGTATTGTGGTGAATGTTCGTACGTACATGTATGTGTGCATAATGTTTGTGGTGTCTCCCACAAATGGGTAGACGCAATCTTCTGTGAGAGCTTACGTTGTAGATGTGTTTGCTGAAAATGAAGAAATGAAAGAGAACAAAGCAAGAAATTGCCCAGTATTTACAGTGTAGGGAGAGTGCCCCCTAGTGAACAATTTGGACAACTAAGGAGGAGTTAACTCTGACACCATAAAGAATATCTTGGTTTTGTTTTTCAAGGTGCTTATTTTTTTAGCAGCAGCATTGACTTGCAAGAGAAAGGGTTTAAACATGGGTTTCTGAAATTAAGGCTGGAAATAGACTCTCAGAAATAGCATGTCAGTTGACTGAGCCATTGTAAGTTCCTGCACATCAGAAGCAGGGATTTTGGCAGTCATATTGTCCTGTTGGGACTGCACTGGAGTCTCTGTTACATACCATCTGGAGTTGATTTTGTCAGAATGGAATTTGAGTCCATTTTGAAACCTGGTACCATTGAGTTAACTTTTCTTTTCTAGATTGAAAGATCAATATTTCATTTTTTACCTACCTTTACATGCTTACATTGCTCAGTATTGTCCAATCATTTGTGAACATACTTATATTTCTCACGGTTTTGTATCTGGCATAAATATATTTTTTTAAAAATAAAAGCTTGATAATGACATTTTTTTTTCAAAAAAGGCATTGTGCTCGTTATTTTCAAATATTTAACCAAAACATTGTTTTAGTTAAAATTAATTATGATTTTTATATGGGTTATATTATTTCTTGTTTAACACTATTAATAATAACAATAATAATAAAGAGCCAAATTTAATATTTATTTAATATTGTCAAAATTTAGCATAAGTGCTGCAATATTTTTGTTTGAGTGACTTTTTTAAGTACCTTTAAGCTCAATATACTTCCTATTTACAGAATTAATATTATAAGTTTGTGCATACAAATAAATAAAGGTAGACTACTCTGTAATTAGCACAACTCCAACTGCATTTAAAATTTGATGTTAGCTTTAATTATATTTCTGCTTATCCCTAACCAACAGAAGTCAAGTGTTAAATGATTTCTGATAATATATACTTACAATTTAGAAAAAAAAATACTAAAATATGGAAATATCTGATTGAGGAGAATAAGAAATAAAAAGCCTAATAATTTTTCAATAAAATATTGATGCCTATCAAATAATGTTTATTTTGTAAAGAAAAAAACTTCTACTTAAAAAAAATATTTAAAATATGTAAAATAAGGATGATATCCAGGAAATAACAAATATTTATTTTGTAAAAGAAAATATTTTTAATTTTCTTTTATAAAATAAATGTTTGTTATTTCATGAATATTATCATTTATGAATATTCATGAATATTATCATTTATGAATATTCATGAATATTATCATTATTTTATGCAGTAATTGTCAAACTTTTCATTTCTTCTCTTTTCTTTTCATCCTTTGTGATTAGCATTCTGGAGACATTATTACCAGAGCCAGTGTGGATACAGACCCCACATTGTTAATAATGTTTTCATTTCTTTTCTTCTTTTAATGTTGATAGGATTTTCTTTTCATTTTTGTGATAAACATTCAGGAATCAGATCATTATCACAGTGAGTGTGGGTGCAGACCCCACACTGTTAGTAGTCTTTTCATTTCTTTTCTTCTTTTCATGTTGATAGGAATTTCTTTACATCTTTTGCGATAAACATTCAGAAATCAGATCATTATTACTTTCTTCTTTTAATGTTGATATAATTTTCTTTTTTATCTTTTGTACTTAACTTACAGGAATCAGATCATTATTACCACAGTGAGTGTGGATGCAGACCCCACAATGTTAGTAATCTTTTCATTTCTTTTCTTCTTTCAATGTTGATATGATTGTATTTTTCATCTTTTGTGCTTGACTTGCAGGAAAGAGATCATTATTATCACAGTGAGTGTGGATGCAGACTCCACACAGCAATCTTTTCATTTCTTCTTTTAATGTTGAGAGGATTTTCTATTCAGCTTTTGTGATAAGCATTCTGGGATAAGATTATTATTATCACAATGAGTGTGGAGGTAGACCCCACACTGTAATCTTTTCTTTTCTTCTTTCAATGTTGACAAGATTTTTTTCATATTTATGTTGAACAGACAAACTAAAAATAAATCATTATTATTAAATTCAGTGTGAATATGAATCGCACACTATGATTATTACATTGCAAATTGGACTTTTTTATTCTTTAATTTAAAATATTTTAATGGTATTTCTTTTCCTATCATTATTCAAACATTTTTAACAACAAAATTTTATTGTGTTATCCTTTTCTTATTAATTGTAGTCACTATTTACATTATTCGGACTATTGTTCTCATCTTTGTCGCCATATTCATTACAGTGTTTCGGCCGTTGTATGCTTTGGCCTTCATCAGGTGGTTTGAATGTTGAACTGAACCCTTTATTTCGCTCACTGGGGTAGACTGTTCTAGTTCCACATGCCATGTTTAATGGATGTCAATTGTCAGTTATCTCCTGTTAATTCCCCTCTCCAAGTTCTCCACTGCCTTAACTGGGTATTGAACTCACATTCTTTGGGTCCTGTCACTGGATCTAACTAACGCCTTTATCCACTGTGTCATGTGTTCTTGAATTAACAGAAGATAACTGACAACTGACATCCATCAAACATGGCACATGGAACTAGAACAGTCTACCTCAGTGAGCGAAATAAAGGGTTCAGTTTGACATTCCTACCACCTGAAGAAGACCGGAGCTTACAATGGCCAAAACGTTGTATTAAATATTATGATAAAGATGAGGAAAATAGTCTGAATAATGTAAATAATGTACATGATACCTCATCTCAGAAATATAGACAGATATTGAATGTATTAATGTAATATTTTTTTTATTGACAAAGACAAGTTTCAAGTTGTAACTTTATTTTGTTTTGTTTACTTTTTTTTGGTTCAGTATTGAATGTCTTTCTTTATCTCTCAAATATTTATTTTTTTATCAATAACAATAATAAAAAATGTTCTCATATATTTAATGATAATTTTATACTTTAGTTAGTTTTATTCTTTTTGTTTCTTATTTATTGATTCATTTCTATTATTGTCATTAAAGTAATAAGTTAAATTGATACATTTGATAATGAACTGTTCACTCCAACATCCAATATATATTGTCATTCCTTAACATGCTAGAAGGCTTACTTGTCCCAGTGATCCCAAGAGCAAAGCTGTCTGATGTTCCAACTTGTGTACAATCACCCATGACAGTAAGGTTGAGGAGGAAAGACTGGAGTGAACATGACCAAACCCTGAAGACCCCCAAAGCCAGAATAGGCAAAGATCTACATGATCTCAACAGTGAAAATGGTGGAAGAGGGTAATGCCAGTCAGGCTGTTTGTAACCAAAGCAAACCTTGACAGACCATGCATCTGACAGTCTGATGCAAACAGGTTTTCCAGATATCTCATTCCCATTTGGGCCCTGAGGGAGGCGTTTCTAGCCAAATGTGTGGGCTTCTCCATCAGGCAGAATTTAAATTTACATGAATGGCCTTGTCAAACTCTCTTTGATTTACAACCATCTCCACCACTGCCACCAGGGGAGAGAAAAGGAACAGGGAGAGAGAAGGACAATCACAATTCTTGGATGCAAGTGGTTGCCAACAATTCCCTAACAAAAATCTCGCTATAGTAATGAGATTTTTACTGTGTAATAAAGAAAAATATCCATAATGGTTAATCAGATTGTTATAATAGATTCATTATTTATGGAATGTCTTATATATTCACATATTGGATAAATAAATATTTTTGGCCCAATAACTCTTCTCAGTCTTTCTCCTGACTCTCCAATCTTTATTGCCAAATGTTGGTTCGAATCCTGGCTAGGAATAGCTGCAAAATAGTTTCCCCTCCCCAATTTATAGACTGAAGCATACAAATGCATGCATAGGATTTCTTCTGAACCAAGAAAACAGACCAATTCTTGGTTTCATCTGACTTAATCCTGGTCTGTCTTGCCTTGAAGTCAGGATGCTACGTCCGCTTGTCTGAACTTGCACTTGTGTGTCAACCCCAATTCTTAGTTTGTGAACTTTTTGCCATATTACTGTTGCTTTGCCTTATTACTGTTAATTTGCCTTATTACTGTTAATTTGCCTTATTATTGTTGCTTTGCCTTATTACTGTTAATTTGCCTTATTACTGTTAATTTGCCTTATTATTGTTGCTTTGCCTTGTATATATTGTTTGCTTGCTTTATATTATTTTTTACCTTGTTCTTTTATTTTCTTTTTCTTGTTGCTTATTGCAAACTTTGTCAATTCTGTTTGTTGGGCAGTTCTGCTATTTATTTACACCCCCTCCCACAAGGTTGTGTTAAAAAAAATAAATTTTAGTGCATGAAAGTTAATTGCTTATAGATTGTAGACTGTTTATGGAACTAGGAATAAAATGTTTAAACATTTATCTAACAATAAAATTATATTTTAAAATGTCTATTCCTTTAGCTGAATGAATTGGAAGATTATAGAAAGACATCATATCAGTTGACTGAATAATGATTACATAAATTTCCATACATGGCTGGCTACTCATTACTGAGTACACCAATCTGCTGACATGAAGAACCGATCCCTGTTGCAGATCTCTGCTCAGGCACATTTGTATTTCTTCAACATCTACAGAACTAACTTGTTTATACTGTAACTATGTTGAGCAAACCTTAGCTACAATTTCTGTGAGACAGCACAGAATCTGGCATGATCAGTAGTTAAACAAGGCCAGTACACTTGAACCCTCAGTCATGGTGACTTGCTCATACAACCATCAATGACTTTCAAACTGTTTTGTTCACTCTATTTCACTCATAAGGCTTGGGTGAACCTGTGGTGTGGTTTGTAAGCAATTTCCAATGATGCTCCACACTTGAATTGTCTTTCTTGGTTGATATTATCAAGATGTCACCTTAATGAATTGATTGTGTTGATATTCGAACAAAGGTCTCATGGTCAGAATTCAAATATCCTAACCACTCAGCCATGGATAACCATAAATGTTTCTGTAAAAACATGCTAGAAACCTCTTCATCAATTTAAAAATAATTACTTTTTTCTCCTTGCTTTACTGCTTATATTAGAGATAAAATTTATCATCCATGTCAATTAGATTCTTTGATATTCAATATATCCAGAGAAGAGATCTTCAAATGTCCTTTTTAGTTTTTGTTATGGTGAGAAACCAGGGTAAATACAAGACCAAATAAAATTTAACCAAAACTTTTTCAGAGTTGTAAATTTGTCTTTGGAATTAGTAAAAGAAACTCAAGAACAATACATGGTTCTTAACTATAAGGATTAGTTCTGAGTGGATAAGACATTGGTGCCACAAGTTACCATTTTTTTTTTTTTTTTTTTTTTGCTATGGGGAGCCATGGTCACTAAGTTCCTGAAGGAACATGGCACATACAAGAAAAAAAAGCAAAATGATATTCTCAAGATTACATATGTAATTAAACTGACAGAATTGTACTTTTATCTACACGCATTTATGATATGTCCCGGAAAGGGATATATTTGTTCGAAGTAGCAAAGTAGTTGTTAACTACTGTACTGCGTAGGACAATCTAACTATAATGGACTGGTCCTCATCGTAGTGGTAGGCAATAGGCGTAGTCTCTGTACCTCTACATCAGTCTGTATTTATGGCTGACACCAGCCAATCATATTACTGTGAGGGGGAACCCAGGTATATGCATATTCATTACATCAATTTATATATTTAAATATATTTCCATATTACTATTGGAATTCAATTTGTGTGTTACTTTTAACACACATCCACAAACATACTAGCACATATCCCTGAACTTTTTCTATGTGTTGTGTCTCTTCAGAATGTTGATCATAGCTCTCCACAATTTCCTGCCTTTTGTAGGTGTTAATAAATTTTGCCTTTTTGGTATCTCTCCTAAATCTTGTTCCATCTTTCTTTCACTCAAGCTTGCTAGGTAGGTTATTTATTGTTTTGCTGTCCCTATTCAAACTGTCCTGGGAGTATCAACTTTTCCAAGCCCTCTTTCCTCATTACGGCCCTAGAAATCTCAGCTATCTCTTCCTGATGCTAAGTATAAGTGTCTTTTTTGTCTGCATTTTCTCTAAAACTTTGCCATTGATCACATGTTCAATCCATGGTATTCTCAGCATCCTTCTGCAGAACCATATTACTGTTGTTACAGGTCTCTTCTTTATCTGTGAGGAGATTGTCCTGCATTCACTGCCATATAAGAGGACTGATATTTCTTAAAAATTCTGTTTGATTTTAAGGAAATTTTTCTGTTTCTTAATACTTTGCTTAGCTTTTGAAAGGCATCTTTCAACTATCACAATGCACCTTTAGATTTCGGTGTTGCACTTTTCAGCTTTTGTTAAAACACTTCCCAGATATTTAAATAGTCATACTTGTTTGATTTTGGTGTTTCTAATTTGTAATTTGAATGTTGGACTGTTCCTTTTGTTAATGTGTTCTGTCTTCTTACAGTTGATGGTTAGTCCTTTCTTCTTGCCTTCCTTCTGTAGAAGTTGTTGTTAGTTTCCTTTCTGGGTTTGCTATTAACACTGAATCATAAACATACTGATTTAATCTAGTGATCATTTTTAATTTGGAAAGTTTTTTTAATTTGTCAAATATACTTAGGACTGAGGAAATAGTGGCACTCCACAGCTTCCTTTTTTTACTATATGTAGATTCCTTCTTGGGAAAGATAGTGGAGTGGTTTCCCGTTTTCCCCACGATTTGGAATTCAGAGTCTTCCTTCTGATTGCCACAAAAAGGCTAAAGAGTCCTGTCTACTCTGCTATTTAACCAATAACTGGGCTAGAAAAGAGATAGATTCAAGCCTTCTACAAAGGTATTTGAGTGAAAGTGAATGCAATTTGAACTCAAATCACCAATTCCATGATCCACTCCAAAATCTGTTACACTAAATGCACATTCTAATTTGGGAAACACCACTTTTTTAAAATACAGTAACATATTTCTTTTTTTTCATAGAAGAAAATCTATAAACTTCCAAGCTTTGATACAAATCCAACCAGGCATGGAGTCATGTTTTTTAAATTGAATCATTTATTCCCAAATAAATGCATTGGTTTGGTCGCTTTTCTGCCTGCAAATTCTTGAATATGAACAGGGTCTGGCAAAAGACTTCTGAATTTGATAGAAACTTGATACGACATTAATCACACGCTTCAAATGTAAAATTTAAGTAATGTCATTTGTAAAAGCCCAATAGTGTTCTGGATTCTTTTTCATTATTGCAAAAAGCTCCAGAGGACAAGATTTCTCAGGATTTGATGAGCCTCTTACAGTGAATTGAAATCAGAACAGAAAAATATATAGAGATTCTTATATAAAAAGAAAATCAAATCATCCATATTGAATATATGACATTAACAAGATGGTCTTACATCTGGAAAGTAATGAGAAAGACACGGAGGGAAATAAATTTCAGGCTTTTTACATTCTAATAATACAATACAAAGTAATTAATAGATTTTAATGAAAAGAAACTAAACATTCATAATTTTAAATAGTGGATTAGATTATGACTAAGATTAGTCTTAGTATGAAACAAGACTTTAAAGAATACAAATTGGTTTGGTTTGTTTTACAGCAAATCAACCTCAATGGGTTCTTCAAAAATGTATTGCTGGTAATAAATTTTTCATTCAAAACATTTATTGCTGGTATTAAAACCTATTTTTACACTTTCATAGTGTTTTGACCAGTTTGGGGGGTGGTAACTGTTTTCCCATAGCTGGGACCCTAACAGGTGCTACCACCCTGAGTCAGGGTGGACCTGGGAACACCAGTGGTTCCATGCTCCTCAAAACCTCTTGATCAGAGGCATTGCTGTGAGATGTAGTGTATTGTCTTACCCAGGACACTAGATGTAGTTTATCATCTTACCCAGGACACGAATAAAGATTGTGTTGCACCAATTTTCCAAGAGTAGTAGTCTTATCTGGCTTAAAAAAAAAAATGAAATATTGGCTTTTATCTGGGATTGAACATTGGCCAATGAAATAAGTGAGAAATATAGGTAAGTCAAATAGTTTGGTGGGGTACTGAAAAGTTCTTGGCCTGACCCACTTTGCAAAATTTGTCCCCATCAGATTTTTGTTTGAATTCCTCCTTGACAAAGCAGTAAAAACATAGTTGCAGTATAAACAACAAGTTGTAGATTGTCATGTTAAACATTATGTCCAGATAAAAATGTCCAAAACTTAATGAAACCTAATATCTCTTGTGGAAAATCTTTTGATTGTCCAGCATTCAATTTTTTTCTTTTCCCTGTTTTTATGATGAGCACAAATCAGAGTAAAAGAGATCAGAAGGAAATTTAATTTCAACAATCAACTTTTCTAACCAATCATAAGAGTTATGACACACATATACATATTGACATCATTATACACAGAAAATAACTAAAATATTTAACCACATTTTTTTTTTTTCATTATTTAAAAATTATTTACATCTTTTCTTTTTCATCACTATAGAATCATTTATGGATCCTTGGTAGTAACATGATGTCAGTAGAATTAATGTTACATACACCAATTAATATAAATATACAAAAATGTATGCAGGGTGCGATGGATAAATTGTCATCTAAATGATATAAAAATGAAAATAACACTGGCATTTCATTTTAACAGAAATATTTCGAAAATTGCACAAAAATATCTTGAAATACTAAAGAGTAAATTTATTTAATAAAGTTGCAATTGGCTTCAACAGTCTCCAGATGAATTCAAAATCTCCTGATATTCTTCTGGATTGTTTCCTTGTTTAAGTTGGTAAATGCTGCCATAATCCTTGCCTTCAGTTCACCTTTAGTATTACAAGGAGTTTTGTTGGACTCTTGCTCAACTGTGCCTTACACATAATAATCAAGGGGTGTTGCAGTCTGGGGAGTTAGGTAGCCAGTTACATGGGGAGTTAGGAGTGATGTGGTCGCAGAAATTGTCTGACAGCCATGACTGGATTCTCCTGCTTGTGTGACATGGTGCAGAGTTAGACACAGGGATTTCTATCCTCTTGACCCAGGACAGCACTACCCACTCAAGGCACTTGATTTAGGCCACCATGTTGAGTCTGAGGCCCTGTGGGAAGATTAATGGAGTGGCAATAAAATCCATCATCATCACTAGCGATCACTCCAAATACCTTGATGTTGAGTCGATATTTGGTTTTTATCACCCTCTTTTTTATCTTTTTGGGATACAGCATTCTCTGCACTGTCCTCAGATTGACACCCAAACACTCTGAAATGTTCGTATTGGAGTTTTTGATGCAAATGCTAAGCAGTACAGCATGCTGTTTCCAAATTTCTGGCAGAGTGAATTGTGTCATGGTGTTTTCTTCACACAGACTGTGCCCAACTGATGCAGTTGACAAAATCAAAAACAAACAAAATATGCATGTGCAAAATTAAAAATATAAATGGCAGCAATTTATCTCTCACTCCCTGTACATATTTGTATATTAACTTTTCCTAATGAAATATAGAGTCACAGCTTCACCACACTAGGCATTGTAGCTGTGGTTTCTGTAGCAAGTAGGATTTTGAACCAGTTTTGAATTTAGAGTTATCCTTCTCCTAGACTGGTTGCCAAGCAAAGCTTCAGTCACAACTGGAATTTGAACTTCACCCAGTAATCTCACTTTCTGCATCAGCAGCCACTATGCTACACAAATGCTCCATATATACATTTCCCTTCAAGAGTATTGGAATGGCAAGGTCAATTCCTTTGTTTTTTTGTTGTTCTCTGACAACATTTGGGTTTAAAATCAAAAGATGAATATGAGATGATTTCAGAATTTCAGCTTTTATTTTCTAGTATTTAGATTTTTAATTATTGACAGGAACATAATATTGGAAAATAAAATGCAATGGCCTCTGCTAGAATTTGAACTTGACACCAATGACACTCTCCACTATGCTACATTCATGTCTAATAAATTGCATCATTCACAATAAAATTATTATTAACTTACAACTTGATGGTTCTTTATGATACTGTAAATAAATATATCTAATAGTGTAGTCATTGATATTTAATCTTTCATGTCAATAAAGATTGTGATGCTTTGTAAGAAAGGCATAATCTCAAAAGATCATCAAGATATAAAATTATTGCTAGAAACATAATATTGGAAATTGCAAAAAAAGAACAAAGATTATAGAACAATAAAAACTAATTAAAACATTTGGCTTTAAAATGTCACCAAAAGAGATTTGAGAAAAATTAAAATTTTAATAATCAAAAAATTGAATTGACCAACAAGAAAATATTTGAAGCTGATCTTGTCGATGTAAACACAAAGAAAAGATATAGAATATTAAGAACATGTCATCTTTATAAAGAAAAGATCGTTTTGTTGATAGCTTTTATAATTCATTTCCATAGTTATTCAAATAAATAATTTTTTGTCCTAAAAGTGGAAACTACCACAGCATTTAAATCAGAAATGACTGCATAGTACAGGAGAGCAGAAGAAATGAACTTGGCCCATACAATGTCAGGTACCATTGCTAGTAATATATACAGGATGTGGCATTTGACACCATAAGTTCAGCAGAACATAAATGGAAGATGAACTAACATTATGTTGTGCAGCATGTGCCAAATTTTAATTTGTATCAAGATCATTAGCATGTTGGCTTTCAATCTGACACTGTAACTAAAAAGGCACATCATGCTTGTTTGACACAAGCATGATGTACCTTTTTAGTTACAGAGAGATAGTGGGTTATCAGTTATAGTGAAGTGTATGTGTGTTAAAACAGATTAGTTTGATTTGGCCTTGTTAGTTAGATAGCCCACCATAAGAGGGGTATAAAACAAGAAAATCAAATTGTAAAGTGAAACAACAAATTTATATACATATAAATCAATTTGGGTCTTTACAAATAAAATTAATGTATTTTGGTTGATACAAGGTTGTCAAAATGTTCATAGTAGTCTTTGCAAGAATGAGTTTATATGTATGTAGACAGGAATGCATGTGTTGATGTATGTATGAGTGTTATCGTAGGGTAGGAATGTCTTTGAAGTAATCACTCAGTCTTAAAATGTTCCGTTCATTTATCAAGTATAAAAGAGGTGAGGGGAAAAAAGTAGAGATAATAATAATGATCGCCATTTAAAATTAGTCCGTGCAGCAGATTGGTTGTTACAAACATCCGATCGGATGCACGGAATATGTGGTCTTTTTTCCTCTTATTCTTTAAAAAGGCCAGAGTAGCTGTTAGCGTTTAATCAGAAGGTGGAATCAGGGGTTGATCTCCCCTGATTGGGTTGATTTGGTGATGGGGAGTATGATGTTGAAAGACCCGAAACTCCCTGATGAACCAAGTCAAAACATCACTGACGACCCCCTTGCGCGCCTACTTAAAAGCGTATTTTCGAATTATGATCGCTTGACATTTGTCAAGGGACGTGTTAATATGCTCGTCTCCTTCTCTCTGGTGACAGGCGAACTTGCCCATCTTTTATTTTGTTTGTGGAGCTTGAAAAGGTCATTTGGGAATTCACTCTTGGATATGATTTGGGCCTTTCCATTGGATGACGAACAAACTTTTGTGAAAAGGTCTGTAAAAGAATTTGTTTCTGAGAATTGAAGATTATTTGAATTTTGTTTTTAAATGTTTCCTATTTTTCTATTGGTCGAAAAACATTTTGCATCAAGGTGTGAAATTTCACGAGTTCTGTTTTGGATTCACTTTTGTGTGTGTTTTTCACTTTGTCTTTTTGAGAACATGGGTAACTTAGTATCTATATCTGCACACATTGCATTTTGATTGGGGATTACAGTTGATGATGATGATGATGATGATGATGATGATGAATAGTGTTTATCTATAACTAAATTCTTAATACAATATCATTTAATCTAGAGCACAAGAGAAAAGAATTACCTTTCTCTTTTAAAAAAAATGTCAATTATCTTATTCCATATTTTGACATATTTATAAGAAACCTTGAATTTAATTACAAAATCCACCTCAAAGATTTGGGCCATCTCCTTTATGGATATAAATCTAAAAAGAATAAAATTGTTTAAAAGTGTCGGTTGAACAAAAGAAGTGTGCAATTACTCTTATATCTTTCTTCATACCTCAAGATTTTCTGCACAAGACAGCATTCATTTTGATTGGAACTGAACAAAATATGACAATTGATCTGTAGAGAATAAAGAAAGATTTCTATAAGATTATATAAACAACTTTTCTTTATTCTATATAAAAGTTATTTTGTTTTTTTTATCTTTAAAACAAAAAGAATTTTTTCTGGTTAAGCTTTTACAAAAAATAAAAAAAAAATTCAACCATATCAGAATGAATAACAAGCCTATGTCAGTATTTTCAAACCATAATCACTCTTGGCTGCTGTTCCTCGATTTTCCTTTTTAGTTGATTCATTTTCATACACACATGGATTATTTATAGGCAGAAACATTTTATACAGAGGCAAACAGTTAACCTGCTTGGTGGTTGAGATAGTTGCAAATTTCTTACTAATATCACGGTAAAAATTCAGAACATTCAATACAAATTTTAAAAGTAAATAGGAATTTTCCACTTAGAATATTGGTCAAACTTTTCTACCTTAAACAATCTATCTCCCCTTGATCTTGTACCATACGTAGCTATGTTTGTTGAAGTTAGTTCTCTCCAATTTTTACTACAAGTATAAATCTATGTTAAAAGTGAATAACAGCATAATGAAATTCAAATATTACCACTGATTGTTTATAAGAATTCTGATTTTGAAATCATTAAAATAAAAATATGCACAGAAAGTTAAAATAAAGGAAAAGAAATAAAAAGCAATGTACTAGTAGCCTGATCTCCTGTACTTATTAAATAGGATATTCATTTATTGTCATAGTGTAACACCTTACAGCTTGTTGAACACTAAAACATTTCATTATCTCGATTAGTGTAAATAATCATAAAAGATCAATAAATATATAAAGTTACCTTGTTTTATATTATAGAATAGATACTTTTATATAAATTATGGTCTCTGACATGATATGAATTATTGTTCTCATTATTAAGATAGTGAAATGTAATAAAAATTGTAGTAGTAATTTAAATATATGAAGAGTGGAGACTATAAATGGTTTCTCTTACATAAGACTTGAGTATCAACCACTCTGATGTAATACTTTACAGCAAAACTCATACTTACCTGGTGTAGGGATCCATCCCTGCGCTGGTGGTATCACGGCTATGACTAGCTTGGACCGGCTCAGTGAGGGGTCAAGTAAATATCTACTTTACAGCAAAACTATTAAAAGGTAAAGTGAAGAATAAAAGAGAAGATTTGCTTTGAGATTGAAATGCAAATTATTTTTAAATTATTTCTGATTTTAAAAAAAGTGAAAATATTGTTTAGTCAGTGAATAAGCAGCAGATAGAAACATTAAAATTTGTATCCAAATTTACATCTCATCAGATTTTGAATGAATGTGCATATATGTACACCTGGTCATATTTATAGTCACAAATATTCATATATATGTATACACACACACACACTGAGACTTCCTTAAACAGATGTATACATTTTTTTACGAAGTCAATGAATTCCAACTTAAATGTTAAATAAGCATTTATATCTCCATAATCTAAAGTTAGAGAAGTTTATAGAAATCTGGTCTGAAAAGAAACAACTTTTAAAGAACAAAATTCTGTTCTATTTATCTTTGATTAATTTCACTCCATCTTTTTCGAGGTTGGATTAGGCAGGATGGAAAGATTACTGAGTTTAAAAATCGGAAACAAGCTTTCTTTTGATCGAATGTTGGTTTAAGAGTGGAAGGGAGGTAACTCTTGCTCATTTCGTTTTGTTTTTTTTTAGCTTTGCTAAAGAATGTTTTTTTTTTTTGTTTTTTTTATAAACATTTTTACAATAAAATATTACTTCAACAATATTGATACACTTGACATTTTTGCAACTCCAGGGATCAAAGATTGTACTGAATAATATTTTCTTTCTTCTAAAACATTTATTCTTTCATTGAATGTATGTCAAGTATTCAGTATTTTTGATGCTGTAAATGCATGTTAAGGTCACATCATGGTTGCCAAATGTTGCAGGCATTACTTCTAGTTTAACTAAAAGTAGTGGAAACAATATTTTGCACATGTGAATGATGGGGTGTAAAGAAATGGAATATACTTATCTTGCAAGCCATGGTAAATGAGTTCATTCTCTATTGAATGCTCTCATATTTGTGACTTTGGGCCACATTTGGCTGAGTCCAAGGTCAACAAATAGCTTTACATTTAAAAATGATTTGCATATAAATAAAACTGTGAAAATATATCCGTATAGATCTGGAGAGAATCATTTGGAATTACAAGAGTGAAAGGCAGACATTTTGAACTTTTTTTTTAATAGTTTGATAGATAAATATACTTTGTTATCCAAATTTACATCCAATCAGATTTTGAATGAATGGGTATATATGTACACATGGTCATATTTATAGTCACAAGTATTTATACACACACACACACACACACACACACACACACACACACACACACACTAGCACACAGTGATTGCCTTATACATTTTTATAGACTAATATTTTTTAATCATAATCTTACACATGTGCCCATGGTTGTTGTTAATATTTTTTAGGCAATGAATTCCAACTTCAAATACTGA
Organism: Acanthosepion lycidas; assembly: GCA_963932145.1. Lineage (NCBI taxonomy): Eukaryota > Metazoa > Mollusca > Cephalopoda > Sepiida > Sepiidae > Acanthosepion > Acanthosepion lycidas. The sequence goes on from OZ010581.1 coordinate 9,152,657, forward strand.
ATGATCATTTTTTTTTTAAATTACTTCCATAAAGTCAATAGTTAACAAGTTATAGAAATCTGGTCGGAAAAATAACAAATTACAAAAACAAAATTCTGCTCTCTTTATCTTTCTTTCATTAATTTCCTTCGCCTTTTTAGGGAGGTTGGGCGGACAGGGCGGAAGAAATAAAAACCATACTTCAAAATCCGAAAAAAAGGCTTTCTTTCGATCAGAGAGTTGCTTTAAGAGTGCAAGGGAGGTAACTCTTCCACCTTTTTAGAAAATCATTTGTTATGAAATGTTGATTTTTTTTACATTTATTTATATATCAAAATATTACTTCAAAAATACTGATACACTTGACATTTTTCCAACTCCAGGGAACAAATATTGTACTGAAAATCATTTTCTTTCTTCTAAAACATCTATTAATTGCATATATATCAAATATCCAATTCACTTTTGCCATGAGATAAATGACATGAAATTGTTAATTGGAGAGCCAAGTTCCAGTTCCAATTTGTTTCATTATATTCACTTATGCACAAATACCACAAGGGAAAGGCATGAATCCACTTTTCCTCCCCCCAGCTATGGGTTAATCACTAATCACTAAGACTTGTATCACTGTAAACCACAATTATGTATTCAAATTTGAACTGTTAACTGTTTTCTTTTAATTGTTTATTATTATAACTGATTATAACAATTCTGACAATTTACAGGAAATATGTTAGAGAAATATATCTAGAATATAAAATTCATATTGAGAGAGAAAAAACATTTTCTTACATAAAGAAAAGAAAAAAAATCCCACTTGTACATTGAAAGAAAAAATCATTTTTTGCATGTATGTTGAAAGAGAGAAGAAAAACTATTTTTAGACATGTTGAAAGAAAAAAAAAAAAACCTTTCCACAAATGCATTCCTATCAGAACTATTTTTGCAGGAATATTTCAAAGACAAAAATTTGAATCAGCACAAAAAATATAACAAATGAAATTAGAAAGTCTTTTATCCATGGAGGTAGACTTGATTTCAGGTGTTTGTTTGTTGGATAATGCATTCGTTTCCATTGATCAAGTATGGCAGATCTTGATCCTGCCCATTTTCCAGGGCCAGTCAAACGAAATTGATAGGGAGTACAAGGGCCAACAATGACATTCAATCCAAGGTATGGATCTGATAAGAGCAGATGACCTAAAAAGAAAATCATTTTGATAGGATAAATGTGCTCATTACTGAAGGAGAAATAAAAATGTTATTTGTTGTTACTATTTCAATTTTTATTTTTCTCTTTGAAATGATGCCCTGACACAATTCACCATTACTTGTGTTTCAACCAAATCTTTGATAAATTTTTTCCTGTTAATATTCTAACAGATTTAAAAACATTTCATTTATGTTTTTACAGGCATAGTTTGTAGTGGGTTCATGCATTTGAGTAGACACCTCTGTTTACAGTTCAGGTATGAACACTGGCATAGCTACCGTGTGTGATGTCTGAGGCAGCCTTTGAGTTTGCTGCCCTCTTCAAATATATATATATATATATATATATATATATATATATATATATATATATTGCACAGTGACTTACACTTAAAGTTATAATAAAACTAGTTTGGGTACCATTATAATATTACTTTCACATCCAAATACAGTATTCTTTAAAGTTTAAGTACACATCAAACATACTTAAATTTTATCAGTAACAGTTAAAAAGCAGAAACGATATATAGGGAAAAAAGTGTAAAAAATTAGGACCATCTTTATTTTTGAAAAGAAACTTACAACTATCTACAAAGTAACTTCTTTTGCTTTTTTGTTAGCAAATTCTTCAGTGACATCGCCAAAAACTATTTCATCTGTTAATATCTATGCCATAGTTTAAGTTACTTGAAATTGGGAAGATCCTTCATCTGTGAGTACTATCCCGATATTAAAATCACTTTTATTTCAATACAGGCTTGTGGCCCAGAATAGACACAAAAGTGACACCCCCATAAAAAGTGCCCCCTGGGGTGGGTCACCCCACTTTGCTCCACTCTAGCTATGCCACTAGATATGAAAATATATTTTAGCAGATATAAACACTGAAATGTCCCCAAAAGTGATGCCCATTTTTCAGAATGTCTAATTAAACCTTGCCTTGCTGTAAGGACCTCAGTAAAACACAAACGGCATGCCTCACTAAAACAAGGTTTACCATAAAAAATAATGAAGGCTTGGATTCCAGCCAAGAGGTAAATTTTCTTTAGTAAGACTTTCAATGACCTAGGACAGTTGACATTAATTTCACCCTGGGCTGGAAAGTGTGTGCTTGAACTCAGTGAAAATAGGGAGAGCAAAAACCAAGCAGTGTATGAGATATCCCCTGACATGGGCAGTATAACAATAACAATCTATCCCTATAGATTAAATAAAGGGTTCAGTTAAGAATTTCCTGTAGGTTACCTGGATCAATATATACCTGATGAAGGCTGGAGGGCACAAGAGCCGAAACGTTGTGATAACAACAAAGATGAGGATAAGAGTCCAAAGGTAAATTTGGTAAATAATTAATTTTCCTGTTTGTAAATAAACATATGTATCTACTAAGATAATATTTATAATGAGAAGAAATAGTGTCAGGTTGAAAAAAATTCAATTAATGGCCAACTTAAATTTGAGGAAATATATGTAATGGCTTGGACAAGGACATTGTTCTCAATTATATATAATTCCAAAAATAGACATGATCTTAATGCAGTCAATGCCCTTAGCAATCTCTTCAGAGTCAATCAATAGATATACAATTAAAGGCCGACTTACATATATTTGGTTTACAACCAATGAACTCGCACAACACATCCTGATAGCTTATTGGATCAACACTTCATTGGGTGTCAAGTGTTGCATTTATCTCTTCAAGGATCACTTTTTTGGGGGGTAACTTTACTAGGCCCTGAAAGAAAACCCCAGAAACTTTAGAAAAATCAGACAATGACATTTGATAAAATCATTATTCTGTTTCTTCAGAATACAAAATCATAGATTTTTTATAAAATATCTCACATTCATTTGCTTGCACAAAAATCACCAAATATCTTCAAATACTCACACAAATAGGGAATATTTAAGCCATTATTGACCTTAATATGCTGCAACAATTTAACTTTAAAGAAAAGGAAAAAATATGAGAATTTGTTACATAATTTTTATAGGTTTGCCTTTTATTACAAAAGGGTTTTCCCTTTTAATCTATTTTTGTTTATTCCCTTCAAAATTTTTCATTAATAATCCAACCATTTTGAATATCTCAAGAATGTTTTGTTTGATCTTGATGAAACTTAGCAACCAATCAGAGAGAAGGAGATTAAGGTATCATTGTCTTAAATGGCTGGATACTTTCTGGACTGATCTCCTATGCTTGATGAAAAAGAAATCAGATATAATTTTCTATTCTCAGTTGATTATTTGAAGTAAATAAAAATTCAGAAGACAATATGGTTTTCTACGAATATTTCCATTCTCTTTTGACTTCTTTCTTTGCTTAGTTGATTGGTAGATGGACAAATAGAAATCTAAGAATGACCAACTATTAATTGTGGCATGAATGTCTGAATGTTTGACCTTTGACTTTATATTCAAAGAAAAGCCCAATTTTTCCATATTAACAGAATCACTAATGAATCTGAGGGTAGTAAGGAAACATGTGACAGCTGAGAAGGATTATTTTAAAAGCATAATAAACAAGTTTTTATTCTATAGATGCAAGCTGGGGCATATCAAATATGAATAAATAATTTTTGGCTCGCTGAGACATTTGCCTCTGGCTTCTGTTGATAGAGGTGCCTGAGCCAAAGTAAAAATTAGTTTTTAAATGCGTATTTTTATAACTATCATGTGTTCCTTCTAACCAATTTGGTTATTAAAGCTATACAGTATTCCTAGCTCTATAACTGACAGTACATTTATATATATGTTAAAACTGCAATAATTATGTTATATAAATATAGTTTCATGTAAAATTATTTAAAAGTTTTAATTATCTCCCTTTAACCTCATTTGATAATTTTCAAGTGTTGGATAATATTTGAGCTTTTATTGTAGTTGACTTATCAGAAAAAATAGATAACAATACTAAGCTATAATAACGCAACAATAGAAACAAAAATCACTACCTTGAACAATCGAGTTGCCAGACGACACTGACTCTCATGCAGTGGAGCTGCTGCTCCAAAGACTATCATGCAGCCAATTATAGCAATGTTTTGGTTAATCAATTCAGGTGGAAAAATGTGCTTGTAAGCAAACAGCTTATTATCTTTTATCTTCAGTGCAGATTTTTCCAAGAATGGGAAGTATATTTCATATTCAGTTGCAAATATTACAACGTCAATGTTAGTCGCAACTGTTCCATCTACAAAGGAAACATCATGAGCAGTAAATTTTTCCACGTTTGGTTTCAAAATTAACTTCCCACAAGAAATCTTGTCAATAATTTCATCATTTATAGTTAGTGTTTTTGCTGATATGTCGGACATTTCATTCAAAAGTCCAAAGAATTTCTGATTTAAAGCCAAAAGATTTTCAAACCAAAGCTGCCGAAACCTTCTGGGTATAAACTTCAAAAAGAATCCGCTTATTCTTTTGACGAATTGGACATCTGTTGGTAAACCAACAGGAATTAATCTTTTGCCAATCCATCTCCCATTTCTTGTGCTTGCATAAACCTAATAAAAAAAAAGAATAGTCATTCAGAAACAAATAGAAACCATTTCAAAGAATTACTGAAGATAATCATTAAGAAAATAATAATTCTACCATTACATAACACCAATTCCCTGAATGTGTTATCTGGGATAAATTTGGCAGGTGAAGTCATAACCT